>JAHLGP010020642.1:10855392-10940806 GCA_020141445.1 Bruguiera sexangula | reverse complement strand
TTTTTTTTTTCACCAATGATCTATATCTTTTAACAATAAAATTAAGTCTATTTATAAGCTGAAATAACAACCCTAAAAACCTAAAAATAGAAATAATGATATACTCTTAAAATATAAGAACACTTTTATTTTATAACGAACGCTAACTTAAGAGTGAATTTTATTACTTAAACTTAGCCAATTAAGCACTCTAATCATATTGATGAAACCTTAGTCCTCTTTTAAGCTTAAATTCATGCCATTTGTGTTATTTGGTTAGCCTGAATATCCTCAATCAACCCATTTAGTACTTCTTTCATCTTTTTAGCCCTTGAATGTGTCATTGGCCCTTTATGAATTCTCAATGAATCCTTAAAGGCCCTTTATACATTGACTCCTCTATGGATCTCACCATTCCCTCTCTCCTCAAAAAGATTTGTCCTTAAATCATCACTTGTATCAAAAGGAGAAAAATCAAAAACATTAATTATTGCACTTACATTGTACTCACTAAGAAAGTCTAATTTATAAGCATTGTCATTAATTTGTGCCACTACTTGAAATGGACCATCTTTTCTAAGGTGCAACTTTGAGCACTTATGAGCTAAGAACCTTTCCTTGGGCACATACACACAAACCTAATTACTAGGTTCAAGGCATGGGATACATATTGCTTAGTTCATTGTGTAATTCATTAGTATAACTTCTCATGCAACTTCTTCACCATTTCCACCTTGCGTTCACCATCTAAGCTAGCATACTTATTAACAGGTAAAGGCATAAAATCCTATGAAATCAAAGGATTAAAACCATACACAATTTCAAATGAAGAGGAACTAGTAATAGAATAGGCACTCCTATCATATACAAACTCTACATGTAGTAAACAATCTTCTTATATTTTCAAGTCATGTGAATAATAGCACATGGAAAAGTAGAAAGAGTTTAATTAACTACCTTAATTTGCCAATTTATATGGATGATAGGTAATTAAGAATAACAGTTTAGTACTTAACTTACCAATTCGTTTATGGATGGTAGATAGTTGGGAATAATAGTTTAGTACCTAACTTACACCATAAATTCTTCTAAAAGTAGCTCAAATGATTTGTATCTCAATCTAAAAGAATACTTTGAGGCATGTCATACAAGTGTATTGCCTCTTTAAAGACCAATTTTACCATGTTGTTTGCATCATTTATTTTATGGCAAGGAATGAAGTGTGTCATCTTTAAAAACCTATCAACAACAACAAATACAGAATCTTTACCCTTTTTTAATTTTAGTAGCCCTAGTATAAAGTTTATAGATAAATCAACTTAGGGTTGGCTAGGTTTGGGTCAAGGAGTGTTCCATCCATAGAGTAAAACTCTAAATTTGGCTTGTTTCCATGTTATACACTTCCCACACATTGTCTCAACATCGTGTTTCATGTGTGGCCAAAAGAAAATGCTCAACTAAGACATTTAGGGTTTTCCTAACTCTAAAATAACTTATTAAACCACCCCTACGATCCTTACACATAAGTAGTTATCACAAGGAACTTATAGGCACATATAATTTGTTCTCTCTAAATAAATATCCCTTATACCTATAGAATTTCCTAAAAGCCATTTTCTTACAAGTTTTATAAACATTGGTAAAACTAGGATCATTAGCATATAAGTCTTTAATGTACTCAAATCCTAATTATTTTGCATTTATAATAAAAATTGGGGCATACCTTTGAGATAATGCATCAACTACAACATTCTCTTTGCCTTGTATATATTTAACAATGTAGGGAAACATCTCAATGAATTCAACCCACTTGGCATGGTTTTTGTTTAACTTCCCTTACCCCTTTAGGTGTTTGAAGGATTTGTGGTTAGTATAAAGAACAAACTCCTTGGGTCAAAGGTGATGTTGCCATTTCTCCAAAACTCGTACCAATGCATACATCTCCTTATCATAAGTGGGATAATTAAGGGCTATTCTGTTATTTTTTTCATTAAAGTTAGTAATTAGTCTTCCCAACAAAATATGTCAAGCATCCATGGGTACTACATCATATAAGATCTCATTAATATATCTCTCAATAGTAAACAATACTAATACCTACATATTTACCTTAACCTCCTTACATTCAACCATTGAAGTTTATATGGCTAAAAGTGTTTCATGATAGGTAAATGAAGTTTGTTAACCAAATTAATGCTAACTATATTTGCATAGCTACCCCCATAAATGATCATGCTATATACCTTATCTTCCTTTGCTTGTGCACTTAATGCTCATGTAGCGACCAACACATCTCTCTCAATTGGATACTTCTCTTCATTAGTTGATCCTCCAATGGTGTCATGGAGTCATCATCACACTCACTTTCGGTCTTAATATTGCGATTACCTTATAACACCATTGTATGCTTATCTAGACATTAGGATGCAATATGTTCCCTTTCCAAACACTTAAAACATTTAACATCTTTATTTTCAGTAGGTTAGGAATTAGAATTACCTTTCTCTTAGCTAAAACTCACTTCCTTACTCTTGTTAGATTCGACCTTAGGCTTGTAATAAGCCCTCTCTTCCCTTTTGCTTCAAATAGGCTTCCAAGATAAGGTAGAACCCAAATTCTATCCAAACCATGTAGAACCCTTTCATTTAAGTTGTCATTAAACTTTCATCATCATGTGCACCATGTCCTCCAACTCTACATAATGCTATAATTCAACTAGGTTAACAATGCCTTTATTCAACCCTTCTCTATCCTTCTTCACATTAGCCCAAATCATGGCAATCTCCATCTCTTTATGGTAGTCCTCCACACTTTTGGTGCTTTGAGTAAGCCCTTCAAATCTGTGGTACAAATTCTTATAATAGTGATAAGGGATAAACCTCTTCCTTATGATATCTTTCATCTCCTCCCTTGTATCAATAGGCCTCCCATGATTCCTTTTCCCAATCAAAACAAGTTGATTCCACCAAATAATAGCATAATCAATAAATTCAACAACAGTAAGTTTTACCTTTTTCTCTTCAAAGTAATTGTGATAATCAAAAACCAACACAACCTTCTTCTCCCATTTTAGATAAGTTTTAGGATCGATTTTGAACATTGGTTTATGGTTTTACTTTTGTCAAACTTGATTTAACTTTCTTAGGGTTTTGAATTCCTTGTTTTGCTTATGGGTTTCATTATGTTTATTAGGGTTCACATCATCTATGATTCTTTACACATGAGTATGTGAGACATCCTTAGCAAGTATTTGAAATGCTAAGGAAGGAAAAGCTTTATGGCAATATCAACCATTGCCAATATCTTTAAAATCAATTCATATTCCTTGTTTATATAATCTCCTATAAAGTAATTAAAGTAGATCAAAAGAAGGTTCGAGCTATCCATGAGTAGCCTATTCTAGCCTCCATCTATGAAGTTAGAAGCTTTCATGATCTTGCATTATTTTACAAGATATTCATCAAACTCTCTTGGCACCATTGATAGAATGCACAAAAAGAGGAGAGTTCCAAGGACCAACATTGCATAAATTAGTTTTAAGATTGTTAAAGAGAAGCTTTGTTTAGTTGCCATTTTAGCTTTTCCATAATTTGGCAAAACTTTTGAGATTGAATGTAATGCTTTTGAATTGATATTGGAGCTATGTTAATACAAAAAGGTTGCTCCATTACCTAGTTTATTAAGAACTTCTTTAGTTTTTTATTAAACTATTCTATGCATGATAAAAAAATTTATGCTCTTATTCGTGCACTTAAAAGCTTGTTATTCGCACAAATCATAAGTCACTTAAGCATTTGAAGGGACAAGATAAACTCAGCAAGAGACATGCTCGTTAGACATCTAAATGTAGTTCTTAGAACCATCTTCTTATGTTATCAAGTACAAATCTAGTTGTTCAAATGTAGTGGCAAATGTCATAATTTTATATGATGGCCCACTTAGCTAGACATCTAAATAAGACTAGTCAAGATAACATGTATTAAATGAGATCAGCTTTAGTGATAAGGCAAACCATGTGAACATGCATGTAGTACTTTAACTTATGAACAATAAAGAAGAGGATTAGACATGTCTTCCTAATGGAAGAGTAATTCAACTCTAAACCATTAAATGTTTTGCTTAAGTAGTATATAGGTACTTCCTTTCCCTAATTATTTTGTTGCCCAAGCAAAGCTCCCAAAAACTCCTTTTGTACTACAATGTAGAGGATCATTATCTTTCCTTAAATTAGAGCACCCAAGACTAGTGAGTTTGAAAGATACTTCTTTATGCTTTCAAAAGCTTTCTTGCATGTTTCTTTTTATTGAAAGTTAAAATCTCTCTTCATTAATTGATTGAAAGGTTGACATTGCCCTACTAGTGATGTGAACCCCCAAGAGCATAATGAAACCCATAAACAAAACAAGGAATTCAAAACCCTAAGAAAGTTAAATCAAGTTTAACAAAAGTAAAACCTTAAACCAATATTCAAAGGAACACAAACCAAAGGTATAAAGAAAGATATGGATGCCACACCCTAGAAAGAAAGGATTTAGAAGTGGAAAGTTGGTTAGAATGTCATAAGACAATAATCTTGATAAGTTTGCAAGGTTTAATAAAGAACTAAAAGAGAAAATTTTCAATTTTTTTTTTCACTAATAATCTATATGTTTTAACAATGAAATCAAACTTATCCCTAAAACCCTAAAAGTAGAGATAATGATATACCCCTAATATATAAGAACACTCCTATTTTATAACAAACTCTTACTTAGCAGTAGATTTTATTACTTAACTCATTAAGAACTATAATCTTATTAATGAAACTTTGGTCCTCTTTCAAGTTTGAATTTAACCCTTTTTTTACTTGGTTAAATAAAATTTCCTTAATTAATTTATTTAGTTCTTTTTTCATCTTTTTAACCTTTGAACGTGTCATTGGCCCTTCATGAATGCTCAATAGATTTGTAGAAGCCCTCGATGCATCGACTCTTATATGAATCTTAAGAACTAGGTTGGAGATGAAACATTAGATATAGGCCAATCTTCCTTGCAAACTTTGTAACTCATATAGGTAAGTTCAAGGACTTGTTTTGGAGGTCAGTTCTCTAATAGTCAAGTTGAGAGAAATAATGTCTATTTCTCATGGTCCTCTTCGATTAAAGCTATGAATCATTAAACAACTCTTCTATAATTGATTAATACTATTGAGCCATCATTAATGAGATGACGGGGAATCTTTTTCTCCTTCACATGTCTTAACATGTATAATGGTCTATTATAGGGTTTGAAACCTAACCCAAGATCCTCATCTAAGAACACAATGGCAAATTACCATGTGGCATAGATTTAGTTTATCTAGTCATTCAGTGACTAGGTTCATTTGGAGGAGGAGATTTCATAGAGCTATAAAGGGCAATGCTGATTTAATTTTGCAAGCTTTTGGAAGATTGCAACACGATGTGTACTTAAGGATAAGCTAGGAGACTTTTAAGACCTTTTGATACCCCCTTTATGGCTAGCTTATTATTGCTCCATTTTACTCCTGGAGTTCACCTCTACTGATGATACCCTATTAATAGAGATAGTTTGCACTACAACAAAAAGTCTTGTGGGAAGAAATCCATTAAAGTAATAGGATGGTGTTGCCTTTGTTTTATTATGTCTTTGTTATCTTATTAAAGGAATAACTTGAGTATAATTATGTATAATATGATGGTAACAACATTGTAGGATGAAATTTAGATGGAATGTTTGAACATTAGATTCTTATCATACTCCATTATATGATGATATTTGTCATTGTTATAAAGTTTAAAAGTAATTTTAACCCTTAAATAGCTAGATTTATGACTAGTGGGTTCACTAGATAGCTTAAAAGTTAATAGGATTTCTATTTATCTAAAGAAACTAAATCTTAGATTTCTACCATTAAAATAAAGGAAGGAATATAACTTACCAATAGTGTTAATACATTAATTTATACAATTACCAATCATTTCAGTGGTACCACCACTTTATTAATTGATAAAACTTATGAGTAACTTATTAATTTGAAATGTTTGGACTTATCTCATTTTAAATGGTACAAAGATATTTTTTTCTCTAAAATTTATACTAAGGAAGATAGAGTATTTTCTAGAGAGAAAAATTTTTATTGGGGTGACCCACCCTATTTGCAAAAAGAGTTTAAAATAAGTTAAAAATTTATCATGTTGAAGTTATTGATTACTTTATTTATATATATATAAAGAACTAACTATAGAGGTTGTTGTAGAAAAATTTAAACCTTTTAATGAAATAAAACTACATAAGCAATTACAAAATAAAAAAGATACAGGGTAAAAAAGTCCTAAGAGATTTTTGCTAGCAGATGGATTATCCACCCACGAATTATCTTAAAAGATGCAAACAAAAGGATTATAAACCCATGACTAAAAAAAAAAAAACCTTTTATTCAAAGGAAATGCCAAAAGAAAAGAAAAAGCTTATTCCATAGAAGAAAAGAAAAAAGACAATTGCTTGTTATAAATGCAAAATGAAACAAGAAAAAAATTCAAGAATTATCTATAGATTAAAATTTTAAAAGGTCATTAATGCATATCTTCTTATTAGAAGATGAATTAGAAGAATCAGATTTAGAAGTAGATATTCTTGAAGAAGAAACTACCTTTGAGGATGATTCTAGTAATAGTTGTGATGGTCAATGAAGCTATTATCAAGTTTTATACAAAAGTAATGGCTTATTAGTTCTTACAAAAGAAGATTATTTGATATTAGATCTTATTGATAAAATCATAGATCCAAAACAGAAAAAAGATTAGTTGGAAAAATATCTTTATTTGACTCAAGATAATACTATAATCAAATAATTAGAAAAAAATTACAGTTTAAAAATTGTCATTCAAAGAATAAGAGATAATCATTCTAGTTTAAAAACTAAAACAATAATAGAAAAACCCTCTATTAAAAAGCTTAAAGCCAAAATAAATTAGTTAAAAATTGAAGTGAAAGGGCTAAAAGAAAGAGAGTTAGTTATGAAATCAATGTTTAAAGAAAAAAATCCTCCAAATATTCTAAACACCTCTTTAAAAGAAGAGTTAAGTACCCTTCAATATGTTAATTTAATTGATAGGGTTATTACACATAAGTGACATAATCATATTATAGTAATAATTAATAAAGAGTATATATTTTTTGCCATTGCCTTAATAAATTTAGGTGTTGAAATGAATTGTATTAATAAAGGAACAGTTCCTTCAAAATATTTTTGAAAAACAACCGAAGTGTTAAATACTGTCGATAAGAGTAAACTTGTTATTAAGCATAGCTTATCACATGTGGCAATATTCAATGAAGGAATTTAGATAGAAATTCCTTTCATATTAATTAAGAACCTATCTCAAGATGTTATCTAGAGAAATCCTTTTTTCATATGTTATATCCTATTAAGAAAATTAGTGATTAATGGATTTCTTAAAGATAGATGGAAAGCTTATTAGTTTTAAATTTATATTTACTTCTCAATATAGGGAGATAGATTTATTTCAAAAAAAACTAGTATAAGAAAATAGGGATTTATTCAATCCTTATAATCTGAAATAAAAAAATAAATATTTACAACAAAAAATTAATAATCACATTATTAAAGCTAAAATACAAGAAATATAGGAAAAATTAGAAACATTAACTTGTGTAGCAATTCTATAGTTTTTGGAATACGAAAAAGCATGTAATAGAATTTCCATATGAGATGACTTTTAATGAAAGTTAAATACCTATAAAAGCTTGACTTATAGTTATGGGTTGAAGGCACTTAAAGATTTATAAAAATGAGATAGATGTTCTTTTAAAGAAAGGATTTATTAGAAAAGGTAATAGTGCTTAGAGTTCCCTGTATTTTATGTAAAAAAAAGTTGCAGAACTTGAAAGGGAAGTTCCAAGGTTAGTAATTAATTACAAGCTTTAAAATAATGCATTATGATGGATTATGTATCTTATACCTAACAAAAAAGATTTACTTAATAGATTTTATGAAGTTCAAATATTTTCAAAATTAGACATAAAGTCTAGTTATTGGCAAATCCAAATTGATAAAAATGATAAATATAAAACTCCATTTACAGTTCCATTTAGGCACTACAAGTGAAATGTAATGCCTTTTGGGTTAAAAAATGAACCCTTTGAGTTTCAAGAAATTCTAAATGAAATATTTAATACTTATTTAACATTTATTATTGTTTATATTGATGATATGTTAGTATTTTCTAATACTATCAAATAACTTTTTAAGCATTTTTCAAATAACATTTTAAGCATTTGAACCTTTCTTAAAAGTTATTAAAAGAGCTGGTCTAGCAGTATTTGCTAAAAAGATAAAATTATTTCAAATTAAAGTTAGGTTCCATGGTCACTTTAACAAAAATGGAACTATTGTTCCTATAAATAGAGCAACCAAATTTACCTTTAAATTTCTTGATGAAATTAGAGATAAATAATAATTGGATATATTCTTGGGATGTTTGAATTACATTTCTAAATTCTATAAGGATTTAACTTATGATGTTAAGCCTTTTTTAAAAAAATTGCAGAAAAATTTGTCAGATTACAAAGATGAATATACAAAGGCAGCTAAAAAAAGTAAAAATAAAGATGAAAGAAGTGGCATGCCTTAGTCTTCCTTATTCTAATGCTTTTAAAATAATAGAAAATGATATATCATATAAGATATGGAGGAATCCTTAAATAGTGGATTAACTTTAGAGAACAACTTGTTTATTTCCTTTAGGAGTCTTAAGAGAAATTAGAGTTAATTACTCTACCATAAAGAAAGAAATTTTGTAGTGATGCTTATGAATGAGTTTTGAATAAATCCATTATGTATCCTTTAATTCCAAAGCATATAGATTTCTTTTGTATTCATTTAAGACCTAATGAGGTTATTAGATTTTTTCTTAAAGATGATATGTATCCTTATACTAGTATAAATGATTACATGTATTATTTATAAATATTAAATAAAACAACCTCAGTGGTTATTGAACCCACAGAATGAGGATATGTATCTAGATATGATTTTAGAGATTGGTCTTATGCTAAATTCAAGATAAAGAAAATTCTTTATCTAGAAGATTGGTAGGATCATTTGTTTGACAATAGAGATATAAAGGAATGATAGAAGATTAAAATCTATAATTACTTTGATTATCTTGAAATTTGGGAAAAGGCCTTATTATATGAAAATAGGCAAAGTAAATTTAGTTGATTCATTCACTTATATTTTTTGAATGGTCCAAAGAAATTTCCAAACTGATTTAAAACTTAGTTTTTCTAGTGAAGTTTACATAATATAACTTTACCTCACAAAGTGTGAACTATTTATAAATAGTTTTGTGAAACAAATGATGGGGTAAAGACTCATTATTAATATTTGTAGCTTACTATAATGTCCCATGAATTATCAAGTAGGGTTATGGATAAAGCATATTTCATGGCTAGTAAGATGGATTAATATCTATTGGTGGAAAAAGTTTGATTTCTTTGATGATGTAGTCTACATTGGTAAAGGAATTATTTATATAAATGGGTCAAAAGCTCCACCAACAAAGCCCACACCTTATAATTCAGAAGAGATAATGAAATATTGGAAATAATGGCTACACTGCTTCAACCAGAACTAGGCATGTAAGCAAATTAGCTTGAAAGCAATTAGAAACACCTTAATGGTAACATCATGTAAGATTTTCAAGACCTTTACGGGCTATAAAAAAGCTCACAAAGAAATTGGCAAACAGACAAACTACTTTCAGTGGAAAAGTAGCCTTAGGTCTAATTAGACAACTTTTATCAAAGCTACTTCAACAAAAGTAAAAAATTGAGGACAACTTTGCTAAAATGGAGATTCCTTTAATAATGGTTATCACCTTTCTCTTTGTATAAATGAACCTCTTGGCTATTCCCAGAGGTAGAGTCCAATTTGCTTTCTTTCTCTCTTAGAAAATAAACACTTGTAATGTTGTTATATTCAATTAAAGCTTTGTTCCTATAAGTAGTCTTTTATTGAGTAAGCTTTTATTTTCTATGCTATATATATTTCTATGATCATGTGTTTCCAAGATAGGAATGATATCAAAGTAAAAGCAAATGTAACAGAACATTCATCCATGATAACTTCATGGTGATGAATCCTTTAAAATTTATTGATGACTATATTGTTATATAAACAATACTAAAGATAAAAAATGCCTTTAATTGATATATAATGTGCATACACTAACAAAATGATCATGCAATTGACACCATGTTTAGACCAAACATTAATTTCATTGGGACTACACATCAATACACATTAGGTAATTTGAATCCATTGTTGTCCATCCAAGAGAGGGGTCATCACCTTAATTAGCTTTTCTTACTTAGACGGAATGGTTAATTCCCTAAAAGATGAGATAGTGACTTCATTTATTCCTAATAAGACTACTTCATTCCAATAAGTCATTCACATAAAGGAATCATGAAATTAACTTAAATGTAAGTTAGTTGTACGATTCATTTGTTGGAATAATTCCTTGGATTCAGATGAAAAGCCATATTAGATAGAAATGAAGTGATAGTCTCATCTTTTAAGCCACAAACCAATATATTTATGTTGAAAAGATAATCAAGAAGAATTTTTCCTTTGTTTGATGGAATATAATGGATTTAGACTAGCCAAGGTGTATTAACATGCACATTGCAATGAGATTAATGTTTGGTTTAAATATGGATGCTATTTAGATGATGACTATATGTACATGACTGCTTTCAATGAAAGGAAAAGCCTATTGTCAAGGAATCAAGTAAGGTCAAAAGTTTGAAGTAACGAATGATTTTCTTATGGTAAAGAAACCTAATTAAAAGTAATAGCTCCTTTATTCAGTATACTTTAATGGATTTTAACTACAAAAAGAAGAAGCTATATTGCAAAATAATCAAGAGATGTTCTCACATTTGAATTAATGAATGATTATCTCATAGTAAAGAAAGATAATCATAGTAATAGCTTATTTTTTGGATGGAGTTCAACAGATTAGGAGACATAATAAAGTGTATCTTGCAACCATTCCTATCTCGGTAGTACAAGATCATACAAAAAAAAAACATAAAAAACTCTAAAACACTCAAATATGATATAAATATAATTTTAATGCAATTAAAAATAGAAAAATAAAACTTTTATTAGATAAATAAACTTACAAAAATAATGCTTTCATTCTGCAATACTTCATTATAGAGTTTTATTGTACATAAGTAATGAATGAACAAAGAAGAGAGAGGGAAGAGCAAACGCAGTTCTAGAGGGAAGGGAAATTCAACCTATTTTTCCTATGATTGAAAGGTCTTCTTATACCTATAAAAGGTGATAACCATAATTAAAGGAATCTCTTTTATAAAGTAAAGTTGTCCTTGATTCATTACTTTTACTAAAGTTGATTTAATAAAAGCTTTCAAGTCCTATGACTACTTTTCCACTAAAAGTTATTTGTTCATTTTCCCTTTACAACTCACATAGGTCTGAGGAATCTTGCTTAATATCATCATTAAAGTGTCTTTAACTGCTATCAACCTAGTCTGCTTGTGTGTCTTACTTTAGTTGGAATAATGTAATCATCATTTCTAATAGCCTTTCTTTTGATAACAACTTCATTAAAGTCTTTAATATTTCCTCTAGGCTGAATAGACTCAATCATTAAAGAAGTCAAACCTTTCCCACTATCGGATGTTAATTCATCTTGCCAACCATGGAATATGCTTGATATCAACATTTAAGATATTAGCCTATTTAGCCAAAATAGTATAATCTCACTTGATAATTTATGAAACATGATACCAAACTACAAACATTAATAATGGTTCTTTAACCTTATTGTTTGTTTTAAAAAATTGTTCATAAACAATTCTTATTTTATAAGGTAGGGTTATATGATGTAAAGCCCACTAAAAAAACTAGGTTTTAAAGGAGAATTTTTTGTAGTATATCTTCAGACTCATGAGCTCTTTTTTTTACTAATATCTAAGAAACTAATTGTTAATTATTTTAGTGTTAAAAAAATAATGAAGAACTAGCCATGACATCTTCCTTTTCTTTTTGGAAGATGTATCTGAATTAAGCAAATAAATTTTCTTTACCTATTTTCATATAATAATGCTTTTTCTCATGTTTTGATATAATCAAAGTAATTGTATATTTTAACCTTCCACCATTCTTTAAGATATCAGTAACCAAAGAGATCTCCTTGTCAATCCTCTAGATAAAGAATTTTCTTAATCTTGAACTTGGCATATACCTAATTTCTAAAAACATAACTAGATCTAGATCCTCTTTTTATGAGTTTGATAATCACTGAGCCAATTTCATGTAGTATTTATTAATAACATAAACAAACCTTCATACTAGTATGAGGATAAATATCATCATTAAGATAAAATCTAGCAACCTTGTTAGGTTTCAATTGGGCATAATTATTTTCTATAGCTCATAAAAAATCTATGTCTGTAAGGATCAAAGGATACATAATAGATTTAAAACTTGCTCATAAGCATCATTATGAAGTTTAGCAACTTGTTTTACTTTTACAACTTTAACCAATGAATTAGCTGACTTTGCTGGGCATTGTGGTCCTTGTATAAAAGGCCATTTACTCTTGCTATATTTCCCTACAAAACTTCACAAGTTTGGAAATCTAATAAAGAATTAGAATTCCTTTAATAAACTCAATCTTAAAATCAAACACAAAAAGTATTTATTATCATCTAGCAAAGATTTGTTTTGATGAAATGTTCTTAACATCTTTAGTAAGGACATCTTTTATTGCCTTACAATCTATCCTTAAAAGGAATTTCTAATTTAACAAATCATTTCCAAATTTTTTGAACATGATGGTTAAAATTTTTTTTTAATGGTAAAGTAATTAACTTTAATTCCCTTTTAGGCTCTAAAAGTGAAGCAAACTAATTATTCTTTTGAATCAATCCTTTAATTAAGAATTCCTCCATATCCTTTATCTAATACATCAATTTCTACTATTTTGAAGGCATCAGGATAGGGAAGACTAAGACATGGTAGTTCCTTTGTTTTTATTTTTATTTTTTAACTGCTTTTGTGTGTTCATTCATCCATTTAGAAGGATTTTGTTTGTAATCTATCAAATAATAGCTTAACATCATAAGCTAATTCCTTATAAAATTTTGAAATATAATTCAAACATCCCAAAAATCATTGAAAAGTTATTTTTCTCTAATTTCATCAGGAAATTTAAAGACAAACTCAATTACTTGATCAATAGAGATAATAGTACCATTTTCAATCAAATGACCAAAAAACCTAATCTTGGTTTGAAATAACTTCATTTTTTTATCTAATATTGCTAAATTAGCTTTTCAATAACCTTTAAAAGTAATTTTAAATGTTTAAAGTGTTATTCAATTGTGTTAGAAAATACTAACACATTATTGATATAAACAATAGTAAATATTGAATAAATATTAAATATTTGATTTATAATTTTTTGAAATTGAAAAGGTGTATTCTTTTAACCCAAAAGACATTACATTCCATTTGTAGTTAATAACTAAAGGCCTATAGTTAATAACTAACATTAAGACTACTCTTTCCAATTCTATAATATTTTCAACATAAAATGTTAAGCAACTCCATAGGCTATTATTTTTCCTAATTAGCCTCTTCTTTAAGAGATCATTTATTTCATTTTTATAAATCTCTAAATGTCTTAGTCCCATAGCTACGGGTTAAGCCTTAATAAGTATTTGACTTTCATTAAAGTCATTTCCTATGGTAATTCTACTACATACTTTCTTCTATTCCAAAAAAACTATAAAAATCTTTACACAAACTAGTATTTCTAGTTTTTCCTATATTTCCTATATATTGACTTAAATAACAAAAGTATTTATATTTTCTTATAAATATTTACCTTTTACCTCCTTTTGTAAAGATTGAATAAATATTTTTTTCTCTTAATTTTTTTTGAAGTAAATTTATCTCCTTTTATTAACAAATAGATATAAACTTAAAACTAATAAGTTTTCCAACTATTTCATAGAAAATCTCTTTATTATAAATTTCCTTAATAGGATAGAGCATATGCAAGAACAATTTTCCCAAAATAACATCTTGTGATAGGTTTTTAATCAATACAAATGGGATTTCTATACAAATTCCCTTATTACATATAGCAACTTATGATAACTTGTACTTAATAACAAGCTTGCTTTTATTGGTAATGTTTAAAACTTCAACAAATTTTGAAAATTATTTTAAAGGAACTATTCCCTCATTAATACAATTCATATCAATGATTAAATCTATTAAGGTTATGACAAAAAAGATATACTCTTTATTGATTACTACAGTGATATGAGTAAACCATTTATGGTTGATAATCCTATTAATTAAATTGACATATTAAGAATACTTAACTCTTCTTTTAAAGTAGTATGTAGAATGTCTGAAGGTTTATCTATTTTACCAGACATGAATTCCAAAGTTGTTGATCTTTCTTTTAATTCTTTTATTTCAGTTTTTAACTAATCAATCTTAATTTTAAGCTTACTAACCAAAAGTTCTATTACTATTGTTCTAGTTTTTAAACAAGAATGATTATTTCTAACTCTTTGAATAATAATTTTTAAATTATAGTCTTGTTCTGGTTCTTTTAGTTTAGTTTCGTCTTGAGATAGATGAAGATATTTCTCCAACTATTCTTTTTTTTTTCTTTTGCATCTACAATCTTATCAATAAGATTTGATATCAAATTTTATTTTTTTATAAAAACTAATAAGCTATTATTTTTACATAAAGTATGATATTAGTTGCACTGATCATTACAATTTTTATTAGAGTCATCCTCAAATGTAGTTTCTTCTTTAAGAAGATCTACTTCTAAATCTAATTCATCATATTCATCTTATGATAAGAATATGTGCATTAATGACCTTTTAAAGCCTTTATCTATAAATAATTCTTAGATCTTTTGTTTCATTTTGCATTGATTAGAATAATGCCCTTTCTTTTGCATTTATAATAAACAATTGTCCTTTTCTTTTTCTTTTATGGACTAATTTTTTTATTTTCTTTTAATCTTTCCTTTGAATAAAAGGATTTCTTTTTAACTTAAGGTTTATAACCTTTTTTTGTGAATTTCTTAGGATATTTCTTGGGTGAATAACCCATCTGTTCATAAAAGTCTCCTTGAGCCATTTTACCTTGTATTTTCTCATTCTATAGCTACATATGTAGTTTTATTTCATTACAAAGTTTAACTCTTTCTATTACAACTTTAACAACTAATTCTCTATAAGTATAATTAAAGTAGTCAATAACTCTAATATGATAGGTTTTTAACTTATTCTTTACTCTTTCTTACAATAGGGTAGATAATCCTAATAAGAATTTTTCTTTTTAAAAGATACTTTAACTATTTATCTAGTAAAAACTTTTGAAACACATGTTTATACCACCTAAAATGTGTAGATCTCAATATCTAAAATTAATGAGTTGCTCATAAGCCTTATCCACTAATAATGTGATTATTGATTAATGAGTTGCTCATAAGTCTTATCTACTAATAATGTAATTATTGATTAATGAGTTGCTTGTAAGTCTTGTCTATTAGTTGCATCCCTTGTTTTATTTTAACTGCAAAAAATATTTAAGACTTAATTTATTTTGACAAGTAGAAACTCTAACAGCCTTTAAGTTGTCCAATAAAACTACTAGTTATGAATTTTTCTATTTAGTGGTTAGAATTACCTTTAGACTTTATAATAGTAATAAACATCATCATGTAACTAAGTAAGATGAGGATCTAATTTTCAGACATCCCATATAAATTCTATTTAACAATGTTATTGCCATCATATTTTATATGATTATACTCATGTTATTTCTTTTATAAAAGGTCTATAAGAGTTGGTCTAGGATAATATAATTTTGTAGAGACTTTATTAAAAGTCATCTTATTGATATTTATAGGATTTTTCCCATAAGAAGGTGATAGATCTTTTATCATAGGTTTTTGTCCTAATAAGAACATTTCTTCTACTTTTTTGATATAATCCTTAGCTTCCAAAGATCTTTCTTTAAATTTGTTCCTTTGTTCCTAAGATAGAGGCTTCTTTCTCTTTTAATCTAAGAATTTTTAACCTTTTAATTATTTCATCCATTAACTCTACCTTTCCAAAATTTCACATGACATATTATAATCTATTTCTTTTTATGACATGGGTTTAAATAAAACCTCTTTTTCTATCTTTAGTTTACCTAGAGGTTTTACAGCTTATTGAGCTATTTCTTTAATCTTTTGTTCAACTCTATTAAGTTAATTTCCTATAAATTAAAGATAAAGATTAGTATAATTTCTTTACTGTATAATAGCACGTGTAAATGGTTCTACTTTATAGGGTAAACCTATAAACTAACTCTCATATACTTTAACATTTAAGTTTAGTGTAGGAGGGTGAACACTAATAATCCCAGCATGCTTTTTCAAGAACCATACACTCCTCTAGGGTTGAAAAATTTGGGAAGGGTTTCTTTTTAGGTTTATAAACCTCTTCCAAATAAGTGAAAATGTCTACAATTCCCATACTGTAGGTGTATATCATATGATGTTTATGTCATGCTTCTTGCTCTTTATCATTAAAGGTCATAAAAAACCATTTCCTTTTTATAGTATTTTTAAGAGAGTAAAATAACTCTCTTACTCTTTTCATCTATATCTACCTAAATAAGTATTAAATATTTCATTCATAATATTTTGAAATTTAGTGGGTGCATTTTTTAACCTAAAAGGCATTACTTTCCATTTATAATGTCTAAACAAAACTATAATTATTGTTTTACATTTATCATTTTCATGAATTTAGATTTGCTAATAACTAAATTTCATATCAAATTTTGAAAATATCTAAGTTTCATAAAGCCTATTAGTAAATCTTTCTTATTAGGTATAGGGTACTAACACATGTCAAGGTTTTATTTAAAGGCTAGTTAATAACTAATCTTTGGACTCCTCTTTTCAGTTCTGTAACATTTTTAACATAAAATGCTTAGCAACTCCATGTGTTATTACTCTTCTTAATAAGCCCTTTCTTTAAGAGATCTTTTATTTCATTTTTATAGATTTCTAAATGCTTTGATCCCATAGGTATAGGGTGAGTCTTAGTAGGTATTTGACTTTCATTAAAAGTCTTTTCATATATGGTAATTCTACTACATGCCTTTTTCTATTCCAAAAAAATGTAGGAATCTCTGCACAAACTAGTGTTTCTAGTTTTTCCTATATTTCTTGTATTTTGACTTAAATAATAAGAGTATTAATCTTTTTTTTTTTTGTAAATATTTACCTTTTACCTCATTCTGAAAAAGTTGAATAAATCTCTCTTTTCTCTTAATTATTTTTTGAAGTAAGTATATTTCCCTATATTGAAAAGTAGATATAAGCTTAAAGTTAATAAACTTTTCATCTATTTTTGAGAAAATTCCTTTATTACTAATTTCCTTAATATGATATAGTATGTGCAAGAAAAAGTTTCCTAAAATAATACTTTTGCCTAATAACAAGCTTACTTTTATCAATAATGTTTAACACTTTAGTCATTTTTGGAAAATAATTTAAAGAAACAATTCTCTTATTAACACAATTCATATCAACACTTGAATCTATTAAGGTTATGGCAAAAAAAAAAAAATGTACTTTTGTTGATTGTGACAAATTTTTAACGAGTACAAATGGGAATTCTTTACAAATTATCTCATTGCATACAACAATTTGTGAAAACTTGTACTTAATAACAACCTTACTTTTATCAATAGTATTTAACACTTTAGTGATTTTTTAAAATTACATTGAAGGAACTATTTCTTCATTAATACAATTTATATCAATGTCTAAATCTATTAAGGTTATGGCAAAAATATATTCTTTTTATTGATTACTACAGTAATCTAAATATGTCATTTATGAGTGATAGTCTTATCAATTAAATTGACATATTTAAGAGTACTTATCTCTTTTTAAAGAAGTATCTAGAATGTTTGCTAATATATTTTATCAAACATATATTCCAAAGTAACTAATCTTTCTTTTAATTCTTTTATTTAAGTCTTTAATTAATTGATCCCAATTTTAAGCTCACTAATCAAAGGTTTTATTGCTATTGTTCTAATGTTTAAACTAGAATAATTATTTTTAACTCTTTGAATAATAGTTTTTAAATTGTAGTCTTCTTCTTGTTCTTTTAGTTTAATCTTATCTTAAGATAGATGAAGATATTTCTCTAACTTTTTTTTTTCTTTTGGATCTGCAATCTTATCAATAGGATCCAATATCAAATTATCTTCTTTTATAAGGACTAATAAGTTATTACTTTGCATAAAATTTAATAATAGTTGCACCAACCATTACAGCTATTATTAGAGTCATCCTTAGAGATAGATTCTTTTTTTAGAAGATCTACTTTTAAATCTAATTCATTAGATTCATCTTTTGACAAGAAAATATGTATTAATGACCTTTTAAAGCATTCATCTATAGATAATTCTTGAATCATTTGTTTCATTTGCATTTATTAGAATAATATCATATGTTTCTACATTTATAACAAATAACTGTCTTTTTTCATTTTCTTTTAATTTTTCCTTTGAGTAAAAGTATTTCTTATAAGCCTTAAGTTTATAACCTTTTTTCATGATTTTTTTAGGATCTTTAATAGGTGGATAACCCATTTGTTCACAAAAATCTCTTAGAGCCTTTTTACCTTGTATTTTCTCATTTTGTTGTTATGTATACAATTTTATTTCATTACAAAATTTAAGTCCTCCTACAACATCAACAATTAATTCTCCATAAATATAACTAAAGTAATCAATAACTCTAACATGATAGGTTTTTAATTTATTTTTTGCTTTGTCCAAAATTAAAGTATGTAACCTTAATAAGAATTTTTCTTTCCAAAAGATAGTCTAGCTATCTTCTCTAGTAAAATCTTTTGAAAAGAACATATCTTTATACCATTTAAAATGAGATAGTTGTAAAGGGCAAATGGACAAACAACTTTCGATGAAAAAGTAGTCATAAGTCCTAAAAGCTTTTATTAAAGTAACTTTAGGAAAAGTAAGGAATCAGGAACAACTTAACTTTATAAAAGAAATTCCTTCAATCATGGTTATCATCTTTTATGGGTAGAAGACCTTTCAATCATAGGAAAAATAGGTCAAATTTTCCTTCTCTCTCGAATTAAGTACGCTTTTCCCTCTCTCTTTTATGTTCAGTCACTACTTATGTCAAATAAAACCCTATAAGGATGTATTGTTAAATGCAAACATTATTTTTGTAAGTCTATTTCTTTAATAAAAGTTTTATATTTTTCTATTTTTAATTGCTTTAAAATTTTATTTATATCATATTTATGTGTTTTAGGGGTTTTATGTTTCTTTTTATATGATCCTGCAGTCCTAAGATAGGAATGGTATTAGAGCCTTATGTACCCATACCTAGTTAAACATTGGCCTTCTAAATAGTTGAGAAAGTTTAAGTTTATTAGTGTCTCATAGTTGAAACCTTAAGTGACGCTGCCTTTGTACCCACCTTTGCTGTGTGCAAGAGTATAAGGTTATGGGTTAAGATGTTGATAATGATACCATGAGGTATTGATAGATTAAGACCTAATCGACTGTTTACAGGTAATATATTTCTAGAATTAAAAATAAATAAAAATTATTATTAGTGAAAATTTAGTTCATAATTATTCATAAAACTAGGATGGAATAAGTTATTCCAAGGAGCTTATTTGCTTGCACCAATAAAAGTACAAATTTCTCCATATTTGGAAGGTATAGGTAGCATTAAAGCCTACTACTAGACTATATTTAAATAACTAGCCTATTATTTGTATTTGTGACAAAAGACATAATAGATTTCATGACTCCTTATTGAGAGTAGTTAAATCCACTTTAAGTGATGGACCAATATAGTTTTCATGTTTTTTAAAATTTACTTTATCATTGTTAGATTCTAATTTGACACATACTTTATATTTGGATATTAAAATTAAAGGATTTGATATGATGCTTGCTTCAAAAAATCTAATCCTTATTTATAGGATACATTATAAGGTTATAAATAACACTGTCCCAATAATTAAAAAAATTCTAAGTAAATATGTGATTAAAGGGACTATAACATTATTTTTGACTAATAGGTCAAAATTTAATGTTTTGGTTCCTAAAATGATTACTTGGGATCTGGTTAAATTACCTAAAAAATGGATGTTAGAAAAAACAATTGAACCTATTAAACAGGTATAAATAATTGAATTCAAAGATGGGAATGTCAAAATTCGATTTGCTCCATTTAGATGTGTGAGGTTAAATCTCTAAAAGAGAAATGAAAAAGTTAAATCTAGATTCTCTACCTCCTCAGTGCTAATCACTCAATTACAAGCTATTGGATGAACAAGAAAGCAAGTTAGTTAGTCTTAATATAAAGTTGACTTTCATCCCTCAACTTCTACTTCTGTTGTTAATGAACCACTAAAAACATCCAGTCAGACTTATAGACATAGGTCCCCTTCTTTGTCTCATATGGGGTATCAAGATAAAGGTAGGAATCTTTATGTCCTTAAAGTAGTTAATGAGGTAAATGAAAAGGCAATAGTTATTTTACTCTCTTGAAAATACTATAAAAAGGAAATGGTTTTTTATGACCTTTAATGATAAAGAATGAAAAGTATGGTATGAACAACCTAAAATATATACCAATAGTATGGGAACTATAGACATTTTCACTTATTTGAAAAAATTTTATCAACTTAAAAGAAACCTTTTCCAAAATTTTCAGCCCTGAAGGAGTGTATGGTCTTTTAGGAATACATTACAAAAATAAAAAAAAAAGAAAAGAAAAAAGGGCTATTAGTGTTCACCCTCTACACTAAACTTAAATGTCAAAGTAGATATAGCTCCCCCCTATAAAATAGAACCATCTATAAGTGTTGTTATATAGTAAGAAAATTATACTAATCTTTATTTTTAATCTATAAGAAATCAAATTAATAGAGTCAAAGACAAGATTGAAGAAATAGCTCAACAAACTCCAAAACCTCTAGTTAAACTAAAGATAGAGAAAAGGGTCTTATTTAAACTCATGTCATCAAAAGAAATAGATTACAATATATCAGGTAAAAATCCTAAAATGGCATAGTTAATGGATGAAATAGTTAAAAGGTTAAAAAACCTTGGATTAAAAGAAAAAGAAACCTCTATCATAGGAAAAGAGGAATAAATTAAAGAAAAAGAATTTTCAAAAATAGAAGAAATGTTCTTATTAAAACAAAAATCTATGATAAAAGATCCAATACCTTATTTTGAGAAGAAAATTATAAATATCAACAAGATGACTTTTAATAAAATCCCTACAAATCATATTATCCTAGACCAACTCCTATAAATCTCTTATAAGAAGAATAGTTTGAGTACAATTATGCACAATATGGTAATTGCAACATTGCCAAATGAAATTTAGATGGAATGTTTGAAAATTAGATCCTTATCTTACACCATTACATGATGATGTTTGTCACTAGTATAAAGTCTAAGGGTAATTCTAATCACCAAATAGCAAGATTCATAACCAGTGGTTTTACTGTACAACTTAAAGACTAGTAAATTTTTACTTATAGACACACCAATAAAATATCACCAAAATAATTGACTTTCTTATATAAGGTATGTTCAGGAGGCCACTTTTAGAAGTTAGTCTCATAGGAAAAAAGAATCAATGTGCATGTTTTATATTATGGTTGTTTGTTTCATACCATATAGTGCTTTTTTTAGCTTATATACCTTCTCTTCTCTTCTTTTCTTCACAAAACTTGGTAGCTACTTCACAATCATTTCCTCTTCAAGATGACCATTAAGGAAAACAAACTTCACATCCATTTCATGAAGTTTTCAATGATTATATGTAACCAAAGTAATTATAAGTTTGACAATATCCATTCAAGCAATAGGGGAGAATACTTTATGACAGTTATAACTAGGTCATTGTTCAAACCCTTTTGCAACCAATCTTGCTTTATAACTCTTTACTTCTCTATTTAACTTCTTCTTAGTCTTGAAAACCCACTTCATATCATTAACCTTCTGACCTCATGGAATATTAATAAGCTCTTATGTTTTATTCTTCTCAATGGCCTTGATCTCTTCATTTATTACATTCACCTACTTTATATCTTAAATCACCTTATTAAATGATACAAGTTCACAATTTGCAAACATGGTAAAATACACCAAATCTCCATCATCATAAATATCATTATCAAGGATTACATCATAATCTTGCAATGTAATTGATTGTTAGCAATTTCTCCTTGACTTTCCATTATTTGGAGGTTGTAGCGTAGGATTTTATACAGTAACTAAAGAGACTTCTTTATTTGCATTAGGGACCACAACTTGAGTTTCCTTTTCTCCTAGAATAGCAAGTGGAAATCTCTAAGAGTTATTCTACTCGTCAACAAAATTCCAAGCTTGATCTTAGAAAAGGTCACATCTTTACCCACAATCACTTTCTTTATCATAAACTTAATCAAATTATATCCTCTTTTGATATAACCAAGAAAGATCATTTTCACTCCATGATCATCAAACTTTGCCCTTATCTTTATTGGAATATAAGTATAAGTAATAGAACCGAAGACTTTAAGGTATCTCGTATTAGGCTTAAAACTACTCTATGTGTTTTCAAAAGTGATATTTTGAATACTTGTTGTTGGAGACCTATTTAACAAGTAAATAGAAAACAAAATAGCTTTTGCCCAAAAAGGATGGGATACTTCTTTGGCCTTTAATAAGCTTCCTACCATATTTATGATTGATCTATTTTTCCTTTCAGAAATTCCATCATGTTGTAGGGTGTAGGGAATTGTCACTGCAAGCTTGATTGCCTATACTTCACAATACTCATTAGACTAGTTAGAAATATACTCACCACTTTCATTAGTTTGAAGAATCTTAATATAGTACCCATTTTATCTTTTAATATAAATCTTAAACTTCTTAAAATAGTTAAACACCTCAAACATCCTTTGTATGCAATAATGTCATTTCTTCCTTGTAAAATCATCAATGAAGGTAAGAAAATACCTATTGTTGTCATTTGATGGAACACTTATTCAGCCATAAACATCAAAGTGAATTAGCTAAAGTGGTTGCTTTGCACACCAATTTCTTGTCATAAGAGGCTATTTAGTCTATTATGCAAGAGTCCAATCTTCACAAATTTGATTAAGATCTTGAGTAAACCTATCATTATGTTTTCTTGTGAAAGTAGTTTCAAATTGTGAAAATTTAGATGATCAAAATGAAATACCATAAAGAAAATTTAATCTTTTACAACAACATTAAGACAAGTGTAAATATTAGTGGCCATATCAACTTGAAATATCTAGTTTTTTATTAAAGGGAATTTAAGAATAAATATACCTCTCCCATCAACAATTTAGAGACAATTATGACATAATTGTCTATTATACCCCTTTTCAAGCAAGTGGCCCTAACTTAGTACATTACTTTTTATGTTTGGTACATAAAACACATTTGAGATATAATTATGATCTTTATTTTTTAACTTAATGAGAATTCACTCATTTTCCATCACTAGAAAATTATTACCATCAATAAACTTGATTGTGGAGTGAATTGACTCATCAAGATCAATAAAGAGCTCCTTCTTTCTGCACATGTGATTTGTACTTTTGGTATCAACGAACCATATGTTGTAATTTGGCATTTTGGCATTTTAGCAACTATAATAACCATTATGAGGGCTTGACTTCCATCATCTATATCTCCCTTTTAAGCTGTCTGATTAATTTCCTTAGACCTATAGTTACTAGAATAATGGTTACGCTTATGACATGTGTAACACTCAACATTGAATTTATCATACCTTCTTTTACCATGGTCTTTTTCTCAACCTTAACCTTTATACATCTAGTTTGATTTCCTCTAGTCATTGTATTGATTGTCTCCCTCTCCATAATTGTTGTAATGACCTCTTTGACCTTGATTGTTATAATAGTTACCACTTTATCCTTGTTCTTGTTCTCATTCTCATCCTATACCACGAGAGGAACTTTGCTTCTTCTTTGATTGATCACTTTACTCGCTTTTAGCAGGAGTCTAACTTTAGAGTGCGTACTCCATTAGCTTTTCAATATGCTTCTCATTCATGCACTATTTATGAACTTTTAATGTGTTTGTTAGTTCATCAATTGACATGTAGGGCAAATTATATACTTTTTCTATTGCAACCATGATATGCTTGTACTGTGGTGTAAGTGTCTACAAAACCTTTTCAACTTTTACCTAATCATTTAGATGTCCTTCATTGATTCTCATTTGATTCATCAAAGAAAGAACTCTACTTGTGTACACTAAAATCATTTGTAAAACTTTTATTTGCAAAAACTCAAACTGGCCTCATAAAATTTGGAATTTTATTTTTTTAACTTTATTCACACCTTGAAATAATATTGTTAAGGTATCCCATACTCACTTTGATAAGGTTACACCTTCAATCTTATCAAAAATTTCATCATTCACCCCCTAATGGATGAAATAGAGTCTTTTTATTCTTCTTTTGTAACTCTTAGTGAGCAACTCTTTATACTTTTATTACATTAGTGTTATAATTTCATTATCTACAATACTCAACAATTCATTGTACTTGAATAAGATTTTCATTTACACATACCATTAGTTGTAATTTTTCTCATCCAAAATGATAATTAAAATTAAAATTGTGTCATTTCTATTGAAATTCATGATTTACAAATCAATGCCCAACGTTTACATTTATTCTAATTTGGTCCCCCAATGTTTCTTATTTTCAATCCGGTCATCCCACTTTTTTTATTTACGATATGGTTATCCAAAATTTATTATTTTCGATATGGTACTTAAACTTTCATTATTTTGATCAAGCCACCCAACGTAATAATTTTTTGCTTAGAACTAAACGTTTTTTATTTGCAATTTTAATCCCAATTTTCTTCTGTTTCTCCTCTTAACAGCTAGTGTTAATTTCAACAATAATCGACAATATACTAACGCATAATTGGGTGGAGGAGGTAGATTGGCGGCTGGGGAGTTGAAAGAGGATAGTCCAGCATTGTGACAGTGACTGAAAAAGACATGTTCAACGTTGGGACAGTGGCTGAGCTTCAGATTTTTTTCAAATGGGCAACATTTCGACAACTTTTTAGGTGTGTGGATGCTGAATTTGAGATTTCCAGTGTTTGCAGTAAGGGGACAACTTCCAGCAAGGAAGGTGGAAACTTCTGGCAGCATATGGTGGTCAACAGCAGTTCTCTAGTGATGGTGGGAGACGATGAAAATTGATAGTCCGATGGCAATATGCCTCGGTAGGTCTAACAATGCACCCTAAGAGGTGGGACAAACACAAAATGTACACTAAGGCCCCGAAAATTGTGCGGGACGATGATGAGTCACTGAGTATTTGCATTTTGTGCTCTCCACAGGTATCCAAATCTAAGACAAATTATATATTTGTGTATATCTAACTCAATTCATCTTCTCTATTTGCTCAGTCAGTATGATACCTCAGGACATATTCAAAAAGTAGCCTAAAAATGAATTCATCCTCTCTGCTCACTTGATACCCTGGGGCATATTTACAAAAATAGGGATCTTATTAGCCCAAAATTTGTTATTATTATCATAAAATGATGGTGGTCATTTTCAGTTACCAACTATGTTTTTTGATAAGTATTTTCAATTACAAATTATTGAGAATAATTATTACAACTAATTTGTCTTTTTACTAACAAAAATAGAGCAAAATTTTGAAAGTCCAAGTAGAGATAAGAATAACAATTAACAATTTCAATAAGATCCATGTTTTTCAAAAATAAATCACCAACTTGATAACTATTGTATTTTCAAAATTAATGTGACTTAGTTTATTATATTAGGATTCATTGAAATTAAGAAGTATAGTTATTCCTAACAAAGACTATAGCGAATCCAGATGTTTGTCGTGCTAACGACGATACCACTCATTACACCAAAGCAAGGTTTAACCAATGGATTAGAACTACCAAATAAACCTAGAAAATTCCTACATAAAATTTAATGCAGCAGTATTCAGTTCATCACATTTGCAGGAATTACAATAAATCTTATACAATATTTGTTTTAACCTATTGCAATGCATACAAAACTACTAACTAGAGCATTTTATACAATATTTCTAATCAATCATTACAACAATGATTTTTATCTAATTGTCAGCATTTCTATGTGGCAATAGAATGATCAAACAGTGCCTTTTAGGTTAATATGATATTTGCATGTAGCAATTTTGAGATATTATGCAACAATCTAATTTATATATATATGATCATTATAAAAGAGCAACCAATGTTTTTGAAATTATCATAATATTTTATGCAACAATTTTTTAAGAATAAATAGCAATGTAATCTACTTTTATATAGCAATTTAATAAAATACATGTTTTTTCAATACACCTAACATAAGATCCAACAATTTCAAAAAATTATGCAACAACTTTCTAATACACTTTATATCTCTTTATGCAATGGTTTTTAAAAAATATTCAATAGTTTTTAATACAAAACATATCTTTATGCATTGATTTTTGATAGAATATATAGCGATTTTGACATAATAAGTTGTGATTCTTGATAGAATATGTTAATAGTTTTTGATAGAATATACAAAAATTTTTGACAAAATAAGCAACACTTTTTAAATGTAAAATATACATTTTAAGCAACTATTGATGATTTTTATTGTTTAAGTAGAAAAATATAATCTATTAATCTCTCTGTTAATCAAATAACTAAATATCCATATATAACTGTATTATAACAAATGTGCATCGACAAAGTAGTTCAAATTAAAAAAAGTTCACAATCTATATTTAACATCTCAAATAAATGCAAAGTATTAAAATTTATAGATAAAGAAGTAACAAAATCCTTGGCTTTCATCTTTATAATCTTACAAACAAAGAAAGGGCAAGTGAATCATTATTAATTATACATATACAATGATTGACATTGGATAATCATGACAAGGCAAAGTCACTAGATCACCACATTGAAGAAGAGTTCACATGTACCAAAGTGCTCAACATTCTCAAGAAAGCAACAAGTGTTAGAAAATTAGTGTGGTCTTTGCAGCAATATTAATAAAGTTCCATAAAACATCCTTTCCAAACATTAGTTTTGGTTCCTTCTAAAAATAGGAAATACAAGGGATTGCAAAAAAATGACTAAAACATGAAGCATTAGATAAAAAAAAAAAAAAAACTACATGTGTTTAAGAAATAAACAAGAGCTTGTTTGTCAATCTCATTTTTAATGGTAATGCTCCTTTAAAGTCTAAAATTTTACCGTATAGTTCTATATAGAGATTGTATTTTTGTATGCAATAGTGAGACTCCAATGACCAAAAACATGCAATGCTATGGTAAACATTAAGGGATTAGTTTCAATGGTCACCTTTCTTCCCACTCTCTTCTTCTTTAGTAATTCCACCCAAGTCCTTTGCTATATAGACAATTGGCTTCATTAGTAACTCTAGCCCCTTGGACTCTATCCATAAAAAAATGTCAAACCCTAGCAATCATGTGTTGTTTTCTCAACCATTATTGGTCACAGATTCTAAGCTCGAGAAAAGAAGCACAAAACCCTGAGCTAAAAGCCAATTTCCAAAAACCTAAAAAAATAAATCAAAATTCAAGAATAATGAGCCAAAATTGAAACTTTTAAAAGAAGAAATTAAGGAGAATTGAAGTTGACTTACAGGTTATACGACGCTCTTGATAATCAATGAGGTCTACTTTCTAGTTTAAGCAAGTTTTTCTTTCTTTTGAATTTATGTTGAAATAATAGTAGAGTTGCAAAGAAATGGATTAGCATGATAAAGTTGGAAATATAACAAAGAGGAGAGAGGGAAAGAATGGAAAAAAAAAAAGGAATATGGAAAATACATTCCTACAGATGTCACCTAGACTGGATAGATTGGTATTTGCTATGATAGAAAGAGAGACAGCAAGGAGATTGAGATTTTTGCTCTATGAGAAAGAAAGAAAGATATCATATAATAGAAACTTTTAGTGAGATGTACATGAAGCCTTGTTGCCCACAAAAATATAAATTTTATCCATTAAGGGCAAAATGAGGTGTATGCTTCACATTTTTTAAGTTTTGGTTAAATCTCTATTTTATTTATAAGTAATTTTTAATTATATTACTATCTATACTAGATATATTGATAGTGATTATAAATCGTCACATAAAACTTATTTATATATGTATAAAATTATATGTAACTTTTTTAAATGGTCAAATATAAAATTAAGGGTTAATTTTTTAGAAATATATGAATTTTTTTTTCTAAATATATTATAAATTTATTTCATTTTAAATATAGTACAAATTTTTATTAAGTTCAAATTTATCTCATCATCCTAACATGATAATAAATTCTATTAATGTGATGACACGATGATTCAATTAATCTTTATGCCCGTCAAGCTCTCCTATCCTGTGAAGCCTATTGCAATAACTTGACAACTCCATTAGGGATCTTCTAATAAATAGGTTGCTCTAAATTTTTTTAATACTTTCATTTATTTCCTTTCTAATTTTTTTATTTATCTCTCTCATTTTAATATTTATAACTTTTATTTGCATCACAACCTTAATTACACACACTCTTAAAGGCCTAAAACCTTACCTATACCATTTATAACTTAGATGAAGGGAAGTATGAGTTCTTCATGAAGGTTATAGTTTCTGTATAATACAGTCTTGAAATCTCTCCCTTAGATTAGTAACTCTTAAGCATCGAATTGTGAGAGATGGAACCCTCTAAGGAGCTTTAACCTAATTTAGATTTGTCAAACCACACTTTTGTAGTCATACCAATAGAGTCATCTACTCATTAGATCTATCCCTTATGGACTTTAAGCCTATGTTATCCCCATTTTGATTATTACATTATGCATATTTTTTTATTTTGTTATTTTATAACTTATCCTTTATATTTATTTCCTTTTATACTAACACATTTCCCTTTTGTTTTGTTTCATTATTTTTCTTATGTTGTCTCATATCATTCATTTTGGGTATTATTCACTTCTTAAAGTATTGACTATTGTTTCAAAATGCATATATAATCTATATGATCATTATTGAACACACCTATAGTTATGTTAGAGCATACATACTCTGAAGACCTTTAAAAGTAGGTAGAAGACTATCCTTCCTCAAAACTTATGAAGATCCTAAGGAATTATAGCTTGAAGTAATAAAAATTTCCTGTCTTTAAATAAATCTAGGACATTTGGAGCATTGGTAAGAGGTTTGCCTTTTAGGAAATTTATGGCAATATCGGTTACCTATTGGGCATTAGAATGTAGCTAGTAATGCTAAAGGCTACCATACACTCTTAGGACCCAACCTATCAATGCTCATCTTCCTAATTATAGACATGGTCCCTTTAACAAAAGAAAATGAAAACTTGCTAGGTACTCAGGATCAAGATTATACTCTCTAAGCCTTGACACCAACCATGTAAACAAACTATTAAAAATGATTAATAAAAAGTAGAGTGAGATTCATATTGTGACTAAGGGGCAGCACCAAGAGGAATGCATTCCAACCAACCACATTATTAAACACATGATGAAGCATCCTACGGTAGAATACATGCATATGGCATTGCTCATTTATGGGTTGATATTGTTCTTTAAAGTCATTAGGCATGTTCATGAACATGTCATCAAATTGTTCCTTAAGATGAGAAAAGGTAGGATTAACCCATTTTTGGCCAAGATTGCTGAAATGATCTTATCCTTGAATTATTGTTGAATTCAAGGAAAAGGGTAGTTTAGTTCTATTATATGTTTAGCTTATAAGCTATATAAATGTACCTCTCTACCAATTTATTCATCCCATGTACAGAAAGGATAGACTCTTACTAGAAGAATTGAATAAAATTAAATGGCCTAGCATGAAAAAAATTTCAAAGTGGATAACTTATGAGAGTGAGATTTTGATTACATGCCAAATGGTTAAAAAATAGGAGTGATTGCATATGCCCTTACAATAACAATCAAACAAACAAGGTCAAAGAAGTTCATTGTGGTCACCAAGGGAATGAAAGATGTCTATCTTGATTGTAGTAGTTCCAACAATCATGAGCATCTTTGACTCATTATTTAAGCATGAAATCATATTATAAAAACCACCTATACACACTCTAATCACCCTCTATTAGAGTGGTATAAGTTATTGCATGAAATTCAAGGCCATTGAATTTCATTTTTTATGTGTTAATATGTCATGTTGTCTCCAAAGGAGAAGCCAAATTTGAAAATGTTCAAGTGCTAGTTCTGTTAAGTTTAGATGGACTCAATTTTGTAATACTAGAGGATATCACTTCTTTATACTTTAACAAGTCAAACTCTCTAGAGGATCCAGATTAGAGTTTCTTTATCAACTAGCTTCTTTAAGAGTTAGATGTATCTTAAAGAAGAAATAAAAAGTTGATCCCTTAGCTGTCATAAGTGAACTAAACACTCCAAAATGTGGAGGCAATGGGACTACATCAAGGTCAATTGCAAAATGTCCTTCAATTCACATTAAATCAAAATGAAGCCCTTTAGTAGGAAAATGCTCACCTATAGGAGCAATTAGATGATGCAATTGCTACACTCTTTGTGGAACAAGAGACTCACATTGCATAAATGAATCTACTAACATAAGAAAATCAAAGTATGACACAAGTGACTTAACTCTCTCAGGAAGATCAAAATTTGGCATAACAAATGGATTTGCTCACCTATGGAAATTAAAGCTTGGCACAAAATGTAATAGCTCAGGACACCCAAATTTGGGAGTTAACCTCCTAGCTTTAGTTGCTAATGACCCTCCATTATAGGCAGGAATTCTAATATCATAGGGGATTAGAGGGGGCAGTAGGTAGAATTAGGTGCATGGTAGATAAGGCCAAAGAGCTATAAATGGAGATCCCATAATTACATCCATTAGACAAGTGCCTCAACCTTTTCTTTGAAGAATCCTTTAGGCATTATGAGTTCTTCACTTGTTTTATGTAAAAATCTAAACCGTAATCATTACTTTGTATAAGATTAAATCCCTTTAAACACTTTGAATTGTAAATGTTAGTGAAGGAAAATGTGTCTTAGTTTGAAAATGTCCTCTCTCATTTGATCTTGAAATATAAAAGAGGGGTGGGCTTTTATATCTTTTAACGTATTTTGATGTATGGTTTGTACAATAGCCACTGCAACATAAGGTGAATGACATCCATATGCATATCATGACATCCAGTCCAGCATTATACATAATTGCTTAAATATGCATATTTAAGGCTTTATAATTAAACTTGTTTGATTTAGATGGAAGTTTGCAATTCTCAAATAGCTTATGTAATGATGGGTCAAGTGCTTGCCAAAGGGTACCTAGTTGAGTGGTGGTACAACACCAATTTTCACATTACCAAAAGAATGACTCCATTCTAAGCTTTGTATAGCCGAGCCTCTCCTTAACTATCTTCTCTTTATATAAAAGCTACCAAAATTGCATTTATGGAAAACTTTCTTATCAAAAGGTAGCTTGTGAGAAATCTATTGAAGGATCATTTACTCAAATCATAAAATAGGATGAAACACTATGCAAATAAGGCCCATAATGAAAGATCCTTTATGATAGGAGACTATGTATCTAAAACTTCAAAATTATTATCAAGTATCTATGGCTGTCTGATCTAGTGTGAAAATCTCCTCTAAATTTTATGGCCTTTTTTTTAGTGGTAGTGGCAAAAATCAACTCCGTGGCTTATCATTTAGCTTTACATGCTTAGTCTATAATTCACCATATTTTTCACATGTCCCTACTTGAGAAATTAATAAGGCATTATGGATAGGTTCTTCCTTAATTGTTGTTTACAAGAACAAATGGTCAGTTTTACAAGAACAAATGGTTAGATACTAGTGACACCCTAAATCATTCTTGACAAGCAAATCATCAAGTGTAATAACAAGGTTGTCACTTAGGACTTGTTCATTGGTTTAAACTCTCTCATAAGGAGGCAACATGGGAGGACAGGTGTTTTCTTTGGGTCTTAATTTCACCTTACGGACAAGGCCCATCTAAAACAAAAGGGACTTTTAACATTTTTAGTAAAGAGGTAAATGGATATGGGTTTATTAAATCTTGATGTTGAGTCAGGTCTATTAGAGCATTGGCCTGTTAAGCCTTGTAGATAGGAATTAGTAAGTATGTTAAGGTATTAGCATCATGGAGGTCATGATTTCTCTATGTTTCTTTAATCACAACTATTTGATTGTAACTTGAGAGCTATATAATGCTTCCTTAGTTTGTTACAACAACTATGTAAGAGAAATACAATATTCCTAAATTCTCTCTCTCTCTCTCTCTCTCTCTCTCTCTCTCTCTCTCTCTTCTCTCATTTTAGGCTCTTTTTCATGAGAACCTAATGCTGGAATCATAATATGTTTCATGTATATAACATGAGAAGGTGTGTGATTTTGGTTTCTTGATGTGTAAAGGGTTGGTTTGTTGACTTTGTCCCAATTTTGATGAAACAATGGGTTTGTTTTGATTTTCCTTTAAGCTTTCTTTAATTTTTTTGCTTGATTCATAGGAATTTAGTTTTGTGTTCTTGAGTTTTGGCTCTTGAAACTTTAATTTTTTGTGATGTGTTGATGATGTTGGTTTATTTTCTTTAAAGGTGGTGGGATCTTGAATTTCAAGGTCTTAAAATCCAAGGTTTTAGTTTTAGTAAGGGTTTTTGTGTTGAATGGTTCAATTTTGCCCTTGTGACTTTGATTTCTTTCGAAAAAGCTATGGTCTTTGTATTGATCACTAATGAGATACCGTAGATACTTAATTTTCCCTATTCCAAATGCACACTTACACTATTTAGAATAAAGTTGATATGACCTAAAAACTAGTAAAGCACAAATCAAATGTTGCACATGTTGTTTTAAGCTAGAGCTATATATGAAAATGCCATAAAAAAAAGATCAAAATAAACTTCCTTAACGAAGAAGCAAATAACATTTTTATGAGAACTTGTAAAGTAGTGAGAGCATGGGTGAGACTAAAGGTCATCACCTTGACTTCATAATGCCCATTGTGGGTTTTAAAGGCTATTTTAGGAATCACCCCCTCATGCATCCAGAACTATTGATAGCTTGCTCTCAAATCCAGCTTAGAGAAGATTATAATACCCTTTAGCTCATCTAGCACATCATCAATGATGGGTATGAGAAACTTATCTTTGATGGTTAAGTAATTCAATTTCTAGTTATTCACATGAAAATGCAAGGAGTGATTCTTCCTTTTAACCAATAGTACATGTTAAGCAAATGGACTACTATTGGGTTGTATGACTATAAAAGCTATCATTTTAGCTATTAGTTCTTCAATTTCCAATTTCTAGTAGTGGGAGTATCAACAAGCCTAAGGTTAACAAGTTGAACAAATAATTTAAACATAATGTGATGATTATGACTCCTTTTTGGTGGGAAAGCCCCTAGTTCAGCGAACGTATTAGGGAATTGTCCTATCATAATTGCAATTTCAAGAGGCAATTCCATTGGCTTTATTGCTTACATCATTGTTAAGAGGTAGGTAGAAAGACTCCTATCCTTCTTTTTTTTTTGTTATTAAGTTTTGTAACATTTGTCATGTCAATAGCTTTAAAGGTGCCTATCTTAATAACTCTGATAAATTAAACTAGCTTGCCATCTGTTACAAAGGAAAACTTCATATTGTTAAATCAAATAGCATTAGGCTATGTAGCCTTAGCTAACCAATGCCTTGACTATGTCATAAGTCCCAATGCTATAGGCCTTAAATATGCCTTAAAGGTGTAACCCTACATTTGCAAGTATAATGAATGTAATTACTTGCTCTAACATAATAAAATATCTAAGGTACAACAAATAAACCATAGAAAGCTCATAGCTAACAAAGGTATATAGTCTTAACTTGATTTTGCATGAGAAGAATAGAGGACAAAGTCAAAGAACTACCTTTATTATGGACAACATTCAAATTTCAATGAAGAAGCTAAAGGAGAAAATGCGATAGACAACTTAGACACTTGCTAAAGGGAAGATAGTCGTTTGGGACATAATTCCTCATGAAACCTCATTTGCCTTAGCAAGTGGGATATTTTAGTCAACCTTAGTGTTAGAAACGTTTGGAGCACTCTTCATCTATTTGTAATCAGTGGCACATCCCTCTTGGGGACAAATGATGGTTGCATAATCATTTGACACCAAGATTTATGTACTAGACATTACTTTAGCACATCACCTCATAGATGCCATAATTAGTGAATTCAAAACTACTCATAAATTAAAAGATAGAGTAGTAGGAGTTAATGAGCATTCCATGAAATAAAAAATTGACCTCTTATAGGAGGAGGCTAAGACCATCAAAAAGAGAGATATTCCCACTCTCTTTAGTGCATTAGACCTCTATTAGGTTCAAGATGTAGTTCTTATGCCAAAATTCAAAACTCCAAAATTTGAAAAGTATGATGGCATGGGATCACCAAGAAACTACCTAACCATGTACATTCAAAAGATGATAACATATAATCATAATGAAAAACTCTTGATGCATTGCTTTTGTTGTACCTTTATTTTGTTCACCTTAAAAACCTTGCATTTGCTCACTTTTGTGTAGAATTGATTATGTGGACTTGTATCATAGATTGTTTATTTGTATATGAGAAGGTAAATAAGGCAGTAAGAAAAATAAAAGAAAAAAAAAATACAAGGAATGAAAAATAATAATTGAATTGCTACTAGGGTCTAATATACAGTCCAATATACAATGTATATTTTACCCCTGAAAGTAAGAGTTATCAACTTGCATGGTTTTCAAACAAAATCCAAAGTTAAAAATATTGCTTTTGGGTATAAGTTACATCATCAAACTATAAAAGGGCTCTCTCCTTATTAAAGACCTTATGCTAAGCTTCCCAATGTGGTAATATCAATCTAACCCTCTCTTCAAGGCTCAATAGTCCGATCCAAGTGTGAATCCTATAAGTTAAAGACTTGTAAAATATTAAATATATGCATAAATAATTCTAGTCATCCAATAAAAGCAATAAAAAATCATTAACCAATATTATGCAAGAATAATTATAAAAAGATGGCCAATATTAATTGACAAAGAAAGAAAAAAACAAGGGCCAACAAAATTAAGCAACCTAACATAGAAAGAACATTAATTATAATTATGAGGCAAAAGAGAGACAATAACATTTAAGGGCTAATAAAAACCACCAAGAGAGCATGATTTGGAGCATTTAAGGGAGGCAGAAGGAATAAAGCGCAATAGCCTCCCACTAAATGTCTAAAAAAATATGTGCAAGTAGCAACCCTGAAGGAGGAGCTACTCTTTTTGGCCAATAATGTCAAGAACAAAGATACCCATAACAGGATTATGAGACCTTTATATTTTTCTTCCTATTTTCTTTACACTTTTAAGGATATAATCATGCATAAATAATTTAGATTGAGTTCAAAATCATGATTAACCCAAGAAATAAAATAAAACTAATGGCTATTTCATTAATGGATACTATTTCACCCACCCATAAAAGCATTAATGACTATTAAGAGAGGTTTCAATTAATTTGTCCAAATAAAATCAACAAGTACAAGAATAAAACTCCCTATAAACAAATAATCATTGCAAAAAATGACTAAAGTTAACTCAATAAAACACTTATCTTAAGTAGTTAACTCAATAAAACACTTATCTTAAGTAAGTTACACTACCTTTATACCCATGTTAGCCATGTGCAAGCATTTAGGGTTATGGTTTAAGATGTTGACAGTGATATAGTGAGACATGGATTTGTTAAGGCTTGATCAATTGTTTAAAGGTGATAGTTCTTCTAGGAATAAGAATAAAGAAATAATAATTAATAAAAATTTAAATAACAATTATTTACAAAATTTGGCTCTTCCTTCTTCTACATGTTCCCAAGTTTACAAAAAAGGAAGTTTCTTTTCTAAAGTTGATTATGTTATTAAAATTGTTGAAAAAGCCTTACCCTTAACTTAGGGTTATAATGATTTCTTTTTTCTATCCAAGGAACTTATTAGGTCACATCAACAAAAGTATAAATTTATAACTCAACAATCTTATGTGTTAGAGATAAAAGGCATAATTGCTTCCATGACTCCTTATTAGGAGTAATTGAATCCACTCTTAGTGATGAACTTATTTGGTTTTCTTATTTTCCAGACTTTATTTTATCATTATCATATCTTAATTTGATGCATACCTTATGTTTGGACATTAAACTAAAGGATTTGATATGATAACTATTTTTGAAAATCTAATCCTTACTTACAAGATACACTAGAAGGTTATGAACATCACTGTCCTAGAAATTAAAGAAATCCTAGCAAAATAATAGATAAAGGGACAATTATATTGTTTTTGACTAATAGGTCAAAATCTAATGTTATGGTTCCTAAAACAATGATATGGGAGTTATAGATATTTTTACTTATTTGAAAAAAGTTTACAAAATTAAGAAAAAACCTTTTCCAAATGTTTTGACCCTAGAGGAGTGCATAGTTCTTAAAAAAAAAACATATAATGAATACACTACTAACAAAGGAAAAAGGGTTATTACTATTCACCTTCCACTTTAAATTTAAGTATGAAAGTAGTGGATAATAAAATTATAACTTCACCCTATAAAGTAGAATCATCTACTAATGTTGTTATATAACAAGGAAACTATACTAATTTTTATTTTCAGTCAACAGGAAATTAGCTTAATGGAATTGAAAAAGTTTCTTAAAGAGTTCTAAAACCTCCGGTTAAACCAAATATGGAAAAAGAGTTTTATTTAATAAAAGAAAAAGATTACAGTATGTCAAGTAAAAATTATGAAAAAATATAATTAGTTGATGAAATAATTAAAAGGTTAAAAAACCTTGGATTAAAAGAAAAAGATGCCTCTATATTAGGAAAAGAGGAACATATTACTTAAGAAGAATCAAAAGCTAAGAATTATGTGGATAAAATTAAGGAAATATTCTTATTAGAACAAAATCTAGTTCGTAAAGATCTATCACCTTTTTATAAGAAAAAAAATATGGAAATAAACAAATTAACTTATAATAAAGTCCTCACAAAATTATATTACTGTAGACCAACCCTAGTCAACCTCTTATTAAAGGAACAATTTAAGTATAATTACATATAATATGACGAAAGTTGTACGTATAATGGAATTTAGATGAAATGTTATTAAATCAAAATTTCATTCTGCTCCATTATATGATAATGTTTGCCATAATTGCAAAATCTAAAAAAGATAATTCTGACCCCTTAATAGCAAGATTCGTAGTAAATGGTTTTATTGGACAAATGAAAGGTTGGTGAAATTTTTACTTATAGTATTTAATGTTGTACAATTAGAGCAAAGGGTGCAGTTGATTGATAGTATTAATATATTGATTTATACAATTACAAATTATTTTATTAGTACAACTACTTTATTAGTAGGCAAAACATGTGAGCAACTCATTAATTTGAAATGTCTAGATTTGTCTCACTTTAGGTGATATAAAGATATATTTTTTAAAAAATTTTTTACTAGAGAAGACAATCAAAGTATTTTTGGGAAAAAGAAATTTTTGTCTCGATTATGTACCCAATTTACTAAAAGGCTAAAAAATAGGTTAAAATCCTATCATGGAAGAGTTATTGATTAGTCTAGTTATACATATAGAGAATTAGCTATGGAAGTTATAGTAAAAGTAGTTAAACTATGTTATAAGATAAAACTACATAGACAGTTACAAAATAAAAGGATACAAGGTAAAAAGGCCCTCACAAAATAAGACAATCTGATATTGAATCTTACTAATAAGATTATAGATCCAAAAAAAAAAAAAAAGAAAATAGCTGGAGAAGTATCTTTATCTATCTTAAAATGAGACTATGACTAAAGAACCAAAAGGAGATTGAAGTTTAAAAACTGTTATTTAAAGAATTAGAAATAATTATTTTTGTTTCAAAACAAGAGCAACAATAATAAAACCTTCAATTTGAGAGCTTAAAGCTAAGATTAATTAGTTAAAAGCTAAAATTAAAGACTCAAAAGAAAGAATTTTAGTTTTGAAGTCTATAAATAAACCTCCAGACTTTCCAGATACTTCTTTAAAAGAAGAGTTAAGTACTCTTCAATATGTTAATCTCATTAATAAGGTAATTACCCATAAGTGGCACACATAGATTACAGTAGTAGTCAATAAAGAGTATATTCTTTCAACTATTTCCTTAATTGATTTAAGTATAGACATGAATTATATTAATGAGAGAATAATTCCTTCAAAACACTTTTCAAAAGCAACAGTAGGGACATGAATTATATTAATGAGGGAATAGTTCCTTCAAAACATTTTTCAAAAGCAATAAAAGTGTTAAACACTACTGATAAAGCAAGCTTGTTATTAAATACAAGCTATCTCATATGACCATATGCAACAAAGAAATTTGTATAGAAATTCCTTTCATATTTGTTGAAAACTTATCTTAAGATGTTATTTTGGGAAATCCTTTCCTATGCATGATATATTCTATTAAGAAAAATAACAATAAAGGGATTTTCTTAGAAATAGATGGAAAACTTATTAGTTTTAAATTTATATCTACCCCTTAATATAGGGAAGTAGACTTACTTCAAAAATCAATATAAAGAAAAGAGAGATTTATTCAATCTCTTTAGAGTGAGGTGAAAAATAAATATTTACAAGAAAACATAAATACTTCTATTATACACGTTAAAATACATGAATTACAGAAAAAGTTAGAAAAAATGGCTTGTGTATAAATCCCTATTGCTTTTTGGGATAGAAAGAAGCATGTGGTAGAATTACCATATAAAGTGACTTTTAATGAAAGTCAAATACCTACCAAAGCCAAGCCTATAATTATGAGACCAAGGCATTTAGAGATTTGTAAAAAAAAAAAAAATAAATGATCTCTTAGAAAAAAGACTTATTAGAAAAAGTAACAACCGACGAAGTTGTCTAACATTTTATATGGAAAATGCTACATAATTGGAATAAGGAGTTTCAAGATTGGTTATTAATTATAAGCCTTTAAATTAGGATATAAGATGGATTAAATATCCTATACCTAATAAAAAAGATTTGCTAAATAGCTTTTATAAAGTTTAAATATTTTCAAAATTTAATATGAAATATAGTTATTGGCAAATCATGATTCATGAAAAAGATGAATATAAAACAACATTTATAGTTCCATTCAGAGATTATGAATGGATTATAATGCCTTTTAAGTTAAAGAATGCACCCTTAAAATTTCAAAAAATCATTAATGAAATATTTAATGCTTATTTAACATTTACTATTGTTTATATTAATGAAGTGTTAGTATTTTCTAACACAATTAAAAAACATTTTAAATATTTAAACCTATATTTTTAAAGGTTATTAAAAAGGCTAATTTAGCCATTTCAGCCAAAAAGATGAAGTTATTCTAAACCAAAGTTAGATTCCTTGGTCACTTCATTGAAAATGGAATAATTGTTCTTATTGATCCAACAATTAAGTTTAGCTATAAATTTTCTGATGAAATTATAGAAAAGCAACAATTGCAAAAGTTTTTAAGATGTCTGAATTATATTTTAGAATTCTATAAAAAATTAGCTTATGATATTAAGCCTTTGTTTGATACGTTATAGAAAAATACTCCCGAGTGGACGAATGAACATACAAGACAATTCCAAAAATAAAATTAAAAATAGAAAAACTATCATGTTTAACTCTTCCTCATCATAATGCTTTTAAAATAGTTGAAACTAATGCATCAGATAAGGGCTAAGGAGAAATCCTTAAGGAAAAGATTAATTCAAAAGAACAAATAACTTACTTCACTTCAAGAGTCTAAAGAGAAGTTAGAGTTAATTATCTATTATTATAAAAGAAATCTTAGCTATTATACTATGTATTCAAAAATTGGAAAGTGATTTGTTAAATTAGAAATCCCTTTTAAAGATAGATTGTAAGACAATAAATGAGTCCTTACTAAAGATGTTAAAAACCTCGCTTCTAAACAAATTTTTACTGTATGGTAAGAAATACTTTTTGTATTTGATTTTAATATTGAGTTTATTAAAGGAAATTCTAATTTTTTACCAGATTTCCTAACTCATGAATTTTTTCTAGAAACTAAGACATGAGTAAAACACCTCTCATACAAGGGCCTCAATCCCTAACAAAGTTGATTAATTTACTAGCTATATATGTAAAAGGAAAAGAAGTCGATAAACTTCATGATGATGCCTAATGAGCAAGCTTTGGATAAATCCATCATATATCCTTTAAATCCAAAGCACATAGACTTTTTATGTGCTATTGAAAATAATTATGCTTAGTTTAGACCTAACGAGGTCGTATGTTTTTATTATGCTGAAGCTGGAGCTATTTATGGTTCCAGAGATTAGGCCTATGCCAAATTAAAGAAAAAAGAATATTCTTTATCCAAAAGATTGGTAAAGGGATCTCTTTGGCTACAAAAAGTTGAAAGAATGGTGGAAAATTAAATCCTATAATTATTTAAATTATATTAATGCATTGGAAAAAGCCTTATTGTATGAAAATAAACAAAGGAAATTTAGTTGGTTCATTCAAATACATCTTTAAAATGACCAAAAAAGATTTCAAAATTAGTTTGAAACTTGGTTTTCAAATGGGGTTTACATCATTTAACCTTACCCTATAAAGTCAAAACTATTTATGAATAGTTTTATGAAGCAAAGGAAGAGGTTAAAGACCCATTATTAATATTTGTAGCCTAGTATCATGTTCCATGGATTATTAAATGGGACTACCCCATTATGACTAAACAAGTTAATGTCTTAGATGTAGACATTAGACATGTTTCATGGTTGGTAAGATAGATTAATATCTAATGGTGGGAAAATTTTGACTTTTTTTTAATGATGACATCTATATAAGGAAAGGAGTTATTTGCATAAATGGACCTAAGCCTCTACCAACAAAGCCCACTCTTACTAGTCTCAAAAGGATATTAAAGATTTTAAGGGAGTCTATATCAAAAGAAATGTTATTGGAAATTCTAACCAGAGCAAGACACCTAGGCCAACTAAGTGAAAAGTAACTAAAGGCATCTTAATGATGATATTATGCAAGATTTCAAGGGCCCATATGATTTGTAAAGGGTAAAAGGACAAACAACTTTTGGTGGACAAATTGTCATAGGATCTAAGAGATAACTTTAATAAAGCTACTTTAATGGAATATAATAGAGCATGCCACTTTGTAAAAAGAAAATTCCTTCAGTTATAATTATCACGTTTTTCCATATAGAAATAAACCTTTCATAGGCCAAGAGAGCCAAAGTCTAATTTTCCTTCTCTCTCTAAGTTTGCTTTTCTCTCACTTCTTTCCCCTTTGTAAAATATAAGATTGTAATGATGTTTGGAGTTCAATAATTTTGGTGTTCAATGAAAGCTTTGTATTTGTAAGTATTTTGATTTTGTTATTATTTAAATTTTTTTCTTTTTTATTAGTGTGCTTAAATTAGTTTTTGTATATTTGTGTGTGTGATCTTGTGTTGCCAAGATAGCAAGAAACTAATTTAGGAAAGAAAGTCATCTTGTTGTTTTGCATAGTTTCCTTCTTATAAGAAGGTGATGTATCTTTTTTTGTACTAGATTTTGTTCTAATAAGAACATATCCTATATTTTATCAATATATTCTTTGGCTTTCGAATATTCTTCTTCTTTACTCTATTTTTCTTTTCCTGAGATAAAGGCTTCTTTCTTTTAGTCCAAGGTTTTTTAACCTTTTAACTATTTCATCCATGAACTATGCCTTTTCAAGATTTTTACTTGACATATTATAGTTTATTTCTTCTAATGACATGGGTTTAAATAAAATCCTTTTTTCTATGTATGGTTTAATTAGAAGTCTTGGAGTTCACTGAGCTATTTCATCAATCTTATCTTTAATTTTATGAAGCTAATTACCCATAAATTGATGACAAAGATTAGTAAAATTTTAATTCTATATAACAGCATTGGTGGTGGCTTTGACTTTGTATGTAAAGGTTATAACCTTATTATCTTCATTTTTTAATCTTAAATTTAAAGCAAAAGGGTGAACATTAATAACCTTTTTTCCTTTTTTGGTAGTATACTCCTAGTAAGCTTTTTCTAAGGCCATACATTCCTCTAGGGTAGAAATATTTAGGAACCATTTCTTTTTAAGTTTATAAACCTTTTCCAAACAAGTAAAAATGTCTACAACTCCCATACTACTGATATACATCTTATAGCATTTATGTTATACTTCTTATTCTTTTTCGTTAAAGGTCATAAAAAATCATTTTCTTTTTATAGTATTTTCAAGAGAGTAAAATAACTCTTTTACCTTTTTGTCTACCTCATTAACTACTAGTAGTTTATTAACCATAAGAGCATAAATTAAGGGAAAAAAGTCAACTTTATAATAAAGTTGATTGACTTGCTCTCTTATTCTTCTAATACCTTCCAATTTAGTGATCGGCATTGAGGAAGTAGAGAATCAAGGTTTAATCTTTTCTTTTCCTTTTTTGACGTTTAACCTCACACCTCTAGATGAAGTAAATCAAATTTTGACATCTCATCTTTGAATTCAATTATTTTTTCCATCCTTTATCTACATATCTTGCTAGAATATCTTGAATTCCTAGGACAGTGGTGTTTATAATCCTATAGTGTATCTTATAAATAAGGATTAGATTTTTTGAAGCAAACATCATATCAAATCCTTCAGTTTTAATATCCAAACATAAAACATGTATCAAATTAGGATCTAACAATGATAAAGTGAAATTCAAAAAACATGAAAACCATATAAGTTCATCATTTAAAGTTGATTTAACTACTCATAATAAGGAGTCATGAAATCTATTATGTCTTTTATCACGAACATAGATAATTGTTGAGTTATTTAAACCTAATCTAGTAGTTGGCTTTAATGCTACTTGGAACATCCCAATATAGAGACATTTATACTTTTATTGGTGTGAGCTAATAAGTTCTTGAGATAATAGAAAGGAATCATTATATCCCTAAGATAAGGATAAAACTTCTTCAATAGTCTTAATAATATAATCATTTTTTGTTAAGATACTTCCCTATTTATAAACATGGGAAAATGAGGGGGAAGGAAGAGTCTAATTCTACAAATAGTTATTATCCAAATGTTCACTAATAATTATTTTTTTTATTTTTTTATTTCTAAATAGTTGATTGGGTCTTAACCTATTCATGCCTCACCATATCATCGTCACCAACTTATACCATAACTTATATCTAAAGTTTGATTTCTTTTCGGCTGGATGGCACAAGCTTTAGTGGTGGAGCTTTAGGCCCATTGATGCAAATAATCCCTTTACTAGTATAGACTCTATCATCAAAGTAATCAAACTTTTCCCACCATCAGATGTTAATCTGTTTTACCAATTATGGAATATGCTTGATATCAACATCTAAGACATTAACTTGTTTAGCCATAATAGTATAATCCTACTTGATAATTTATAGGCAATGATACCAAGTTGCAAAGATCAATAATTGGTGTTTAACCTTATCGTTTGTTTCACAAAATTGGTCATAAATAGTTATCACTTTGTAAGGTGGTTAGATGATGTATACACCCTTTGAAAAACCATATTTTAAACTAGTTTGAAAATCTCTTTGGGCCATTTGAAAGATGTATTTGAATGAACCAACTAAGTTTCCTTTGCCTATTTTCATATAATAAGACTTTTTTTCAAACTTCGATATAATCGACGCAATTTTAGGTTTTAACTTTCCACCATTCTTTTAGCCCTATGTAGTAAAAAAGATCACCTTGCCAATTTTCTACATAAAGAATTTTCTTTATCTTGAATTTGGCATAAGCCCAATCTCTAAAACCATAACTAATTCCAGAGTTACAGATAATCCTTCATACTAAAATGAGGATATATGTCATCTTTAAGATAAAATTTAGCAACCTTATTAGGTCTTAACTGAGCACAATTATTTTTCACATCACATAAAAAATCTATATGCTTAGGGATCAAAGGATATGTGATGGTTTTATCTAAAACTCATTCATAATTATCATTATGAAGTTTACCAACTTCTTTTACTTTTGCATCTTTTATTAGTGAATTAATCGGCTTTGTTGGGGATCATGACACATGTATAAGAGGCTATTTACTCATACTGAGTTCCCTATTAAAATTCACGAGTTAAGAAATCAAGTAAAGAGCTAGAATTTCCTTTAATAAACTTAATGTGAAATTAAAGAAACAAAAAATATTCCTTACTATCTTGCAAAGATTTGTTTAGATGTGATGCTTTTAGCATCTTGAGTAAGGACATCTTTAGGTGCCTTACAATCTATTTTTAAAAGAAATTTTTGATTTAGCAAATCACTTTTGAATTTTTGAATACATAGTACAATATCCAAGATTCCTTTTTTAATTGAATTGTAATTAACTATAGCTCCTTTTTAGACCCTAGAAGTAAAGCAAATTAAATGTTCTTTTGCATGAAACCTTTGCTTAAGGATTCCACCATAACCTTTATTTGATGCATCAATTTCTACTATTTTAAAAGTATCAAATAAGGTAGGCTAAGGCATGGTAGTTCCTTTGTTTTTATTTTTATTTCTACTTTTGTATGATTATCTATCAACTGGGGAGGATTTTTTTGTAATCTATCAAATAAAGATTTAGCATCATAAGCTAATTCTTTATAAAATTCTAAAATATAATTAAGACATCTTAAAAACCTTTGCAACTATTGTTTTTCTCTAATTTCATCAAGAAATTTAGAGGCAATCTAGATTCCCCTTGTCAATAGGAACAATGGATCTATTTTGAATACAGTGGCCAAAGAATCTAACCTTAGTTTGAAATAACTTCAATTTTCTAGTCAATATAAGTAAACTAGCCCTTTCAATAACCTTCAAAAATAGGTTTAAATTTTTAAAGTGTTTTTCAAATTGTGTTAGAAAATACTAGCATATCATTGATATAAATAATAGTGAATGTTGAATAAATATTAAATATTTCATTTAAAATTTTTTGAAATTTAGAGAGTGCATTTTTTAACCTAAAAGGCATTACATTTTATTTATAGTGTCCAAATGGAATTTTGAATGCTATTTTGTACTTATCGTTTTCATGAATTTGGATTTGCCAATAACTAGACTTTATATCAAAATTTGAAAATATTAGGGTTTCATAAAACCTATTTAGCAAATCTTTTTTATTAGGTATAAGATACCTAACCCATATTAAAGCCTTATTTAAAGAATTGTAATTTATAACCAGTCAAGGAACTCCTCGCTCTAATTTTGCAGCATTTTTTTATATGAAAGGCTAAGCAACTCCAAGGGTTTTTACTTTTTCTAATAAGCCCTTTTTTTAAGAGATTGTTTATCACCTTTTTATAAATCTCTAAATGCCTTGACCCTATAGCTATGGGTCGAGGCTTAATAGGTTTTGACTTTTGTTAATAGTTGTCTCATATGGTAATTCTACCACATGTTTTTTCCTATTCCAAAATGTTGTAAGGATTTTTGCACAAATTAATGTTTCCAATTTTTTCTATATTTCTTGTATTTTAACTTGAATAATAGGAGTATTAATTTTCTCTTGCAAATATTTATTCTTTATTTCACTTTGAAGAGATTGAATGAATCTTCTTATATCAAGGAGTAGATATAAATTTAAAACTAATAAACTTTCTATCAATTTTTGAGAAAATCCTTTTATCACTAATTTCCATAATAACATATAACATGTGCAAGAAAGGATTGCCTAAGATGACATTCTAAGACAGGTTTTTAACTAATACAAATGAAATTTCAATACAAATTCCTTCATTGCATATAACTAATTGTGATAGCTTGTACTTAATAATAAGTTTACTTTTATTTGCAATGTTTAACACTTCATTGGTTTTTGAAAAGTATTTTTAAGGAACTATGCTCTCATTAATACAATTTATGTCTATGTCTAAATTAATTAAGGTAATAGCTAAAAAGATATACTTTTTATTGATTATTACCATAATCTGAGTATGTCATTTATGAGTAATAACCTTATCGATCAAATTAACATATTGAATAATAATTAACTCTTCTTTTAAAGAAAGGTCTAAAATGTTTGAAGGTTCTTCTATTTTATTAGACATGGATTCCAAAACAAATACTATTTTTTTAATCCTTTTATCTTAATTTTTAACTAGTTTATTTCAGCTTTAAACTCACTAACTGAAGGTTCCAATGATTTTATAATTTTTAAACTAATATAATTATTTCTAATTCTTTGAATAACAGATTTTAAATTGTAATCTTCTTTTAACTCTTTGACTTTAGTTTCGTCTTGAGATAGATGTAGATAATTTTTCAATTGTTCTCTCTTTTCTCTTGGATCTAAAATTTTATCAATAAGATCCAAAATCAAATTATCTTCTTTCATAAAAATTAATAAGTCATTACTTTTACATAAAAAATAGTTATACTGATCATTACAACTATTACAAGAATCATCTTTAAAGGTAAGTTCTTCTTCTTCAAGAAGATATATTTCTAAGTCTAATTCCTTTGATTCATCTTCTGATAAGAAAATATACATTAGTAACCCTTTAAGGTCTTCATTTGTAGACAATTCTTGAATTTTTTATTTCACTTTACATTTATTAGAATAATGCCCTAATTTTTCACATTTATAACAAACAACTGTCTTTTTTTTTCTTTTCTACAAACTCAACTTTTTTTTTTATCATTTGACTTTTTCCTTTCATAAAAGGATTTCTTTTGAGAGATGGGTTTATAACCCTTCTTTTTAAATTTTTTAGGACATTTCATGGGTGGATAGCCCATTTGTTCACAAAAATCTCCTAAGACCTCTCTACCTTATGTTTTTTCATTCTATAACTAGCTATGCAGTTTTATTTTGTTATAGAATTTAACCCTTTCAGCTACAACCTCTACAACTAGTTTTCTAAAAGTATAACTAGAGTAATCAATAACTCCAATATGATAAGATTTTAACCTATTTTTTACTCTTTCAATAAATAGTAGTGTGGGTAACCTAGACAAAATTTTTTCTTTCCACAAAATACTCTAATTGTCTTCCTAAGTAAAAACATCTATATGCTACTTAAATGGGACAAATCTAAACACCTTAGATTAATGAATTACTCGTGTGTCTTATTATTAATAAGGTGGTTGTACTAACAAAATGGTTGGTGATAGTGTAAATTAATATATTAACACAATTAGATAATTGAAGCTCTTTCCCTAATTTTATAGTAGAAAATATTTGCAATTTAGTTTTATTTGATAAATAAAAATCCCACCAATCTTTAAACTATTTAGTAAATCCATTTGTTATAAATCTTGCTTTTTAAGGGTTAGAATTACCCTTTAATTTTGCAATAATGACAAACATCATCACATAATGGAGTAAGATAAGGATCTAAATTCCATTATACAACATTGCTACTATCATATTGCATATAATTGTACTCAAATTGTTACTCTAATAAAAGGTCGATTAGGGTTGCTTTAAGATAATATAATTTTGTAAGGACTTCATTAAAAGTCATCTTGTTGATTCCCATAGCTTCCTTTTTCTAAGAAGGTGATGGATCTTTTTTCTATACTAGATTTTGTTTTGATAAAAACATATCTTGTATTTTGTTAATATATTCTTTGGCTTTTGAAGATTCTTCCTCTTTATTCTATTCTTCTTTTCTTAGGATAAAAGCTTCTTTCTCTTATAGTTCAAGATTTTTTTAACTTTTTAACTATTTTATCCACTAACTCTATCTTTTTAGGATTTTTACTTAACATATTGTAGATTATTTTTTCTAATCACATGGATCTACATAAAACTCATTTTTATATTTTTGGTTTAACTAGAGGTCTTGGAGCTCGCTGAGCTATTTCTCCAATCTTATCTTTAACTCTATTAAATTAATTACCAATAGATTGAAGACAAATATTAATATAATTTCCTTGTTGTATAATAGCATTCGTAATGCCTTTGACTTTGTATGGAAAGGCTATAATCTCACTATCTTCAATTTTTATGCTTAAATTTAAAGGAGGGTGAACCTTAATAACCTCTTTTCCTTTTTTTGGTAATATACTCTTAGGAAACATTTTCTAAGACCATACATTTCTTTAAGGCAAAAAAATTTGGGAAATTTTTTTTTTTTAATTTATAGATCTTTTCCAAATAAGTAAAAATATATATAACTCTCATACTGCTAGTATATATCTTATAACATTTACATGATAGTTCTCATTTTTTTTCATTAAAGGTTATAAAAAACTATTTTCTTTTCGCAATATTTTCAAGATAGTATAATAACTTTCTTACCTTTTCATCTGCCTCATAAACTACTTTGACAACATAAAGACTCATATCTTCATCTTAACATCTCATATTAGACAAAGGAGGAGACCCAAGCCTAAAACCCAATGGGATGTTGAGATAGGAAAGCTAACTCTATATTGAGGTTGACTAACCTATTCTCTTGTTCTTTTAATACCTTCCAGCTTAGTGATTAACATTAAGGTGGTAGAGAATCTAGGTTTAACCTTTTCTTTTCCTTTTTCGAGGTTTAACCTCATACTTCTAGATAGAGTAAATCAAATTTTGACATTTCCATCTTTGAATTCAAGTATTTCTTTTGTCTATTAACCTGTTTAACAAGTTCAACTACTTTTTTTAATGTCCATCTTTCAAGTAATTTAACCTAATCCCAAGCAATTATTTTAAGAATCAAGACATTAGATTTTGACCTATTACTCCAAAATAATATTGTAGTTCCTTTATCAACATATCTTACTGGAAGATCTTTAATTCCTAAGATAATGGTATTCATAACCTTATAGTGTATCTTGTAAATAAGAATTAGATATTTCAAAGTAGGTATCATATCAAATCCTTTAGTTTTAATATTCAAACATAGAGCATGTATCAAATTAGGATCTGACAATGATAAACTAAAATTTAGAAAACATGAAAACCATATAGGTCTATCACTTAAAGTTAATTCAACTACTAATAAAGAGTCATGAAATCAATTACGTCTTTTATCATGAACATAGATAATTGCTAACTTATTAAAACCCAGTATAGTAACAAACTTAATGCTACTTGAACCACCCAACATGGAGAATTTTATACTTTTATTGGTGTAAGCTAATAAGCTCCTAAGATAGTAGAAAGAAAATGATTATAACCTTAAGGTAAGGGTAAAGCTTCTTCAATAGTCTTAATAATATAATCATATTTTTTTTTAAAGAAACTTACCTATTTATAAACATTAAAAGAGGACAAGGAAGGAAAAGTCCAATTTTATAAATAGTTATTATCCAAAATTTCACTAATAATTATTTCTTTTTTCCTATTCCTAAAAGAATATTATTTCAAAATAGTTGATAAAGTCTTAACCTATCCTTACCTCACCATATCATTGTCAATAACTTATACCACAACTCTATATACCTTCACATGGCAAATATGGGTACAAAGGCAATGTAACTTGGGGTTTCAATAATGAGACACCGAGAAAACAAAGACTTTTACAAACTATTTAGAAGGCCTTAATCTAGCTAGGAATAGGCTCTGATACCATCTCTAATAACCTTTTTTTTTTATGTTCACTCCATTAAAGAGTTCAAGATTTCTTCTGGTTTGGATGGCATAAGCTTTAGTGGTGGAGCTTTAGGCTTATTGATGGAAATAATCCCTTTACTAGGCCAAGTACAATTATGTTCAATACGATGTTAACAACATCATAGAATGAAATTTAGGTGGGATGTCTGATAATTAGATCTCATCTTACACCATTATATGATAATGTTTGCCACAGCTACAAAATCAAAGGGTAATTCTAACTCTGAAATAGTAAGATTTATAACAAATGGATTTACTAGACAATTTAAAGGTTAGTGAGATTTTTATTTATCAAATGAAGCTAAATCATAGATATTTTTTGTCATAAAATTAGAGTAAGGGCTCCAATTATTAGATTGTATTAATAAACTAATTTATACTATCACCAATCATTTTATTGGAAAAACCACCTTATTAATTGATTAGACATATGAGCAACTCATCAATATTAGGTGTTCATATTTGTCCCATTTTAGGTGGTATAGAGATGGTTTTTTTTTTTTAATTTCTTATTAAGGAAGACAGCCATAGTATGTCATAGTATTTTTTGAAAAGAAAAATTTTTATTTAGATTACTTACCCCATCATTGAAAGAGTTAAAAAAGGTTAAAATCCTATTATGTTGGAGTTATTGATTACTCTAATTATACTTATGGAGAACTAGCTGCAAATGTTTCCTCCTACACTACAATGTAAAGGATCATCATCTTTCCTTGAATTGGAGCACCCAAGACTAGTGAATTTGAAAGATGCTTCTTTATACTTTCAAAAGCCTTCTTACAAGCTTTGTTCTATTAAAAGTTGAAAGCTTTCTTCATCAACTAGTTAAAAGGTTGACTTTGCCCTACTAGTAATGTGAATCCTAAAGAACACAATGAAGCTCATAAGAAAAACAAGGAATTCTAAACCTAAAAAAAGTTAACTAATTGATCTTAGCTTTATGTTCATTAACCAAAGGTTCTATAGCTGTTGTTCTAGTTTTTAAACAAAAATGATTATTTCAATAGTGGTTTTTAAACTATAGTCTTCTTTTAATTCTTTTAGTTTAGTCTTTTCTTGAGATAGATGAAGATATTTCTCTAACTATTCTCTTTTTTTCTCTTGGATCTGTAATCTTATCAAAAAATTTCAATATCAAATTCTCTTATTTTATAAGAACTAAAAAGTCATTACTTTTGCATAAAACTTGATAACAATTGCATCAATTGGTATAGCTATTATTAGAGTCATCCTTAAAGGTAGTTTCTTCTTCAAAAATATCTATTTCTATGTCTAATTCAACAGATTCATCTTATGGTAAGAAAATGTGCATTAATGACCTTTTAAGGCCTTTATTTATAAATAATTCTCAAATCTTTTGTTTCATTTTGCATTTATTGGTATAATACCATATTTTTTCGCATTTATAATAGACAACTGTCTTTTTCTTTTCTTTTCTTTTTTTTATGGAATAGGCTCTTTCTTCTATTTTAATCATTCCTTGGAATAAAAGGATTCCTTTTTAGCCTTGGGTTTATAACCCTTTTTTGTGAATTTTTTAGGATATTTTATGGGTGGATAACCCATTTATCCACAAAAGTATCTTAAGGTCTTTTTACCCTATATTTTCTCATTTTGTAACTATCCATGTAGTTTTATTTCATTACAAAGTTTAAGTTTTTCTACTATAATTTCAATAGCCAATTCTCCATACATATAATTAAAGTAGTTAATAATTGCAATATGATAGGTTTTTAACCTATTCTTTGCTTTTTCCAAAAGTAAGCTAGGTAACCTTGATAAGAATTTTTCTTTTTAAAAGATACTTTACCTATCTTTTCTAGTAAAAACTTTTGAAAAGAACAAATGTTTATACCACCTAAAATGAGATAGATTTGAACATCTCAAATTAATGACTTGCTCGTAAGTCTTGTTGATTAATAGGGTAGATGTACCAATAATGTGATTAGTGATTAATGAATTGCTCGTAAGTCTTATCTACAAGTTGCATCCCTTGTTTTATTTTAATAGCAAAACTTATTTGGGACTTATTTTCCTTTGAGAAGTAGAAATCCTACCAACCCTTAAGATGTCTAGCATAAACATTGGTCATGAATTTTACTATTTAATGGTCAAAATTACCCTTAAACTTTGCAGTACTAACAACATCATTATGTACCAAAGTAAGATAAGGATTTGATTTTTAGACATCCCATCTAAATTTCTATTTGACAATGCTACTAATATCATATTTTATATAATTGTACTCAAATTATTCCTCTAGTAAGAGGTCTATAAGGGTTGGTTTATGATAATATAATTTTGTAGGAACTTTATTAAAAATCATCTTGTTGATATTTATATGATCCTTCTTATAAGAAAGTGCTAGATTTTTTATCATAACTTTTGCTTTTTTTCCTGATAAAAACATTTCTTTTATTTTTTTTATATAATCTTCAACTTCTGAAAATTCTTCTTCTTTAATTTGTAAACTCTTTTCTCTTTTAATCCAAGATTTTTTAACTTTTAATTATTTCATCCCCTAACTTTACCTTTTCAAGATTTTACTTGAGGTGTTGTAATCTATTTTTTCTGATGACATGAGTTTAAATAAAAATTTTTTTTCTATCTCTAGTTTACTTAGAGGTTTTGGAATTCATTGAGCTATTTCTTTAATTTTGTCTTCAACTCTAGTAAACTAATTCTTGTAGATTAAAGATAAAAATTAATATAATTTTTTTACTATATAATAGCATCACTATACAATATAGATGGTTTTGCTTTACAAGGTAAAACTATAACCTCACTATCATTTACTTTGACGCTTAAGTTTATTGTAGAAGGGTGAACACTAATAACCCCTTTTCCTTTTTTGGTAATGTATTCCTAACATGAGTTTTCAAGGGCCATACACTTTTTTTAGGGCTAAAAAGTTTGGGAAATGTTTCTTTTTAAGTTTATAAACTTCTTTCAAATAAGTGAAAATGTCTACAATTCACAAACTATTGTTATATATCTTATGACATTTATTTCATACTTCTTATTCCTTATCATTAAAGGTCATAAAAGAAAAATTCCTTTCTACATTATTTTTAGGATAGTTAAATAACTCTCTTATTTTTTCATCTACGTTAATAAGTATTAAATATTTCATTCATAATTTTTTGAAATTTAGAGGTTACATTTTTTAACCTAAAAGGCATTACATTCCATTCATAATGTTCAAATAAAATTGTACATGCTATTTTATATTTATCTTTTTTATAAATCTAGATTTACCAATAACTAAATTTCATATCATATTTTAAAAATATTTAGATTTCATAAAACTTATTTAGTAAATCTTTATAGAGTGTCAATCTATGTCAAGATCTTACTTAAAGACTTGTAGTTAATAACTAATCTTAGGACTCCTCGTTCCAATTTTGTAGCATTTTCAATATAGAATGCTTAGCAACTCTATGAGTTATCACTCTTGCTAATAAGCCCTTTCTTTAAAAGATCATTTATTTCATTTTTACAAATCTTTAAATGTCTTTATCCCATGGTTATAAGGCAGGACTTAGTAGGTATTTAACTTTTATTAAAAGTCATTTTATACAGTAATTCTATTATATGTTATTTTCTATTCCAAAAAAGTTGTAGAAATTTTTGCATAAGCTAGTTTTCCTAGTTTTTATTATATTTTCTATATTTTGACTTAAATAACAAGAGTATTATCTTTTCTTGTAAATATTTACTTTTTATCTCATTCTACAAAGATTGAATGAATCTCTCTTATCTCATAATTATTTTTTAAAGTAAATCTATCTTTATGTATTAAGGAGTAGATATAAACTTAAAAGTAATAAACTTTTCATCTATTTTAGAGAAACTCTCTTTATCACTAATTTCCTTAATATTATATAATAAGTACAAGAAACAATTTACTAAAATAACATCTTATGACAGGTTTTTAACTAATACAAATGAAATTTCTGTACAAATTTCTTAATTGCATATAGTAACTTGTGAAAACTTATACTTAGTACCAAGTTGACTTTTATCAATAGTGTTTAACACTTTAGTAATCTTTGAAATGTATTTTGAAAGAACTATTTTCTTATTAAGGTTATGGTAGAAATGATATACTTTTTATTAATTATGATAGGCCTTTAACTAGTGCAAAAGAGATTTCTATGCAAAATTTCCATATTACATATAACAATTTGTGATAACTTATATTTAATAACAAACTTACTTTTATCAACAATATTTAACATTTTAGTGATTTTTGAAAAATATTTTAAAAGAACTATTATCTCATTAATACAACTCATATTAACATTTGAATCTATTAAAATTATGGTAGAAAAGATATACTTTTTATTGATTACTATATTAATCTAAATATTTTATTTATATGTGATAGTACTACCAATTAATTTGACATATTGAAGAGCATTTATCTTTTCTTTTAAAAAAGTATCTAGAATGTTTGTTAATCCATTTTATCAGACACAAATTTCAAAACTACTAATTTGTGTTAACAGGTCCAAATAATAAAATTTAAATAAAATTAAACTTATTTGACTTTTACAATAATTCTAATAATTTTCTAATTTGAATTAACATCAACACTTGACTTTTTTGATACCTCATGACATATTTAGAAAAATAAGGATCTTATTGGCCCAAAAATTGTTATTCTTATCATAAAATGATGGTGGTCATTTTCAATTACCAACTATGTTTTTTGATAAGTATTTTCAATTACAAATTATTGAGAACAATTTATTGCAACTAATTTATGTTTTACTAATAAAAATAGAGCAAAATTTTGAAACTCTAAGGTAAGAATAACAATTATCAATTTCAATAAAATCCTTATTTTTCAAAAATAAATCACCAACTTGATAACTATTCTATTTTCAAAATTAATGTGACTTTGTTTATTTTATTAGAATTCATTGAAATTAAGAAGTATAGTTATTCCTAACAAAGACTATAACCAATCTAGATGTTTGTCGTGCTAACAACAGTACCACTCCTTACACCAAAGTAAGGTTTAACCAATGGACTAGAATGACTACATAAACCTAGAAAATTCCTACATAAAATTTAATGCAGTATTGTTTAGTTCATCACATTTGCAGGAATTACGATAAATCTTATACAATAGTTGTTTTGACCTACAGCAATGCATACAAAACTACTGACTAGAGTATTTTATATAATAGTTCTAATCAATCAAGGCAAAGTCACGAGATCACCACGTTGAAGAAGAGTTCACATATACCAAAGTGCTCAGCATTTTCAAGAAAGCGACAAGTGTTAGAAAATTAGTGTGATCTTCGCCGCAATATTATCGAAGTTCCATAAAACATCATTACCAAACATCAGTTTTGGTTCCTTCTGAAAATAGGAAATACAATGGATTGCAAAAAGATGACGAAAACATGAAACATTAGATAGAAAAAGAACTACACGTGTTTAAGAAATGAACGAGAGCTTGTCTGTCATTCTCATTTTTAATGGTAATGCTCCTTTAAAGTCAAAATTCTACCATATGGTTCTATATAGAGATTGTATTTCTGTATGCAACAATGAGACTCCATTGACCAAAAACATGCAATGGTATGGTAAAAATTAATAACCCAAAAAATTTCACCCACAAACTCCAGCAAAGAAAACTTTAAGGGATCCGTTTCAATGGCCACCTTTCTTCCCACTCTCCTCCTCTTCTTCAGTAATTCCACCCAAGTCTTTTGCTGCCTAGACAATCGGCTTCATCAGCAAGTCCGGCCCTTCGGACTCAGTCCATCAGAAAATATCGAACCCTGGCAATCATGTGTTGTTTCCTCAACTATCACCGGTCACAGATTCTAAGCTCGAGAAAAGAGGCGCAAAACCCCGAGCCGAAAGCCAAATTCTAAAAACCTGAAAAATTAAATCGAAATTCAAGAATAATGAGCCAAAATTGAAACGTTTAAAAGAAGATATTAACGAGAATCGAAGTTGACTTGCAGGTTGTGCGGCGCTCCTGATAATAGCTGAGGTCTACTTTCTAGTTTAAGCAATTTTTTCTTTCTTCTGAATTTGTGTTGAAATAATAGCGGAGAAACCGGGAACTGTTGCAGAGAAATGGATTTGGTATGATAAAGTCGAAAATATAATAGAGAGGGAGAGACCGAGAGAGTGGAAAAAAAATAAAGGAACATGAAAAATATATTTCTACAAACGTCCCCTGCACTGGATAGATTGGTATTTGGTGTGATAGAAAGAGAGACAACAAGGAGATCGAGATTTGTGCTCTACGAGAAAGAAAGAAGGATCAGATAGCAGAAACTTCTACTGAGATTTACATGGAGTCTTATTGTTCACAAAGAAATTTTATCCATCGAAGACAAAATGAGGTGTAAGCCTCACACTATAAATTTTGGTTAATTTTTTATTTTATTTGCCCGTAATTTTTTAATTATTAATATTATAAATAATAAAATTTAAAATTATTGCCTGTAATAAATAAGTAAATAGTAATTATAAAATATCACATAAAACTTATTTTTCTATATATAAAATTATATATAATTTTTTAAAATTATCAAATATAAAATTAAAAATTAAATTTTTAAAAATAAATGATTTTTTTGTTTTAAATATAAAATTATTATTGTTAAAAATTAAAAAAAAAAACTATAAACATCTTATAAAAGTCATAAATTGTTGCTTAAAAAGTTTATATAGCAAAAGTTAAAGACAATCACATCCAAAGTGCTACATGAAATTTTTTATTACAATGTTATGTTCCAAATTATTAAAATAATAGTTAAATCAATGCACTATACTTTAAAGTAATAAATAAAAATTGTCAATGTAAAGTTGCAATTATAAATTCATTTGGTAAAATGATTATTTAGTTGTTTGATTTTTATACCTTTCTTAGTAATATTTTATTTATTTTTCTCTCTTAAATTGTAATTAGTAAATACTTATTATAGGTGCATACATTAAGACTTTAAGAATATGCATAAGGTTGAACAAGAGGTTAAAAATAGAATTAATCCACTAATGAGTGGAAGACTAAAATCTTAACATAAGTTCTCTAATTTGAGGGAGAGAAAAACATAAAGGTTTTGTTTAGGGACCACTAGTTCCAAATTGCTAGTAATAAAAATGAATACAAGATTGTGCAATGTAAAATATACTTATTGTTTATAATGAATGGAGTTAAATAATTTGAATTTTTATTTAATTTTATTTATTTAATGACCTTGCATCTACCCAAGATATTTTTTAGTTGACTTTAAATTTAAGGATATGAATTTGATAAAAGTTTATAATGGTAGTTCTTTGTACTAAAAGAGTTAATATGCTACTTATAATGATCCTTTATATTAAAAGAATTAAAAAATAATGTGGTGCTTTTTATGGCAATCGTGTGTACTAAAAGAATTTAAAAATAATAGGATGTGATTAGAATTAAGAATTTTGATTTTGGAAATATTGAAGAGAGAATTTCTTAAGATTTCGAAGAACTTTTGGACAGAGATATGAAAATTGATTTTGGAAAGGTATGTATGAAGTTAAACATTTTTTTTCTTTTACTTCTGAAAAAAGCATTGAGATTCAAATATGAACATTTATAGGAAATTTGTTTTTGAATGATTGGAAAGGAATGACATTTTTTTTCAATTAATAAAAAAGATGATGGGAAAAATTTTATTTTTAAGGGTATCTTTTTAAGTTTTTGAAGTTTTTTATTTAGATTTTTTTTTTTAATTTTGAATTATAGATATATGGATAAAGAAATTTATTTATCTTTTGGAAAACTATTGATACACTTGAAAAAGTTTTGATTTTCAAAATTTTTGCCTTTTGGAGTTTTTGAATAATGTAAGAGCTTGGATTTATAAAAATAGAAAATTTTATATTTTTACCACTTAAAAATTGGGGAAAAAGAAGTTTGAAGCTTTATGAAGGTTATAAACTAAAGCTATTATTTAACTTACTAGGAAACATAGCTAAGCCATAAAAAATTGAATTGTGAGGCCCCCTTTCCAACTCCCTTTCTTCGACAAAATGACTCTATTTTAGTGTTTGTATGTAAGCAATATTATGACAATAATAAACCTCCATATATTCATTTTGATGTTACCCGTCATTTTGTTGTTCTTTTAATTTTTTATTTCATGTGATTTTTATCTCAAAATCTAGGCTCCTCCCTCGCGATTTTCTTAGTGTTTTTATTGAGGAGGTTAAGATAGTTATGAAAGTTATAATATATAAGTAAATGGATCTAGATTTATTGGGTATCAATGTTGAGTCATATCCATTAACTGGTTAACCTATTAGGTCTAACAGATAAAAGTTAGTAAGTATGTGGAGGTGTCAGCATTATAAGGGTGATGATTCCACTATGTTTCTTTTAATCACAATAATTTGATTGTACTTGGAGAGCTATATAATGTCTCCTTAGTTGGTTGCAACAAAATATTCCTTAATTCTCTCTCTCTCTCTCTCTCTCTCTCTCTCTCTCTCTCTTCCCCTTCTTGGCACCTTTCCATAAGAATGAACCATTTAATGCTAGAACCATAACAATTTTGGTATCAAAGTAGCTCAATTCTCGCGAAGACCTATGACAAGGTAGCATGTAAGAACAAAGGAATAGCCATAAAGAGCTTGAGTTTAGCATAAGGAACAATGGAGAAATGGAGAAATATGGTAGAGCAAATTCAAAACCTACAAGAACAAGTGTGCCAACAAGATAATAAGTTCACTTAGGTAATGAAGTTATCAAGCATGAAGGCTATAAAGTTAGTTGATCATGGATGAACTAAGAACCTAACTAGGTTCCTTTCACTACCTAAGGATTATAACCAACTTGAGGGAGTTGGGGGCATAGTGAATATAAAGATTAAGGAGACTAATTCTTCTTGACTTCCTAAAGTTACTCTTCACTATTTTGAATGCATTAATCCTCGAGAATGGATTGCTAAGTGCAATCAATTTTCTAGGATACACTTTGGACATGGAAGTGGCAAGTATGTACTTTGGATATAAGCCAAAAGTATGGTACCAAGGGTGGCTTCTAGATGACCTTAGGAAGCATTTGTAGATAAGGTATGTCTATGATTTGCTGGTGATGTTATATTTGGCACTGTAGAAGAATTCAACAAGCTAATGCAAATAGGGATAATGGTAAAGTATCAAGAATACTTTAAGGAATTAAAACAATGAATCAAAAGGGGTAACCTTAGTCTTATTAAAGAATATTTAATTTCAAACTTTGTTAGTGAATTAAATAGAGTCATTAGTCCCACTTTTAAATTGTTGTAATGAAAAATTGTGAGTTAAGCTTAGAGGTTAGCTCAACTAAAAGAGTGTTTTGTGGATGGCCTTGTTAAGCACAAAAGCAATTATAGAGGGGGTAGTTCAGAATAAGGGGTGGTCAATACTAAATCCCCATATATGCCTACTCACAAAATAGTACCAATAGTCCTACTGCCAACAGGGCCAATTGAGACTAAAACAATTAACTTTATTTTATCTAAATTGCTTGGATTTGCACTATCAATAAGCCTAATTAGTGTTATAAATATCAAGACAAGTACTTTTTGGGACATTAGTGTGCTAGGAAACATTCCTTCAACTTAATTGATGGGGAGAAAGAAGAACAAGGGTAGCCAAAGGTTTATAAACCATTAAAGGCTCAAGAAGAGACTTAGGAGTTGACAATGATGGAGTTAGTGGATGCCACCATTAAGATCTCTATAAATCTCATCTTTGGCACCATAAGTCTCAAAATTATGCAATTAAAGGGGTAAGTTAATAAGAGGACTTTGGTAGCTTTAATTGACAATAGTAGCACTTATAGTTTCTTAGACTCTATAATTGCCAAGAACTTGCATTACAACCTAAAGAGGACGCCTCTAATGTTTGTTGGCATTTCTAATAAATAAAAGATTTCTAAGAGAAATGCAAAGGATTTTAATGGAAAATGCATGGGTACACCTTTAAGGTAGATTTATGGCTAATAGTACAAGAGATTTATGACGTAGTCCATATTGTTGATTAGTTAAAACTATACAGCTTAGTGCTATCTAATTTTAAAAGTATGAAGCTCTATTTTTTTAACTAGAATTAAAAGCTATTGACAAGACAACAATTAGGAAAATAAATTTAGAAAAAAATGGATGAGAGTCTCTTTATCCATCTCATCATAATGGTGTAACCAAAAAAATTGCTTTCTAAAATTGTAGCTATGATAGCACAATTCTTTGATATGTTTGTTGGACTTAAGGCTCTCCTACCAAGAAGGATCCATGGCCATCACATTATGCTGAAATTAGATGTTAAACTATTAACATTAGGCCTTATTGGTACCTCTATTACAAAAAAGCATAAATTGAAAAATAGCTAAAATATGACTTTTCTAATCATACAACCTAATAGTCATACATTTGCTTTATCTGGACTGATGGTGTAAAAGAAGGATGACTTTTAGCAATTTTGTGTGGATTACAAGCAATTGAATTCCTTGACCATAAAAAACAAGTTCCCCATACCCATTATTGATGAAATATTGGATAAGTTAAAGATGTTACCATCTTTTCTAAACTAGATATGAGAGTAGGTTATCATCAAATCAGAATGTATAAGGAAGTTTATTTTGCTCTTTTTCATGACATTTTGGTATATACCTTTAGCTTAAAATAACATGTGCAACATTTAACTTGTGTTATAGAAGTTTTGAGGTCATAACAACTTTATGCTAATTAGTTTAAGTGTATAGTTGGAAGAGGTTAAATTAGGTATTGAGGGCATCTTATTAATGGTTAAAGGGTAGCTACTAAGCCTACCGAACTAGAGGATACAGTTATCTAGCCTACACTAATGTCAGTAAAGAGTTTTAGGAGATTCTTAGGGTTAATAGGATGCTATAAAACATTTATAAAGGGCCATAATGCCATAAGTAGGCTACTTATTGATCTTCTCAAGAAAGATAGTTTTTGTTAAGGAGAGAAAGCTTAAGAAGACTTTTAGAAACTTAATGAAGCCTTAGCTTTAGCTCTAGGTCTTGCCCTTCTTGATTTGTCTAAACCTTTTGAATTGAAGATAGATGATTATGGAATAGGGATTGGGATAGTCATAAGGCAAAAAGGAAGGCCTATTACTTACCTTAATAAGGCCTTACATGATAAGAACAAGGTTGTCTATGTATGAGAAAAAACTTTTGGCTATTTTAATGGCAAAAGGCAAATAGAGGCATTAGCTTAAGGGGCACTCTTTCATAATTAGACTATGAAAGTGTTAAGCACTTGCCTCATTAATAGCTATATGCACAAATCTAGTAGAAGGGGATCATCAAGCTTTTGGGGTTAGATTATGTAATTTAATATAAGAAGGGTTTTAAGAATAGATCATTAAGGGATCACAAAATGCCATGCATGGTTATATTAATAGTGATTCCTCAAGGTTGAGGAAGTGCTAACTAAATCAGCATCCTAGCTCAAGAATTACTTACCACTTTGTGCTTAGTCCCAACTTCATAGCATTTTTTCTCCTTAACCAATGAAGTTCTTAAGTACAAGGGTTAAGTTTACTTGGGAACCACTAGAAATTTTAAAATTCAAGTGCTACAAGCTATGCGCTCTTATGCTTTAGGAGTGCATTTTGATAATTAAAACCATTGCTTAAAAAGTTAAACAACTTTTTTATTGGCCGAGAGTGAAAGCTTACATCTACCTCTTTGTATCCATTAGTGAAGTGTGTAAAAGGTGCAAAAAGGAAATCATTCCTCATCTAGGGTTGTTGTAGCCTTTACCCATTCCCTTTCAAGCTTGGTTTGATATTGCTATAGACTTTATGAGAAGTCTACTTAAGTCTAGAGAGAAGTGATTTATGTGGTGATAGATCATTTTACCAAATATAGTAATTTCCTTGCATTAAGTCACCCCTACACAACATTATTTATGCCAAAACTCTTCTTAGAAAACATTTGTAAACTTCATGGCCTTCCTTAAATTATGGTTTTAAATAGGGATAAATTTTTAACTAGTCCCTTTTGGCATGAGTTGTTTTGAATGTTGGGAATTTATGTCCAATTTAGTCTTATCTATCACCATTAAACAAATGGGTATAGTTGAAAAGTTGAATCCATGCCTAGAGAACTATATATGTTGTATGACCGTTTACAATCAAACAAAATGGGTCAAGTGCTTAAACCTAGTTTAGTGGTGGTACAACACCAATTTTCACACAACCATAATAATGACTCTATTCTAAGCTCTTTATAGCCAAGCCTCTCGTTAACTATCTTCTCTTCATGTGGAAGCTACCAAAGTTGCATTTATGGAAAAACTTTCTTATCAAAAGGTAGCTTTTGACAAATATATTAAAGGATCATTTACTTAAAGCATAAAACAAGATGAAACACTAAGCAAATAAGGTCCACATTGAAAGATCCTTTAAGATAAGTGACTGTGTATCTAAAACTTCAGACTTATTGTCAAGCATTTATGCTTGTGATCTAGTATGAAAATCTCCTCTAAATTTTATGGCCCTTTTTTTGGTGGTAGCAAAAATCAACTCTGTGGCTTATCGTTTGGCTTTACATGTTCAATCAATAATTCCCCATATTTTTCACATATCCTTGCTCAAGAAATCAGTAGGGCATTGTGGATAAGTTCTTTCTCAATTGTTTTTTACAAGAACAAATGGTTAAATACTAGTGGAACCCTAAATCATTCTTGATAGGAAAATCATCAAGTATTATAATAGGGTTGTCACTGAAGTACTTGTTCATTGATCTAAACTTTCTCATGAGGAGGCAACATGGGAGGACTGGTGTTTTCTTTGTATCTTAGTTTCACCTTAAGGACAAGGCTTGTATGAGCAAAAGGGACTTTTAACATTTTTCGTAAGGAGGTTAAGGTAGTTATAATAAATAGGTAAATGGGTCTAGGTCCATTAGATTTTGATATTGAGTTAGGTTTATTATAGTGTTGGCCTATTCAGTCTTATAGATAGGATTTAGTAAATACAATATTCCAAAATTCTCTCTCTCTCTCTCTCACTTATATCCTTTTAGGCTCCTTTTCATGAGAACCTAACACCAAAACCATAATATATTTCATGTATGTAATATGAGAAAGTGTGTGATTTTGTTTCTTGATGTGTAAAGGGTTGGTTTGTTGACTTTGTTCTGATTTTGGGGAAACAATGGGTCTGTTTGATTTTCCTTTGAGCTTTCTTTTATTTCTTTGCCTAATTCATGGGAATTCAGTTTTGTGTTCTTGAGTTTTGGCTCTTGAAACTTTAATCTTTTGTGCTGCGTTGATGATTTTGGTTTGTTTTCTTTAAAGGTGGTACGATCTTGAATTTTAAGGTCTTAAAATCCAAGGTTTTTAGTTTTAGTAGGGGTTTCGGTGTTGAAGGGATCAATTTTGCCCATATGACTTTGATTTCTTTGGAAAAAGTTATGGTATTTATATTGATCACTACTGAGATGCCCTAGATACTTTATTTTCCCTCTTCCAAATACACATATACACTATTTGGAATAAAGTTGATATGACCTCAAAATTTGTAAAGCACAAGTCAAATGTTGCACATATTGTTTTAAGCTAGAGTTATGTACCAAAATGCCATAAAAAAAGGATCAAAATGAACTTCCTTACCTAAGAAGCAAATAACTTGTTCATGGGAACTTGAAAAGTAGTGAGAGCATAAGCGAGACTAAAGGGCATCACCTTGAATTCGTAATGCTCGTGGTGGGTTTTAAAGGCTATTTTAGGAATATCTAGCTTATGCATCCAAAATTGACAATAGCTTGCTCTCAAATTCTGCTTGGAGAAGATTGTAGTACCTTTCAAATCATCTAGCAAGTCATCAATGATGGGTATGATAAACTTATCTTTGATGCTCAAGTAATTCAATTGCTTATTTTTCACATAAAAATGCAAGGAGCGATCCTTCTTTTTCACCAATAATACAGGTGAAGCAAATGAACTGTTATTGGGTTGTATGGTTGTAAAAGCTATCATTTTAGCTATTAGTTCTTTAATTTCTATTTTCTAGTAGTGGAGGTATCAATAGGGCCTAAGGTTAACAAGTTAAGCATCTGATTTAAACATAATGTGACGATTATGGCTCCTTTTTACTAGGAAAGCCTTTAGTTTAGCAAACACATTAGGGAATTGTGCTATTACAATTGCAATTTTAAGAGGCAATTCGATTGGCTCTATAGCTTACACCATTATGAAGAGAAGGGAAAAAGACTCCCATCCTTTTTTTTTTTTTGGTTAAGTTTTGTAATATTTATCATGTTAATAGCTTGAAGATGCCTATCTTAATAACTCTAATTAATTCAACTAGCTTGCCATCTCTTACAAAGGAAAACTTTATATTGTTAAAATCAAATAGCACTAGGCTGTGTAGCCTTAGCTAACCAACACCTTAATTATGTCATAGGTTCCTAATGCTATAAGCCTTCAACTTGCCTTAAAGGGGTAACCCTACATTTTCCATTCAAATGCTTTACACTTCCCTAAGTTAGAAATCTTTTTATTTGTAAGAATTAACAACCATGATTATGGGAGTCCCCTCCAAATTATAGTGCAAGTCCTTTGCAAATGTCAAGTCCAAGAAGCTATGGGTACTATTTGTGTTAAGACCTATTGTGTGAGAGATGGCATTCACATAGATCTTAATGATGGCTTCCATTGACTCCATCATTGCTAGCTCCTAAGTCTCCTACCTAGCCTCTTATGGTTTATAGAACTTTGGCTACCCTTGTTGCTCTTGCCCCTTATCAATTAAATTTAAGGAATGTTTCCCAAAACAATGATGGCCAAGAAAGTACTTTTCTCCATATTTATAACATTGACTAGACTTTGGAGGGGTGTAGATTTAAGCAATTTGGACATAACATCATTTATTGTTTTAATTTCAATAGGTCATTTTGGTGGTAGGACTATTGGTGCTCTTTTGCAAGCAAGCACATTTAAGGGTTTAGTATTGACCACCCTTTGTCCCCAACGACCCCATTGATAGCTGCTTTTCTAGTTAATAAGGCCATCCACAAAATGCTGTTCTAGTTTAGATAATCTATAGGCTTGACTCAACATTTTTAGTTACAACAATTTAAAAGTGGGTATAATGGTTCTATTTAATCCACTAACAAAGCTGGAAATTAAATATCTTCAGTAAAACTAAGGTCACCTCTTTTTATTTTAAACTTAATTTCCTTGAAGCATTCTTGGTACCCTGCTGCTATCCCTTTCTATATTAGTTTGTTGAATTCTTTTACAATGTTAAGCATGCCATCACTAACAAATACAAACACTCCTCCTTTACAAGCTTTTCCAAAGTCATCTTAAGGTCTTTTAGAAGCTACCCTCTGTATCATACTTTTGGCTTATCTTTGAAGTACATAATTTTCACTTTCACCTTTTACTTGTCTACTACTCCATGAATCCTAAAACATTGATTGCACTCAATGATTTATTCTTGAAGATATGCCTTCAAAAAAGGGAAGAGTAACTTTGGGAAGCCAGGAAGAATTAGCCTCCTTGGTCTATATTCTTATCCTGCCTTAACCTGCCTTGAGTTGGCTATAAACCTTAGGTAATGGAAGTAACCTAGTTAGGTCCCTAGCTCCTTCGTGATCAACTAAGTTTATAGCCTTTAAGCTAAAAAACTTCATTATTTGAGTGAACATATTATGCTCTTGTTGCACATGTTCATACAAGGTCTAAATTTGTTTTGCCATATTGCTTTATGATTCCTTTGTTCCTTGTGTTGATATTGAACTTGTCATAATTGTTCCTTTGTTATTATCTGCTAGCTTGCTAAAGGTCTTTGTGAGAATCAAGTTGATCTAGTACCAAAATTGTTATGGTATAAACCAAGAAGAGGGAGGAACCCAATCCTTATTAAGTCCTTAGACAAAGTCCAATATAAGCAATAAAAGCCATCTAATCTCTAGCCCAAGTAAAGGCTTAGAGAGGTTGCTTTTACTAAATAGTATTTGTTGGGGCTCAATGCATCGCTAGGCCTTCAAAGATGCCCAACCTTTCTTAGTCCATAATGGGAGAGAGGGTGTAGTTTTTGTTTTTACAAGGACTTATAACCTGATACATTTGTTTTTGTACAAGTTTAGAATATAAAAGAAGCTTAAAGGCCCATTACATTAAATGTATATGTTACAAAGGGTACCTATTCAAGTGGACTTTTTAAATGCCAATTTTTTTTAGGTCTAGCATAAGTAAGAGAAGATGAGCAAGCCCAATGACTCAAGAAGTAACACACACACACACACATAGTAGCAACAAAAGAGAAAAGGTCCAACATCCTTAAATCTAGCTCATGGCAATAATATGGGAGAACCAAAGGATCCAGCCAAAGCTTTAGTGAGTCTAACAACGAGACCAATAAGCCCAATACCTAATCAAAAAAGCCAACAAGTTGATTGCATTATTTGCAATAGTGCTTGAAGTACAATTTTAATAATGAAAAGATCTAACAAATCTAATCAATGAATGAAATAAGGTCAATTCTACTCTAAGGGGAAAAACCCTAGTGGTAGCCAAAAAGGAAGGTAAGGAGAGATAAGAATGACCCTAGTAAGAAAAAGTAGAGCAGTATACACAACATTAGCAACAAAGTAGTAAAAGAGAGATAAGAAAACCTAAAAAAGGCTTCCAATGTCACTCTTAAATAGATAGGTTAAGTTTTCTTCTATTTTTTTTGTAAGAGAAAGAAAAGGTAATTGTAAGCACATTTTGTAGTCAAATTACACGTGAACTCAAGAATATAATATACAAGGTATCCCAACATTTATTCATCAATTTTCTAATCCATTTTTAGATGGCATTAATAATACCATATAACATATAAAAAAAAAAAACACACACACACACACACATACAGTTGGATAACTTGTTATGCTACATTGGCTATGTCTAAGAAAGGGTTAAAGAAGACTCTTTTTGGAAGCTGGTAACCAACCTTAGTAAAGGGCTTTATTCTTCTCCATGCCATTTACATATGCATGCATTTTTATTCTTTTTCAAATTTTTTGGTTGGTTTTTACCTATTTCATTGATTTTTTCCAACCTTTCTTTTGCTAACTTTATAAAAGATTCTTTTAAGGTTTCTTTGTATTATTCTTCACATTAATGTCACTTAAAGAAACTTAAATGAAACAATTTACACTCATAAAGAAGATTGGTCTTAACTCTACAATTTAGTTCTTCTTAAGTATGATTTACTGCCATCTTATTGTATCCCCCACTAAATCACATAAAAGATGCTTTTTTAGATAAGTATGGAGCTCATTACCTATTGCCTTTTTTTCTAGTAAATCTATTACAATAAATAGGAATAATCTATTTCAAGCTAGCAAAATACACCATAAGCAAGTAACTAGCAATAGTAAACTTTAAGACACTTATTTCAATCTTTAGTTACTAATCACTTGATCCAACACTCCAACTCTCCTGCTTTCTTGTCATTTTTCCATCTCCTTGCAAATGAAACACACAAAAGGGTTATTTTCTTTTTCTTTGCTTCAAATACTAAATGAGTCTCTTGACATTTTTTTGAATTCTTTAATGACCAATAAAAAAACTTAGTCATCTGCCAATCCCTGGAGCCTCTGCAACAATAGTGGATGACTACTAACTACCTTAAACAGCCACCCTTTCTTTCCTTGCTTGGTTAGCCATAACATGTACAACCAAAAAAAAAAAAAAGAACACAAAAAAAAATTCATAAGAGAGAAAAGAACTTAGTCAAACGAGTCAATTTGATCTAGTCAATCCTTTGCTCTTTATCTCTTAGACCTAAAACCACCATAAATTTGACCTAGTCTACTCTCTTACCTAAAAATGTACATGATGGCTCAATTCCACATGACCATTACCTAAACCCTCAAACAAGACCAGTTGTCATAGCACCTTTCCACCCAATCAAACCTCTATAATGCCAAAAACTAACAAATCAAAGTCTCCTTTCCTTCTCAACCACAAATCTTGTTTCATAGGTACTAAAACCAAATCCCATCTAAATAAAAAAAATAGAAACAAGATATGAAATAAACCTTAAACAAAATCACACTTAAAAGTCATAAAAGGTAGGCATCCCCCCATTTGAAATTCAAAGAACTACTCTTTAAAAAAATATATAAAATTGAATGAGTGAAATTAATAAGGCAGAAAGGTTAAATAAAAAAATTTCTTAAGAAAAATTGAAAATTAAAAAAAATGATAATTGAGATTTTTTGTGAAAAAAACAAAGGTCTTTGTTTGAGTAGATTTAGATACTAAATCTTTTCTTTTAATTCTAAAATCAAAACCAAAAAGTAATAAAAAATCAAAATAATTAAAAAAAAAGAAACTTAATGCTTACCCATCAAGTTTACAGATTGACATTTTTAATACTTTTCATGAATTTCTTTTTTAACCCCTTAGTACACTTTAATAGTTTTTTTTTTTTAAGAAACTCTTTGTCTACTCATGTACTTAGAAAATACACCATTGGAATGCTTATTTATTAAGCATGGGTCAATACTTTTATGAGATACTGAGAACAAAATCCATGGACTTGATTCTAATTATATAAGTAATTTTAGACTTTTTAACTCTCTTTCAAAATAGAAGAATATTGTCAATAGTCTTAAAGATCCTCCTTTCATCTTCTGCATTTTTCATTTTCATCTAGATGTATAGGTTTAAAGCAAGGAAACTAAGATGTCTATCAACCTCTTTGTCCAAAAAATCTTCAACTTTCCTCTTGTTGTTTTGGCTAATCCTTATATTAATCTAGTCTCCTAGAGAGATATCAAGATTATCCTTTGTGAGCACAATAGGATGAATCTAGATATTCCTTCTCAAGCCCTCTTCCAAGCTAGTACTTTCCATTATGACAGATGCATTAATTTGAATATAGGCCATTGTCTTATCATTATGCCTAGTTCCTGCATTATTAATGAGTTTATTATTATGCATGAACTTATCATTATGCCTAGTTCTTACATTATAAAAAAAATAAGGATTTTGGTTGTAATAAAACTTTATAGAGATAAACTAAAGTTAGGCATGCCTTTCACACTCTTTTGTGATAATGTTATAAAATAAAATTGCTTAATTATAAAACTTTATTTATGTATGTTTAAGCATCTTATGCATCAAAACAAATCATTACTCACTCTAACATAATAAAATATCTAAGGCACAATAAATAAACCATAAAAAGCTTATTGCTAGTAAAGGCATGTAGTCTTAACTTGATCTTACATGAAAAGAATGGAGGACTAAGTCAAAGAACTACCTTGCCTTATGGATAACATTCAAATTTCAATCAAGGAGCTAAAGGAGTAGATACAGTAGACAACATAGGCATTTACTAAAGGGAAGTTAACTATTGGGGACACAATTCCTTAGGGAACCTCATTTTCCTTAGCAAGTGGAATATTTTAGTTAACTCTAGTGTTAGGAATGTTTGGAGCACTCTTTATCTATCCTTAATCAGTGGCATATCCCTATTGAGGACAAATGATGTTTGCACAATAAGTTCACACCAAGATTTATGTACTAGACATTACTCTAGCATGTCACCTTATAGATGTCACACCTAGTGAATTTAAAACTACTCCTAAATTGGAGGATAGAGTGACAGGAGTTAATGAGCATTCCCAAGAAATAGAAAATTGACCTCTTACAAAAAGAGGTTAAGACCATCAAAAGGGAAGATATTCATACTTTATTGAGTGCATTAGACCTTTGTTAGGTTCACGATATAGTCCTTATGCCAAAATTCAAAACTCCAAAATTTAAAAAGTGTGATGGCATGAGATTACCAACAAACTATTTGACCATGTACATTCAAAAGATGACAACATATACTCATAATGAAAAACTCTTGATATATTGCTTTTGTTGTACCTTTATTTTGTTCACCTTAAAAACCTCACATGTGCTCACTCTCATGTAAAATTAATTTTGAGGGCTTGGATTGTAGATTGTTTATTTGGATACAAAAAAGTAAATAAGGCTGTAAGAAAAATAAAAGAAAGAAAATAAAAGGAATGGAAAATAATAATTGAATTGCTACTTGTGTCTAATATATAGTCCAATATACAATGTATATCCTACCCCTAAAAGGAAGAGTTAGCAACTTGTATGGTTTTCATACTAAATCCAAAGTTAAAAATATTGCTTTTGGGTATAAGTTACATTATCAAACTACAAAGATGGCCCTCTCCTTCTTAAAGACCCTATGCTAAGCATCCTAATGCAATAATATTAGTCCAAAGCTCACTTCAAGTCCCAATAGCCCAATCCAAGTGTGAATCCTACAAGATAAAGACTCATAAAATATTAAATATGTGTAAAAAAATCCTAGCCATCTAACAAAAGAGATAAAAAATCAACAACCAATATTAGACAAGAAAAATTATAAAAAGGTGGCTAACATTAATTGATGAAGAAAGAAAAAGATAGGGGCCAACAAAATCCATCAAAAAGGGACTAGCAAAATTAAGTAACCCAACATAGAGAGAGCATTAATTATAACTATGAGGCAAAAGAGAGACAATAACATTTGAGGGCCAATAAAAACCACTAAAAGAACACAATTTTGGAGCATTTAAGGGAGGAAAAAGGAATAAAGAGAGATAGCCTCTCACCAAATTTCTAAAAAAAATACGTGTAAGTAGCAACCTAAAAGGAGGAGCTACTCTTTTTGCCTAACAATATGAGGAACAAAGATACTTATAATAGGACTATAAGACCTTTATATTTTCCTTCCCATTTTCTTTACACTTTTAAGGATATAATCACACATAAATAATCTAGATTGGGCTAAAAATGATGATTAGCCCAAGAAATAAATTAAAACTAAGTACTAATGGGTATAATTAATGGATATTATTTCATCTACCCACAATAGCATTGGTGACTATTTAGAAGGGCTTCAATTAATTTGTCCTAATAAAATCAATAAGTAAACGCCTAAAACTCCCCACAAACAAATAGTTATAGCACAAAATGACTAAAGTTAACCTAATAAAACATTTATCTTAAGTTAAGGTGGTGTTCCTCTATTCTAGCTAGGACCTCTTTATACAAGTAAAAAAAATGTATAATATCATTACATTTTTGTTTTCTTTTATTTCTTTTTCATGCATATGCATACTAACAAATTGAAAAAAAAAAAAGAAAATGCCAACAAAAAACAAAAAAGTAGTCAAAGAGGTGGAGAAAATACCTAAATTAGGCATTCCACCTTAGAGAAGTTCATTAGAATCTCACTGGTGCCATTGGCCATTCAAAAATGCCATTGACCTCACCCACAAAACCCCTCTAAGTTATCTACATGTCATCAAAGGCTGCATATTGACAAGAGGCTAGGAAATCTATGAACTAACAAACAATCCAAGGTCAACCAATGCCCATTGCCACACACATAGTTGACACATTGGCCTAAAATTGGCATTGTTCAACACATTAGGTGCTGATCTATCAAACAACACCCTTTATACATCTAATAGGGAGTTGCACAACAATGATAGTTGCCTTCATGTTGGCCATTATGCCATTTTGGCCATTATTATCGTACAACACCATCACTAGTGGACTTAGTAGGTAGTAATCTATTTATTAGTGCCTTTTGTGCATCAATTAGAGATCAGTAATGCCTAGCCCCTAGTGGCCACTACCCTCTTAATCTCTACCACATCTAGTTCAAAATCAAAAAAAAAAAAAAAGCAAGAAAGAAAAATACACCATTTTAAAGCCAAATCTTGGCTTTCTACACTAGAAATCTTACTCGAGACTCATGGTTAAGGTATTGTCAAAATCAAAATGTGAAAGATGACCATAAAAATGGTTGGTCTAAAGACAATAGGAGCTTTAAGTGTTTTAGGACACAAAAACTACAAGTAGGGGATTGTGATGAAAGAAATAAAAGAAAAAGAAAAAAGAAAGAAAGAAAGGGACAGTAAGGAAGGTTGGAAAAAAGAAAAAGAAAGGAAAAGTGAGGAAAAGACAAAAAAAGATAAAGGAGAAAGGAAAAAGAAAAAGGAAAAAGGAAAAAGAAAAAGGAAAAAGGAAAAAGAAAAAGGAAAAAGGAAAAGGGAAAAAGAAAGGGAAAACTAACCAATAAAAAATGGAAACAAGGAAAATAAATGGGACATAAAATTGTCCACAGAAGCATTATTTTGGGACATCCCAAATAAGCTCGCAGACACAAAAAGAATGGTAACCCTTTCAAGATCTTAAAAACATAAAAAAAATAAATAAATAAAAGAAAGAGACAAATAAATAAAGTGTTGGTAGAAAAAACATAAAAACAGAAGCAAAGTGAATAATGGTATCATTGCTTGTGATGGGCATTTGGTTAACTGGAATTTCGCCAAATGTAATTGTACTCCCGAACCTCAAAAAATCATGGTAAAGTAGACCGATTTATGATGTTCCAATCAAACCTAAACTAATTGGTAGCAACTCCAAAGTTAACATACACACATTACAACACATAACCCCCTTCCTTGTTCGTTAAGCTCTCCCATCCCATAAAGCTTGTCGCAATAGCTTGGCAACTCCCCTAGGGATCTTCTGAGAGATAAGCTACTCTAACTTGTTTCTTTTTTTATACTTTCATTTATTTCTTGTTTGATGTTTTATTTATCTTTTTCATTTTAATATTTATAATTTTTATTTGCATCACAACCTTAATTGCACATACTCACAAAGGCCTGAAACTTACCTATACCTTTTCTAACTTAGCCAAAAGGAAGTACAAGTTCTTCATAAAGGCTATGGTTTCCATATAAGATAGTCTTAAAATCTCTCCCTTAGTTAGTAACTCTTCCTTGAGTGTCAAGTGGCAAGGGAGGGAACCCTCTAAGGACCTTTAGCCTAGTTTAAATTTGTCAAACCTCACTTTTGTAGTTATACCAGTAGAGTCATCTACTCATTAGATCTAACCCTTATGGATAAGGAGCGTAAGATATCCTTATCCTAATTATTACATTATGCATCTTTTTTATTTTCAATTTTAATTTGTTATTTTGTAACTTATCCTTTATATTCATTTCCTTTTATACTAACACATTTCCCTTTTATTTTGTTTCGTTATTTTTCTTATGCCATCTCATATCATTCCATATGGGTATTATTCATCTCTTAAAGTATTGATTATTGTTTTGAAATGCATATATAATCAATATGATCATCATTAAACACGCCTATAGTTATGTAAGAGCATACTCTAAAGACCTTCAAAGGCAAGTAGAGATTATCCTTCCTCAAAACCTATGAAGATCCTAAGGAATTTTAGCCTGAAGTAATTAGAATTTCCTATCTTTAAATAAATCAAAGACATTTGGAGCACTGGTATGAGATGTGCATTTTAGGAAATTTATAGCAACATCGGTTACCTATTGGACATTAGGATGTAACTAATAATGCTAAAGGTTGTCATACACTCTTAGGACCCAACTTATTAATGCTTCATCTTCCTAAATGTAGACATCGTCCCTTTAATAAAAGAAAATGAAACCTTGCTAAACTTGCTAGGCACTCAAGATCAAGATTGTACTTTCCAAGCCTAGACAACAACCATATAAACAAGCCATAAAAAATGATTAATCAAAAACAAAAGGAGATTGATATCATGACCAAGGTGTAGCACCAAGAGGAATGCATTCCAACCAACCACATTATTAAACACATGATCAAGCATCTTAAGGTAGAATCCACTCATATGGCATTGCTCATTTATAGGTTGATATCGTTCCTCAAAGTCATCAAGCATGTTTAAGAACACATCATCAAATTGTTCCATAAGATGAGAAAAGGTGGGATTAATCCAATTTTGGCCATGATTGCTAAAATGATCCTATCCTTGAATTATTGCTGAATTCAAGGAAAGGCATAGTTCAGTTCTATTATATATTTAGCTTATAAGCCATATAAATGTACCTCTCCACTAGTTTACTCATCCCATGTATAAAAAGGATAGACTTTCACTAGAAGAATTCAATACAATTGAATGGCCTAAAATGACAGAAATCTGAAAGTGGATAACTTATTTTTTAGAGCAAGACTTTGATTACATGCCAAATGGCTGAGAAAAGACTCGGTCCTATATAGCTACAAGGAATACTTATAAGTTGCCATGATCAAGATAACAAGAGTGATTGCATAAGCCCTTACAATAGCAATTAGACAAACAGGGTCAAAGAGGTTCATTCTGTTCACCAAGGGAATGGAAAATGATTGTTTTGATTGTAGCAGTTCTAGTAGTCATAGATATCTCTAACCCATTACTTAAGCATGGAATCATGTTATAAAAACCACCTATGCACATTCCAATCACCCTCCATTAGAGTGGTATGAGAATTGCATACAACTTGAGGCTATGGAATTTGCATCTTTGATGTGTTAGTAAGTCACTTTGTCTCCAAAGGAAAAGCCAAAATTGAAATTGTTTAGATGCCACTTCCATCAAGTTTAGATGAACACAATTTCATAATACTAGAGGATATCACTTCACACTATGATGAGCCAAACTCTTTAGAAGATTCAAATCAAAGTTTCTTTATCAACTAGCTTCTTTAAGAGTTGGATATATCTTAAATAAGAAATAAGGAGTTAACCCTTTAGTTGTTATAAGTGAACTAGACACTCCAAAATGTAGAGGCAATGGGACTAGATAATGGTCAATTGCAAAATGTCCTTCAATTCACATTAAATCAAAATGAAGCCCTTTATCAGGAAAATACTCACACTTAGGAGTAATTAGATGATGTAATTGCTACTCTCTTTGTGAAACAAGAGACTTATATTTCATAAATAAATCTAATTACACAAGAAAATCAAAGCATGGCACAACAAGTGACTTAACTCTCTCAAAAAGATCAAAATCTAGCATAATAAGTGGATTTTCTCACCTAAGGAAATTAAAGCTTGGCACAAAATGTAATAGCTCAAGACACCCAAATATGGGAGTTAACCTCTTAGATTTAGTAGCTAATGACCCTCCATTACAGATGGGAATTCCAAATATTATAATGGATTAAAGGGGGGAATAAGGGGCATGGTAGATAAGGCCAGAGAACTACGAGTGGAGATCCCACCATTGCATCCATTAGACAAGTGCCTTAGGCTTTTCTTTAAAGAATCCTTCAAGCATTATAAGTTCATCGCTTGTTTTATGTAATTTAAATTGTAGTCGTTATTGTGTATAAGACTAAATCCCTTTGAACACTTTGAATTGTAAATTTTAGTGAAGGAAGATGTTTCTTAGTCTGAATATGTCCCCTTACATGTGATCTTATAATATAAAAGAGGGGTGGGCTCTTCTATCCTTTAACCTATTCTAATGTATGGTTTGTTACAATAGCCAATAATACATAAGGTGAATGACATCCACATGCATATCATGACATCTTGTCCAACATTATACATAATTGCTTAAACATACATATTTAAGGCTTTATAATCAAACTTGTTTGATTTAGATGAAAAGTTGCAGTTCATAAATAGCTCACATAATGATAGGTCAAGTGCTTGCCAAAGGGTTTCTCAAAGGGGTGGTAATTTCCAATCATATTTATTACTTCACCTACATAATTGAAAACACATCCTTTTTTCTTAATGGAAGGACTTGATGATTGTTGTAAGTGGCATTAGATCAAATCACTCACTACTTATAAATGTGCAAGGTTTTGATTATTTTTAGAAGGAAAAGTAATAATAGGGGAAGTGGTTCTAATACCAATTTAACTTTAAGCAATATACCTTGACATCCAATCTCATGAAAAGGGTGAACATCAACTCTTGTACTATAAAGCCATGGTAAGTCCTTTTTATCCACCCATAATCCTTTATGTCCTAGAGCTAGAAGATCTAGAGTCTTAACTTTGAAGAAGAAGAAGATGACCCTACTAAGTCACCAGGGACAAGCCTTGCTAGCACCAAACAAAGTCCCTTTCTACCTAATCTTACAAACATCATACCAATCACATTGGTAGAAGTAATTGCTAAGGAAACCATCCAAAAAAATGAAACCTTTATGATAAATAAGTTGCAAAGGCTCTTTCTCAAGCTCTACAGAATTGCTAACGCTCCTCTTAAGTTTATAGATTGGCATCCTTAGTACCCTTTCATGAACAATTTTCTTATTCCCTCAAAGAGATTCCTAATAGGGCATTTGAACTAGGCTTAGGGCAAGCTACTAGTTATATTACCAGTCTCTATTAACCGTCACACCACCCACCTCCTGATCTTTTTCCACTTTATATTCAAATATTTCACTCTTTTTTATTACATTCTTTGTTTGATATTCTTAAGGATATAGGGAATTCTTCCTAATGTCATACACAAAAGCTTAGGCAACATAAGCTAGTAGGGATGGATCAATGGTTCAAGTTCCTTATGAGACTAAAACAATAAGCTAGCAAGTCAAACATACTCCTACAGGAAAAGCCTTAAGATTATATAAGAATCCTAGATATGGGTATTTACTCCAACAACATGACATAAGGAATGTTAACATCTCTTTAAAGCAAGATGATTCTCTTGAAAGTAAACAAACAAGGATATTCTATCATGATTGTAATCATTTTGGGTTTAGACAAGAAGCAACCTAGGAGATAGAAAGAGGATCCTTTTAGCTAGGAGAAAAGTGAAAGAAGACGTGAAATCTGGGAAAATCTCCACTTGCATAATAGCTTTAAGCAACAAATGGAAATTGAAAAGAGCGAAAAGTAAAATCAAAAGGTGTGGCAAGAGTGAGCTATCCTAAAACAAGGAAAGAATATCAATTATGGAAGCTAGAACTAGCAATGATTCCTATACAATAGTCTTCTCTACAAAAACATTTAGGCAAAAATGCAAACAATAGGTGAAGATCAAGAAAACCAAACCCTTAACAATATTGTGCTAGTGTATGCACATATGAACAACCACAACCAATGAAACTAGACCATAATAATAGCTTTGGATAAGCTTAAGTACATTTTGCATCCATGACCCAAGGAAAAGGGTGATGCAACTATATTGAGTGAGTTTGGACTACTTGCCAATTTATGCATGAAATTTCAATTGTAAATGACAAACTTCACATCTATGACTCAAGCAAAAGGACGATGCAGCCATCTTAAGCAAGTTCATACTACATGTTAATGTATGTTAGAAATTTCAATTGCAAATGGAAGTTTGAAGTAATATTGGACAAGTTTAAATATGCTTCACATTTGTAACTCAAGCAAAAGGATAATGCTACTATCTTAAGTGAGTTTAGAATACATGTCAATTTACATCTAAAATTTACATTGTAAGTGGCAATTAATAGCTCTAGACTAGTTTAAGTACACTTTATATTGACAACCCAAGTCAAAGGGTAATGTAGCCATCTTAAGCAAATTCAGGCAACATGTCAATGTACTCCTAAAATTTTATGGGTAGTAGGAAGCAATTCTAGATGATCTTAAGTATGCTTTGCATTTGTGACCCAAGCAAAAGGGTGATGTTATCATCTTGAGCAAGTTTAGACCACATGTCAACTTAATTTCAAAATTTCAACTGTAAATGGTAGTTATAAGCAATATTAAATAAGCTTGGAAATGATCCAATAAGTCTCACAATTATTGGAAATGGTGGCTACTTCGCTCTAACCAAAACAAGACAACCAAGTTGAAAGTAGTCAGAGACATCTCAATGATAATATTATGCAAGATTCTTAGAACTCATATAAGCTGTAAAGGGCAAAAGGATAAAAATACTTTAGTGAGAGAAAGTGTTATGGGATAGCTTTAATAAAGCTACTTTAAAAAAAAATGGAGGAAATGGAACATTGTGGATTTTATCTATGGATAATTCTTGAATTTTTTATTTCATTTTGCATTTATTAAAAAATGTCCTATTTTTTCACATTTGTAACAAACAATTGTTTTCTTTTTCTTTTTCTGTGGACTTTATGAAGTTCAAATATTTTCAAAATTTGTTATGAAATCTAGTTATTGGAAAATCTAAATTCATGAAAAGGATAACTATGAAACAACATTTACAATTCTATTTGGACATTATGAATGGAATGTAATACCTTAAGCTGAGCATAATTATTTTCAATAGCACATAAAAAGTCTATGTGCTTTGGAATTAGTTGGTTAATTCACCAATTAAAGGTGTAAAAGAAAAGGAAGTTGAAAAACTTTGTGATGATGTTTATGAGCAAGCTTTAGATAAATCTATTACGTATCCTTTAATTCTAATGCACATAGATTTTTTACGTGCTATTAAGAATAATTATGCTAAGCTTAAACCTAATAAGGTCACATGTTTCTATCTTAAAGAGGATATGTATCCTCATAATAATATGAAGGATTATCTATATTATCAACAGATATTTCATGAAATAGGCTTAGTGGTTATTAAACCCATAGAAAGAGGATTTGGAATGGGATCTAGTTATGGTTTTAGAGATTGGGCCTATGCCAAATTCAAGATAGACAAAAATTCTTTATCCAAAGGATTGGAAAGTGGATCTCTTTGCCTACTGAGAACTAGAAGAATGGTGGAAAGTTAAAACTTACAATTACTTTAATTATGTCAAGGCATGGGAAATAAGCCTTATTGTATGAGAATATGCAAAGGAAATTTAATTGGTTCATTTAAATACATCTTCTAAATGACCTAAAAAGATTTCCAAATTGGTTTAAAACTAGTTTTTTTAAGCATGTTTTACATCATTTAACCTTTTCTCATAAAGTAAGAACCGTTTATATATAGACATTTATATATATATATATCATGTTCCATGGATTATTAAGTGGGACTATACCATTATAGCTAAATAGGCTGATGTCCTATATGTTGACATTAGACATGTTCCATGGCTAGTAAGATGGATTAATATTCGATGGTGGGAAAATTTTGATTTTTTTTAATAATGGAATCTATATAAGAAAAGAAGTCATTTGCATAATGGACCCAAGGCTCCACCACCAAAGCCCACTCCTATTAGTCCTAAAGAGATATTGAAAACTTTAGTGGATTCTATATTAAAAGAAATGTTATTGGAAATGATGACTACCCTACTCTAACTAGATCAAGACACCAAAGCTAACCAAGCTGAAAGCAATTAGAAGCATCTTAATGATGATATTACGCAAGATTTCCAAGACCCATATGAGTTGTAAAAGGTAAAAGGACTAATAACTTTTGGTAGACAACTTGTAATGGGACCAAAAGGATAGTTTTAATAAAGCCACTTTAGCAAAAGTAGAGAAAATGGAAAATAATGAAGTGTCCCACTTTGCAAAAAAAAAAAAAAAAGATTCCTTCAATTATGGTTATCACCTTTTTCTATGTATAAATAGACCTCTCATGCAAAGAGTTCAATTTCTTCTTTCTCTAAGTTTGCTCCTTTCTCTCTTGTAACATCTCTTCTCTCCTTCCCTCTTTATAACATAAGCTTGTAATGATTTTCTATGTTCAGTGGAAGTTTTGCTTTTGTAAGTATTCTATTCTTTTCTTTATTTTCCTCTTTTATATCAGTGTACTTAAATTAGTTTCTTTGTATCTCTTAAATAAGTATTTATATATCCTTATTTATCTATATATATCTCTGTGTATGATATGATCTTGTGCTGCTAAGATTGGAATGGTATTAGAGCCCTAATCTCTTGGAACTCTAATCTTCCAAGTAGTTGATTTTTTGTAGGAAAAGCTAGTCATTATCAAAGACTCCTTTGTTTAATGGAATTTTATGGATTACCAAAACCAAAGGTGTGCAAACGTGCTTGTTGTAAAGAATAAAATGTCTACTATGAACACAAAAGTAATTTTCTAGATCATTTTGCATAAATGAGTTCTTCCAATGATAGCTGGAGTCTTGTTGGGAAAAACTAAAGAGATAGTTTCACTATTTAGGAATTTAACAAAAAATACCTACAAGAAAAGTTGATCATTATCAGAGACTTCTTTGTTTGATGGAATTCTATGGATTCCTAATACCAAATGTATACAAACATGCTTGTTTTAATGGATATAATGTTTGTTGTGGGAACAAAAGTTATTTTTTGGATCATTTTGGGTGAATGAGTTCTCTTAATTATTGTTAAAGCCTTGTTAGGAAGAAATAATGAGGCAATTTCACTATTCAAAAATTGAACCAAAAATACTTATAAGAAAAACTAATTATTACCGAAGACTCCTTTGTTTGATGGAATTCTATGGATTTGTAGTTCCAAAGGTGTACAAACATGCTTATTGTAATGAATAAATGTCTATTGTGGGTGAAAAGTTATTTTCAAGATAATTTTTCATAAATGAGTTCTTTTAGTGAAGGTTGAAGTCTTGCTAGAAAGGAATGAAGAGATAGTCTTATTATTGAGGAATTGAATGAAAAATACTTGTAAGAAAAGCTAATCAATGCCAAAGACTCCTTTGTTTGATGAAATGTAATGAATTCCTTGTTCCAAATGCGTAAAAATGTGCTTGTTGCAATGAATAAATGTTTGCTATGGGAAAAAAAATAATTTTCAAGGTTGTTTTTTGCAAATGATTTCTTTCAATGGAAGCTTTATGAGGAAGGAATGAAGAGAAAATCTCATTATTTAGAAATTGAACAAAAAAAAATTTGTAGGAAAAGCTAGTCATTATTAAAGACTCCTTTCTTTGATGGAATTCTATGGATTTTTGGTATAAAAAGGTGTATAAAGGTGCTTGCTGCAATGGATATAATGTTTATCATGGGCAAAAAAGCTAATTTCCAAATCATTTTTTCGTGAATGAGTTCTTGCATTGAAAGCTAATAATAATCAATGCCTTAATTGTTTCATGCAATTCAAGGGATTTTTAGTACTAAAAGTGTACATAAGTTCTTGTTGCAATGAATATACTGTTTGCGACAAACATGTCCTTTTATTTTTAGTACATGGAATCCATCAAGTTTGATTAAATAAAAAAGTTGTTAATCTTGATTAGCTTTTTTTTTTTTTTCAGGTAGTGAATGGTTTAATACTTCAAGGATGAGACTGTCACTTCATTTCTTACTAAAAAGTTTCTCCTTTTATTGCAAGGACTCATTCACACAAAACAAACATGAAAGTAACATTTGTGGCTACACCAAATGTTATATTCATTGTGACGAACATGTCCTTACACTTTTGTTTATTTGAATCCATTGAATTCAATCAAACAAAAGAGACAATGATCTTAATTAGCTATTCTTACACGAATTGAATGGTTTAATTTTTAAAGGATCAAACCACCACTTCATTTCTTACTAACAAGATTTCTTGTTTTATTACAAGATCTCATTCTTAGAAAATGATCATAAAGTAATAATGGTAGTAATAGTAATGAGTAATAATACTAAAAAAAATAAGTAAATTATTATAAGTGAGAATTTAAATAATAACTTTTTGCAAAACTAGAAACTACCACCCTCATCTTCTTCACATATTGATAAATCTAGTGGTAGCCTTATTTCATGGTCTAATTATAAAGACTGTTAAAGAGTTTATAACCTTATTTCAAGGTTATAAAGACCTTCTCTTGCTCTCTCAAGAGCTTATAAGATCTCATCAAAGAAAGTATTAATTTTTGGATAATGGAATCATCTAAGTTGCCTTAAAATTAAGAACTAGACTTAGCATCATAAGGTAAGCCTTTATAGAATTTGGAAATATAATTTAGACTTCTTAAAAATCTTTACAATTGTTGTTTATCTCTTATTTTATCAAGAAATTTAAAGGCAAACTCAATTGTTTGATCAATGGAAATTATAATCTCATTTTCAATGAAGTGCCTAAGGAATCTAACCTTAGTTTGAATAACTTCATAATTTTAGCAAATACTGCTAAACCAACTTCTTTAATAACCTTTAGAAAAAGGTTTAAATGTTTAAATCATTGTTTGATGGTATTAGAAAATACTAATATATCATTAATGTAAACAATCATAAATGCTAAATAAACATTAAAGATTTTATTACATGATGATATTTGCTACTCTTGCAAAATTAAAAAGTAATTCAGACCCTTAAATATCAAAATTTATAACTAGTGGGTTTATGGGATAGTTTAAAGGCTAGTTGGATTTTTATTTAACTAAAGAAGCAAAAGTTCAAATCAAATCTTTTTTGTTATAAAAGTAGAATGAGGGGTTTAACTTACTGATAATGTTAATACACTAATATATACCATTACCAATTATTTTATTGGTACAACCACCTTGTTAATAGAAAAGATGTATGAGTAGCTCATTAACTTAAGATGCCCTAACTTGTCTCATTCTAGATGGTATAAAGAAGTGTTCTTCTCTAAGGTTTTTACTAAAAAAGATAGGTAGAGTATCTTTTATAAAGAAAAATTCTTTAGTGGCCACTTACCTTATTTATAGAAAGAGTAAAAACTAGATTAAAATCCTATCATGCTAGAGTTATTGATTATTCTATCTATACTTATGGAGAATTGACTATGGAGGTAATAGCTAAAGAAGTTAAACTTTGCAACAAAATTAAATTGCATAGGCAATTATAAAGGGATAAAACCCAAGGTAAAAGAGCTTTGGGGGATTTTGTGAGCATATGGGTTATCCACCCATGAATTATTCTTAAAAATTAAAAAAAAACGTTATAAGTTTTTAGTTCAAAAGAAAACCTTTTATTCAAAGGAAAAGAACAAGGAAAAACCAAAGAAAAGGCCTAGTTCACAAAAAAAAAAGAAAATACTAATTTATTGTAAATGGCAAAAATTATGGCATTATTAAAACAAGTGTAAAATTAAACAAAAAATCCAAGAATTATCTTTGGATGAAGACCTTAAGAAGTCATTAATGCTCCTTTTTTTTCAAAAAAGTGAAACAAAAGAATCAGACTAGGAAGTAAATCCTCTTGAAGAAAAAGCTACTTCTAATATTGATTTAGATAATAGCTATAATGAAAAATGCAACTATCATCAAGTGATATATAAAGTAATGACTAATTAGTCTTAACAAAAGAAGATAATTTGATTTTAGATCTTATTGACATGATAGCAAATCCAAAAGCGAAAAAATTTTAGTTAGAAAAATATCCTTATTTAGGTTGAGATGATTCTAAAAGCAAAGAACTAGACAAAGATTACAATTTAAAAACTATTAAAGAGTTAGAAATAACCTTTTAGTTTAACAATTAAAAAATCAGAACCATCTATAAGTGAACTTAAAGCTAAAATTAATTAGTTAAAATTTGAAATTAAAGAGCTAAGAGAAAGGACTATGGTCCTAGAAATAATATTTGGAAAGGATGATGGTCCTCCAAATATACAAGATCTTTAAAAGAGAAAGTAAGATTTCAATATATTAATCTTATTGATAAGGTTATTAACCATAAATGGCATACAAGGATTACAGGGGTAATTAATAAACAATACATCTTTTTAGCCATTACTTTAATAAATTTAGGCATTAACATGAACTATATTAATGAAGAAATAATACCTTTAAAATATTTTTTAAAAACAACAAAAGTATTTAAACATTACTAATGAGAGTAAGCTTGTTATAAGGTACAAGCTATCACAAGCTACTATTTGCAATGAAAGGGTTTGTATTTAAATCCCTTTTATCTTGGTTAAAAATCTATCTCAAGACGTTATCTTGGGAAATCTCTTTTTACACATGTTATATGTTATTAAGGAAATTAGTAATCAAGGGATGGACCTCTTGATAATATATGCATTTTCCATTACAACTATTACTCGAATCAATATCAGAGGTAGCTTATTCTTCAAGAAGATCAATTTCTAAGTTTGATTCTTTTGTTTCACTTTCGAATAAGAAAATTTACATTAGTGACCTCTTAAGTTCTTCCAAATCTTATATGTTTTGCCTATTAATAAGGTAGTTGTACCAATAAAATGATTGGTAATGGTATATATCAATGTATTAACACTATTAACAAGTTAAACTCCTTGTTCTACTCTTATAACATAAAATATTTGAACTTTTACTTCATTGGTCAAATAGAAATCCCACCAACCTTTAAACTCTCTAGTATACCCACTGGTTATAATTTTTGTTATTTGATAGTCTGAATTACCTTTTGATTTTATAGTAGCAGTAAACATCATCATGTAATAGAGTAGGATAGGAATATGATGTTCATACATCTCTTCTAAATTCCATTTTACTATAATGCTACTATCATATAGAACATAATTATATTCAAGTTGTTCCTCTAATAAGAGATTGACTCAAATTGGTCTAGGATAACATAATTTTGTAAGGATCTTATTAATGGTCATTTTGCTGATATTCATGGTTTCCTTCTCATAAGAAGGTAATGGAATTTTTTGTATTGGATTATATTATAATAAGAACATTCCTTGAAGTTTATCAATATTTTCTTTAGTTTTGGTTTCTTCTTCTTCAATTTGTTCCACTTTTCCTAGAAAAAGGCTTTGTTTTCTTTTAGTCCAAGGTTTTTTAACCTTTTGACTATTTCATTTACTAATTTTGTTTGTTTAGGATTTTTACCTAACATATTATAATCTATTTCTTTCAAAAATAAGGGTTTAAATAAAACCCCTTTTTCTAACTAATGTTTGTTGTATAGTATCATGTCTTATGGATTTAAAATGAGATTATAGTATCATGGCAAAGCAAGCTAATGTCTTTGATGTGGATATTAAACATGTTTACTAATTAACTTGAAAGAGCAATATCCAATGATGGAAAAAATTTGGTTTCTTTGATGATGGAGTTTAAACAACTAAAGGCGTTGTTTGTATAAATGGTTGCCCTACCAATTTAATGTCTCCTTATCAGGAGTAGTCGAATCTACCTTGAGTGATGGACCTATCTAGTCCTTCTATTTTCTGAATTTTACCTTATTTTTATTAGATCCAAATTTAATGCATTCTTTATATTTAGTCATAAAAATTGGGGGATTTGATATGATGGCAATTTCAAAAAACTTAATCCTTATTTATAGGCTACATTATAAGGTTATGAATACTATAGTCCCAGGAATTAAGGAAATTCTTTTGAGATATGTAGATAAAGGGACTACAACATTATTTTTGACTAATAAAGTTAATGTCTTAGTTCTAAAAACAATTATATGGGATCAAGTTAAGTTACCTAAGAAATGAACTCTAAAAAAGACAATCAACCCTGTTAAATAGGTAAATCAACAAATGGAAGAAATTATTGAATATAAAGATAAGGATGTTGAAATCTGATTTGCTCCATCTCAAAATATAAAGTTAAACCTTGAAAAGGAAAAAGAAAAGGTTAAACCTAGATACTTTACCTCTTTTATACTAATTACTTAACTATAAGGTATACAAATAACCAAAGAATAGGTTAGTTAACCTTAATATAAAGTTGACTTTCCTCCTTCAAAAACTGCTTCAGTAGTTAATGGATTACTAAAAACATTTAGTTGGGCTTTTAGGCTTAGATCTTCATCTTTGTTTGATATGGGATATCAAGATGAGGATAAGAGATTTTATGTCCTTGAAGTAGCGAATGAGGTAGAAGAT
>JAHLGP010020642.1:10769436-10855103 GCA_020141445.1 Bruguiera sexangula | reverse complement strand
AAATGAGGATAAGAGCTTTTATGTCCTTGAAATAGCGAATGAGGTAGAAGATAAGATGACAGAGCCTTTATGTCCTAAAAGAGTAAGAGCTTTAGTATAAACGTTATAAAAGAATATATTAGTGAAATAAAAGCAGTTGATATTTTTACTTATTTGGAAAAGGTTTATAAAATAAAAAAAAAAAACCTTTCCCAAATTTCACTACACTGGAGGAGTGTATAGTGCTTGAACAAAATTATCAAGAATACACTACAAAAAAGGGGAAAAAAATTATAAGTATCCACCCTCCTTTAAATTTAAGCTTGAAAGTTAAAGACAATGAGGTTATAACCTCTCTATACAAAGCAAAAGCCTCTACTAGTGCTATAATTGTTTGATGGGATGGATTTCTATGGATTCATAGTACCAAGGGTGTATAGATGTGTTTGTTAAAATGAATAGATACTGACATTAGACATGTACACAAATTAAACCTAATAAGACTACACTTTTTATCTTAAAGATGATATATATCCTCCTAATAATATGAAGGATTACTTGTATTATCAATAGATACTACCTAAAACAAACTCAATCATTATTGAACCCATAGAAAGAGGATCTGAAATTGGATCTGGTTATGGCTTTAAAGATTAAGGATACGACATGTTTAAGATAAAGAAAATTTTTATCCAAAAGATTGGCAAGGGATCTCTTTGGCTACAAAGAGTTGAAAGAATGGTGAAAGGTTAAAACTTATAACTATTTCAATTATATTGATGCATGGGAAAAAGCCTTATTGTATGAAATTAGGCAAAGGAAATTTCATTGGTTCATTCAAATACATCTTTTGAATGACTTAAAAAGATTTCCAAATTGGTTTAAAACCTAGTGTTTCAAATAGAATTTACATCTTTTAACCTTACCCCATAAAGTCAAAACTATTTATGAACAGTTTTGTGAAGCTTTTTGTTGACATTTAACAAGCCTTCTAGCTCTTTACATTTCAAAGTTATGATTAGTCAAATTTGACATTAACATCGTCTATGTTTTGCCTAGGTTTACCTAATCCAATTAGGTTTAAATCCTTCAATATATAGTCCTATCACAAATTGATATCCTAATCAAATTAAGACTCATTATTAGATTAGAATTCCTATTCTAAATAGGTTTTCTAATTCACTTAGATTTCTTTGTCCAATTAGACTTCTTACTATTTCAAATAAAAGTCTCAATTAAGAAAGAAAATAATTTTTTAGTCAAATAACAAATATACTTAAATTTAATTCCCTAATCGTGATCCAATTAGGATGCTTTAACCTTGGTCAAATATTAGTTATAATTTAAAAAATAATTTTCAAAATTATAATTGAATTCAATTACTTCTTTCATTTGTTTGTTAACTTATTTAATAGGTTTAATAGTCTTTTCTAGTGTCCATCTTTTAAGTAATTTAACCTAATCCTAAGTAATTGTTTTGGTGTGAGCTAATAAGCTCCTAAGATAGCAAAAAGAAGTCATTATATCCCTGAGTTAATGGTAAAGCCTTTTTTTATTGTTTTAATAACATAATAAACTTTATAAAAGAAACTTCCCTGTTTATAAACTTAGGAAGAAAAAGAAAAGGAAAGAGTCCAATTCTATGAATAATTATTTTCTAAATTTTCACCAATTATTATTTCTTTATTTCTATTCTTAAAAGAATGATCACCTTTAAACAGTCAATCAGGTCTTAACCTATCCATGCCTCACCATATCACTGTCAAACATCTTAAACTATAACACTACATGCCTACACATAGCCAACACAGATACAAAGGTAGCATGACTCAAGGTATTGACAATGAGAGACCAATGAGTTTAAGCTTTCAACTACTTAGTAGATTACATTCCATTAGGTTTATGGCTCCAATACCATTCCTATCTTGGCAGCACAAGATTGCATATAGTAGATATATAGAATAACACACAGATATATAAAAGGGTAATTTAAGAAACTAAATTAAACACACCAATATAAAAGAAAGAAACTTAAAACAAATAATATTAGAATTAGAATACTTATAGAAACAAAGCCTTCATTGAACACCGAATGTCATTGCAAGTTTAATTTTTACAAAAGAGAGAAAAGAGAAGAGAAGAGGAGCAAACTTTGGGAAAGAAGGAAATTAAACTCTACCTCTCTTGGCCTATGAGAGGTTTATTTATACATGAGAAAAGATGGTAACCATAATTGAAGGAATCTTCTTTTTGCAAAGTGGGATGCTACATTATGTTCCTTTTTCCTCCACTTTTGTTAAAGTAGCTTTATCAAAGCTATCTTTTAGGTCCAATGACAATTTATGCACCAAAATTTGTTTGCCCATTTACCATTTACAACTTATATAAGTCTTGAGAATCTTGCATAATATCATTATTTAGATGCCTCTAACTGCTTTCAACTTGCTCGACTTGGGTGTCTTGATTTGGTTAGAGTAAAGTAGCCATCATTTCGAATAACCTTTCTTTTGATATGGACTTCATTAAAGTCTTTAATATTTTTTCAAGACTAGTAGGAGTGGGCTTTAGTGGTGGAGCCTTAAGTCCATTTATGCAAATTACTCCTTTTCTTGTGTAAACTCCATCAAAGAATTCAAAATTTTCCCACCATCAAATATTAATTCATCTTCCTAGCCATGGAACATGTCTAATGTCAACATCTAGGACATTAACCTATTTAGTCATAATAGTGTACTCTTATTTAATAATCCATGGAACATGAAACTAGGCTACAAACATTAACAATGAGTCTTTAACCTTTTTATTGGCTTCACAAAATTATTCATAAATTGTTCTGACTTTATAAGGTAAGGTTACATCATTTAACCCTATTATTAAATTATAGGGCATCTTCATTTTTTTGCAAGGCATGATTCACCTAAAATGATCATAAAATTAACATTCATGTTTACATCATTAACTTCATTACCCCATGCATGTCAATACATCATGGGTAGTTTAAATCCAATGAATTTCATCAAACAAATGGGTCATTCATATTGATTAGCTACTTTTACATGCATAAAATGATTTATTCATGGAAGATGGGACAGTCACTTCATTTCTAGCTAGTAAGGTTTCTCTTTTCATCTCAATGACTCCTTCACACAACGAAATCATAAAATTAAGTTAAATGATCGCATTAATCACTGATTTCATTGTAAAATGCATGTTATTATTTCTTGGATAGTCCTAATATACTAAAATCTATTACTTTTGATTAGCTTTTTTTTGTTACAAGAGAATCTTCCATTACCCGAAACATGGGATTGTCTCTTGAATACTGTTTATAACCTGTCCTAAATGTTGACATTAGACATGTTCCATGGCTACCAAGACAAATTAATATCCTATGGTGGGAAAAAAGTTTACCTTTTTAGATGATGGAGTCTACACAAGAGAAGGAGTTATTTGCATAAATAGACTTAAGGCTCTATCATTGAAGCCCACTCCTACTAGTCCTAAAAAGATATTAAAGATTTTAATAGAGTTTGTATCAAAAGAAAGGTTATTGGAAATGATGGTTGCTCTGCTCCAATTAGATCAAGACACCCAAACAGACCAAGCTGAAAGTAGTTAGAGGCATCTTAATGAGATATTATGCAAGATTCCCCTATACTTGTATGAGTTGTAAAGGGAAAAAAGACAAACAACTTTCAGTGAACAAATTGTCATGGGACCTAAAAGGTAGCTTTAATAAAACTACTTCATCAAAATTAGAGGAAAAATGGAACATAATAGAGCATCCCAACTCCTTACAATGAATGAAGGAGCCTTGTAGTAGGAAATGAAGTTATAGGCTCGTCCTTTAAGAATTAAACCATTCAAGCATAGAAAGAAAGACTAACTTAGATCAATGACACTTTTGTTTGATGAAATTGAATCAAGTTAAGAGTGTGAAAGTAGCAATGCCACATTGGTCACAATGAATATAATGTTTAACATAGTTACAAAAGTTATTTTGATGGTTATTTTGTGCAAAACACTCCTTGAAATGAAATAAGAAGTCTTGTTAGCATGATATGAAGTTATAGGCTTATCCTTTAGAAATTGAACCTTTCAAAAACTATAATGAAAGGCTAATCAAGATCAATGACTCCCTTGTTTGATAAAATTAAATGGATTTAAAATATGAAAGTTTCAATGTTGTGCTTCTCACAATGAGTAGCCATAATGGTACAGTCTGTCCATTATTAAGAAAGAAATCTTAGCTATTGTGCTATGTATTCAAAAATTTGAAATGATTTGCTGAATCAAAAATTCCTTTTAAGGATAGATTGTAAGGTATTAAAATATGTCCTTACTAAAGATGTTAAAAGGCAATAACCATAATTAAAGGAATCTTCTTTTTGCAAAGTGGGATGCTCCATTATGTTCCATTTTCCTCCACTTTTGTTAAAGTAGCTTTATTAAAACCATACACACAAATTGATCTTGAAAATAACTTTTGAACTAACATATATTATATTCATTGTGACAAGCAGGTTTGTACACCTTTGGAACTAGGAATGCATTGAATTTTATCAAGGAGTTTTTGATAATGATTAGCTTTTTATGTAAGTTTTTTTGAATTAAATCCTGAATTATGAGACCATCTCTTTATTTCTTTCTTACAAGGTTCTACCTTTTTTATGTAAACCCCAAAAGACAAGACTTAGGGACCCAACATATATTAGGAATCAAGCAAGAACCCAAGAAAGCTAAATCAAATTTCAATCTTGCAAACCCTAGACCTAATGTTTAAATAAACATGAACCTAAGGTATAAAGAAGTATATGGATGCCACCCTCTAAGAAAGAATGAATTTAGGAGTGATAGGTCAGGTTAAATGCCATAAGAAGTGTTAGTTCTTAATAAGTTCTTTTGTTCATAAAAGAATTGGAGAAAACTCTCACTTTTCAATTCACATGATCAGCTATCCATTCACATGATTAGCTATCCCTTTGATAATAAAATCAAATCTATTTATAAGTTGAATTAACAACCCTAAAAGTAAAGATAATGATAAACCCTTAAAAGTAGGAACACTGTTATTTTATTGTAAACTCTTATTTTATAATAATCTCCTAACAAGGCTCCAGCTCTTATTACAAGAAGTCATTCATGCAAGATAATCCAAAAAATTACTTTTTTGTCCAAAATAGACATTATATTCATTATATCAAATATGTCTATACACCTTTGTTACTAGGAATTCATAAAATTTCATCAAACAAAGGAATCTTTGATAATGATTAGCTCTTTAAACAAGTATTTTTGGTTCAATTTTTGAATAGTGAAACCATCTCTTCATTTCCTCCTTACAAGGTTTTAGCTTTCAATGTAAGAACTCATTCACACAAAATGATCTTAAAAATAACTTTTGTGCCTATAACAAACATTTTGTTCATTGTAACAAGCATGTTTATACGCCCTTATTACTAGGAATTTTTATAATTCCATCGAGTAAAGAAGTCTTTAATAATGATTAGCTCTTTTTACAAGTAGTTTTACTTCAATTCTTGAATAGTGAAATTGTCTTTTCATTTCTTCCTTATAGGGTTCTATCTTTCAATGCAAGAACTAATTAACACAAAATGGTCTTAAAAATAGCTTTTGTGCCCATAACAAAAATTTTGTTCATTGTAACAAGTGCATTTATACACCTTTGGTACTAGGAATCTATAGAATTCCATCAAACAAAGGAGTCTTTGATAATGAGTAGCTTTTCTTACAAGTATTTTTGGTTTAATTCTTGAATGATGAGACTATCACTTCATTTCTTTTAAACAAGGTTGTAACATTTAGTGCAATAGCTTATTCACATTGATCTTAAAAATAAATTTTGTATTTAGAACAAATATTATATTCCTTGCCATAGGCATGTTTGCATACCTTTAGCACTAGGAATCCATTAAATTTCCTCCAACAAAAGAGGTGTTGATCATTATTAGCTTTTCTCACAAGTAAGCAATGTTTTAATTCTCGAATAATGAGATTGAATCTTCATTTCATCCTAACAAGGCTTTAGCTTTCAATGCAAGAACTCATTCACGCAAAATGATATTGAAAATAACTTTTAAGCTGACAACACACATTATATTCATTGCAATAAATAGGTTTTTACACCTTTGGAACTAGGAATTCATTGAATTCCACCAAACAAAGGGGTTTTTGATAATAATTAGCTTTTCTTAAAAGTAATTGTGGCTTAAATCCTAAATAATGAGACCATAAAACAATAAATAAATAAATAAAACACACACACACACACACACATTTGAATAATTTGTTATGCTATGTTGGCTATGCCCAAGAAAAGGTTGAAGAAGAATCTTTTAGGGAGCTAGTAACCAACCTCAATAAAGGATTGTTTCTTCTTCATGTCATTCACAAATACATGCATTTCTATTCTTGTTTAGATTTTCTTGTTAGGTTTTAACTATTTAATCGATTATTTCTAGTTTTTCTCTTGTTAACTGTGTAAATGACATTTTTTTTAGGTTCCTTTCCATTATTCTTCACATTAATGTAGCTTAAAGAAACTTAAATGAGGCAATCTAAACTCATAAAGAATATCAGTCCTAATCCTACAATTTAGTTCTTCCTTAGTACTATTTATTGCCATCCTACTATTTCATCACTCAATCACATAAAGGATGCTTTTTCAAATAAGTATGGAGCTCATTATCTACTGCCTTTTTCTAATAAATCAATCACAATAAATGGAACTCATCTATTTCAAGCCAACAAGATACTTCATAAGCAAGCAACTAGTAACAAAAATCTTTAAGAGAGAATATAAGACACTTATCTAAATCTTTAGCTGTTCCTCAATTGTTCCAGCATTTCCACTCTCCTCCTTGTCATTCTTCCATCTCTTTGTAATCAAAAAACACAAAAGATTAACTTTCTCTTCCTTTTATATAGATATTGAGTTTATTATCATGCATTGTTGTTAAAAGCAAATAGATTAGGCTATAACGTGCTTATTGACATTTTTTTTGAATTCTTTAGTGATTGACATCAGAATCTAGTCATCAGCTAGTCACTAGAGCTACTATAAATGACAACTTGCAGTCACTAATCATCTCAAACTACCACCCTCTCTTTCCTCCCCTAGTAATTAAAACAGAAAATCAACCAAAAAAACAAGAAAAAAATTTAATAGTTTTCAATAAATAGAGAAAACTAACTTTGTCAAACCAAGTTAGTTTGATTTGGTCAACCCCCTTCTCTCTACCTCTTGGACTCAAAACCACTACAAATCAGACCCAATCAACTCTCCTCCCCAAAAACCAACCCAACAACAAACAAGAGTGTTGTGATTGGCTCCTCTCCACCCAATCAAACCTCCATAACACGAAAAACCCACAAATCAAACTCTCCATTACTTCTAAACCATAAATCTAGCTTCATAGGTACCAAAACCAAATCCCAACAAAATATAAAATGAAGAAAAGATAAAAAGTAAACCTTCAACAAAATCACTCTTAGAAGTCACAACAGGTAGACATTGCCCCATTTAAAAGTCAAAGATCAACTTTTTTTAAAAAAACAATAATTATGAAATAAGAAGGTTGAAATTTACAAGGAAAACAAAAAAGGAGAAATTAAAAAATACCCAAGAAAAATAAAAAAAATAATAAAAATGATAACTAAGATTAAAAAAGAAAAAAAACACAAAAGGGTCTTTACTTAAGTAGATTTAGACACTAAACATTTTCTTTTTCCTAAAACCAAAAATCAAAAAGTATTAAAGAATCGAAAATTTTTCAAAAAATAGTAAACTTTTTTTCCTCTCTTTTATTTTCATAAATTGTCCAAGGCAAATCAAAAGTAAAGGAAGAGCTTTCCAAAAATAAATAATCAAATTTTGTCTTGAAGTAATTAAAAAAGAAGAAAATATTTTTTTTCTTTCCTTTGTATTTTTTTTTAAAGTAGTAAGAAAAAAAGAAACAAAATAATATAAATAAAGAAGAATAAAAAATAAGAGTTCATCTCGAACCCTTCTAGTTTAGCTTGAAACCTCCATGTAAAATCAGATCTAAGCTAAAACTTGAAGGTAGAATTAGGTAAGGATTGAGAACTAACTTTTTTAGAACATTTGGATGTTTTTGAATAATAAACATAGAGGGAGAGGCATTAAGACAAAGATTGGGTAGTAGGAATAAATGAAAAGGAAAGACAAAGTTCAAAAAAGCATACAATTCCACTGTCAAAATTATTACCAGTGTGAAGTTCAATTCTCTCCTAGGTGAAAGGATCACCATAAAAGCATCCAAGCCCTCTATCAAAATTATTACTAGTGTGAAGGTTCACTATAAAAAGCATTAGAATTCCTTTAAAAACTTTTAGAAAATCTCATTCTTATTATTGGTGCAAAGAATCACCGTAAAAAATATCTAAACTCTTTCAAAAAATTCTTTTAGAAAATCCCATTCTCATCTCAATGCAAAGGATCGTCATTAAAAACATCCCAAAACGCTTTCTTAGACCTTGTCTCAAAGTAAGGGATCTTCACTCAAATCATCCCTCAACTTCAATAAATTTCCACATCAAAGCATATTGCCTTTATAAAAACTTTGCCTCCTTCTTGTAAACTTACTTCATATCCAAATTTCTTATAATCCTAATGTGTGTTTTTTATGACAAATTATATTTACTAGAGAAAGAGATGAATAAATAAAGTACAAATAAGAAGAAGCATATAAGTATCTATAGGTGAATAGTGACACCATTATTTGCGATAGACATTTGGGTTAAATGTGGTCTTAGCCAAGTGTAATTTTACTTCCAAAATCTGATGAATCCTAGTAATAGAGATCGAGTTTCATTAGTTTAAAAGGCAATATGGTCTTTTAAGGTTGATGCTTTATGGTGTTCCAATCGCACCTAAAATGATTAATGACAACTTAAAGTCAATCAACAAGAAGACTTAGGCTGCATTCAAAACCTAAGGGTGAAGCTAGTGTATCTAGTTTGCATCCCTCATGTTTCCCTCCTAGGGGCACATCACGATAGCAACAAATTAGGGAAGCATTATATAGTTCCTTAATTATAATCAAATGACTGTGATTAAAAGAAAGATAGAAGAATCATGACCTTTAAAATATTGAAATCTTAAAATACTTATCAAATGCTATCAATTAGGCCTAGTCGATCAACCTTATAATGGACTTGACTAAACATAAAAACCCAACAAATTTGGTTTTCTATGAAGTCTTAAAGTGAGGGAGAACAATTTTAGTTTTTATTGCATTTTTGAGAATTGGAGATGGGGATTTTATAGGATTTAGGTGGTTTTTAGGGTCAATTTGGGGTTTAGCTTTGATTTTTCAAATTTTAGTATATGTTAGCTGGTGGCTTGCATTCAAATTCAAAAGTTTTGGCTTTGATCCATGAATTTTCTTATTTGAGATTAAGTGTTTAATTGCTTTTTGAAATTCTAGGAGAGTGTTTGGTGGTCTCTATTCATGTGTTGGATTTTGGAGTAGAATGTTTAATCTTGCTTGGAGTGAGATGCTCTTGAGTCATGTTTGTGGGTTTTGGATCCAGATCTTAGTTTAGGGTCTTAATTGGGTTCTTAGCATGGAGAGAGAGGATAGAGGCTATAAAAAACTAGGCCTCACATTTAAGGACCCTCATCTCATCATGTCATAGTAAGAAGGACAAAGGGCTTCAACACCAATTAGGGTCACCACAACTCAAAAAGGATCCAATTGGTACCTTATTTATTTCATTATTCAATTTATATCCTATCTCCCCATCCCTTTCCCTTTCAGATGTGGGAGGGTTGTCACCCCTTAGATAGGCAATGTCCTTATCACCACAAGGTACAAAATCATAGGATTGCTTCACAATGTAGTTAGGATTCTAAAAATGGCCCCATAGGCTCAAGAGTTGGCTTCAACTATGTAGCATTTTGTCCCACAGGTTCAATAGGTGGATCCCAAATGTAGCACATTGCCATAAATGGCACCTAGCTCTTACACTTATAGCTGATGTAAGGATATGATACCATTTCCCATATAAATAAGGGAAGAGAGGGAATATGGTTTATAAGTTGGTTAGTGAGATAAAATGTACCAATTAGACCCTTTTTGGGTTATCATGGCCCAAGTTGGTGTTGAATCCACTTAACCATCTCACTACCTTGTGGTAACATACGAGTTTGTCCATATGAGGGCTTAAGTCATTATAGACAGCATTATATCCTCACGCCAACTAAAAGTACAAGAGCTAAGTGCCATATAGGGTAGAGTGCTATGTTATAAGAGCTACATCTTGAACTTATCAAACAAAATGCTACATAGTGAGAGCTAGTTTGTGAGCTTATAAGGTCACCTTTAGAATCTTGCCTACCTAGTGAAATGATCTTATGATTTTGTATCCCATGGGGATGAGGGCATTTCCTATCAAAAGGGTTAGATTGTGACTCTACTACCATATTGGAAAGGAAAAGGGAGGGGGAGATGGCTTATAAGTTAAATAGTGAGATAAATAAGATACCAATTAGATCCCTTTTAGTTTTTAGTGGCCTAAGTTAGTGTGTTAGCCCATTTTCTATCTTGCTATCATTTGATAACATGTAGGTCCATCCGTTTTAGGGCTCAAGTCATTACGAGGGCATTGATAAGGTCAATTTAACCCAAATTAACTAGGTTAGTGTTTTTATTTTTTATTTTGTTTTAGTTTTTGGTTTTATTTTCTTTATTTTTCTAAATTGTATTTCTTTTTAACCTTTTTGGTTTATTAGGGATTAACATGGAGAACAAGGAAAGGAGGGCTTTTAGCTATAGGTGGTTTGGCAAACAACCTCCAACCATTGTATATGACTACTTACATCTTCAAGCCGATGGCCATTTTTCGACATTGATCACTAAAAAATCCTAAAAGAAGGGCAATATGTTCATTTTGATGTTATTTGTCACATTTTCTACTCTAAATGCTCAAACAAATAATGCTTTTTAAGGTTGAGTTTAATAAAATCAAAGCTAACCTGAATGTTTTCTTGTTCTTGTGATGTAAGGATGCTAGGGTTGTTCAAAATGAAATCCTAGACATATTTGAGACCAAGAACATGAGATGAGCATCTTGCTCTCTCATATGTTGTTGGTGTCCTTTTTTGTGTTTCTTATGTATATATATGCTACTTATGAAGTGGATGCTTATTTTGGGGATGGAAAATATGGATGTATAAGCTAAATGTGTTGATCATAGTAAAAGTAAGAAAGAATAAAAGGACAATGCCAATTGTGTTAGTATAGTTTAGCAAGGATAAGTAAAGTTGTTGAAATCAAAGTCCATATAGCCATTGGAAAGTAAAATTGCATAAAATAAGCTACAAATATGTAAATTACAAAATATTAAATTAGGAATTTCATGAGTTTGAAAAGCTAATAGGATGCATTTTTATGAGGCTGAAAAGCCAATAAAACACAAAGAGCCCCTACTCGGATTTGGTATTTGACTACAAGGATTTTCCTCAATCCTTTTTCATGTGTCCAAATTTGATACTAAATTGAAATGGGGTGTTCCCCAATCAAAAAGATAGTGTGGATTAGCTCGTACCCATATATTTTTTCCCTACATGGTGTGAGAAAATGAGTGTTGTCAATGTCAAAAAAAAAAAAAAGGGATATGTACTTGCCTAAGTTCAATTCTTGGTTTTCTTCTTCTTTTGCAAATATTATGATTCTTTATACACATGTGGTGTTTGATATGACGTTTAGAGATTGAAATTCTTCCTTTTTTATTTTATGCCCCCCTTATAGAAGTTGGTTTCTCTTCATATTGTGTGCTATGACTCTTTCTTTACTTTGGTGGCATGTCTTTTCTTGCTAAAAACTGACTAAAAGAATGAAGGAAATCCTAACAAAAGATTCTCTCTTTTTCAAAACTCACTAAAGGTGAAAAGGATCCTTATGGATGTTAAAGGTTTTCAAATGTTAGGAATTGTAGATATATTTTTCATATAAATACATAATTAAAATATAGATATAAAATTTTGATTCTTAAGAGTAAATTGATTACAATCTATCCTATAAGATAGAATTATTATCATGATAATCTTTAATTCTTTTAGTAAACTACCATCATCTAAGCATTTGATTTCTAATAATAATCCATACAAACAATAAAGAAACAACTCTCAAAGCCTAAAATTCTTTTAGCAAGAGAGAGAGAGAGAGAGAGAGAGAGAGAGAGAGAGAGAGAGAGGCGAGTAGCCTTAATATGTTAGGCATACAGTGACTAGCCATATATTGGAGTATTTATAATGATTCTAACTCTTAAATCCTATTAAGGATACCTTTTCCAATTTTTAACAAAATACATTTTAATTCCTATATTTTAAAATATTATATATTTAGTTCTAAAAGTTTCGTAAACTTTTAAATCAAATTTGACTTGATCTCGATTTTGTATTTTCTCAATTATCTTTATGTGTATGACCCATTAGGATTCTAATATGTTGGAAAATAATATAAATAATAATCTTAAAGGATTAAATTAATTAATTAATTAATTCATATCCATAGATAAATATTGATATCTAACCATGTATTATGAGCACCCAAATGTTAGGATTGTCAAAGTGATTTGACTAATTCCTTTAGTGCACAATCTCTCAATGCAATTCAATTCTTTCATTTTATTAATGTTCTAATTAGACATAAAATATGAAATTGGTGTATACTTTATATTGTCTAATTATATTAATTCCCAAACATTCATATGGTCATCAATTCCATAAATTAGATCATAATTTCTTATAAATAACCATTCCACTGGCATAAGGATTTCTTCAATCACTAATTATTTGGAACAAACATTCTCTCATGATTACTTGAAAATGACAAATCATTTACTGATGACTCAATTATCTCCATGTAATTCACGATATGCTTAATGTTCACCCCCCAAAGCAATCCTTAAGTAAGATAAGCTATAGGTAACATCAAAGCATATCACTTCTTACATAAAGATACCTTAAGAATACCTTGGTGATTTTAAGTCTAGGGATTACTTACACATCTATTACATAAGAAATTCCTTAGACACATAACTAATATTTTATTTGAGAATTCTAATAGTGGGTAAATTTAATGAACTTGTTCGACTAACAAGCACACACGTGTATGTTCCATTATCTCCATATTTTAGTTTATGTAATTAATTGCTTTCTTCATAACAAAGAAACATAACATATGTTTATCTCATAGCTCCATCAATGTCTTGTTTTGATGACACATTGATAAGGAATATTTAGAAATACAACTTTTATATAATATGTATCTCATAATTATGATATCATTATAATTACTTTTACAAAGAATATTTATTTCATAGACATTATTGTTAGAGTTTATTGATGACTATATCATTATGTAAATAATGCTAAAGATAAAAAATGGCTTTAATTAATTAATGATGGTATTAAAATCCAATTTTGTATTCATAATAATAACCAACATTTTAGTTACTAAGCGATACACTAACACTAAAAAGAGTTCCCTTTCAAGTGGGAGGGTCACTCTTTTATATGCATTTTGCCTCCTTATGATTAGTTGTATTATATCACCTAAGTGTCACCTTTACTTGATTTTTGCTTGGTAATTTAAGGTTGGCTTGTCATGGCCTTAGGTGTTGCTTTAGCTTTGCTTATTTCAACCTTGCTTTTGGGTTTTTGTATTGGGTTTATGCTTCTCTTGGTCTTTATGAATAGGTTGGGATTGGCTTTAATTAGTCCCCTTTGGAAATGATGGCTTTGCTTGGGCTTTACTTGTGCATGAGTAGTTCATTCTTTGAACTTGTGGACTGTGGGCCTCCTTGATGATGTTGCCAAGAGTTCCTTGCTATATCTAGGCCATTGGCCTTTTGATGTTGTATTCATGAGCCTCTTGATATATCTAAGCCATGGGCCTTTTGATATTTTTATCCCTTTATAAATGAGTAGCTTGGAACTACCATGACTAGCAATAATCAAAAAAGGAGAGAATCTCCTAAAGAGTCCAAATATGTTTTGTAGACTTGAACTTGTAAAGGACCCTAAAGTGCCAACTTTTGGACTAGGTCAAGGCTTAATGAATGGCTACTTTTGTGTGTGGATGCCTTTTTGATAGATTGAGGACTTGATGATGGACATGGCTCTTTCCTCTCAGAGTAGAAAAGATTGTAATATATTATTTACAAATTTGAATTATAAATTTGTAATTTTAATATTTATTATAATAAAATTTAATTCTTTCTTTTTATCGTTTTTCTTGGTTTTTTCTCTTCTTTCTTTTTTCTTTTCTCTCTTATTTTTTCTTTTTGTTTCTAAAACTACTATTGGAATCCATCTCACGCAGAGAGAGAGAGAGAGAGAGAGAGAGAAGAGAGCTACTACAATGTCTTTAGAATAGCCAAAGAAAAAATAAGGGTATAACAATGAGTGCTAGTATAGAAGTTGTGTTTCCCTTTCAAAAATTCATAATAGAATGGTGATGGGCTCTCCCAAAGGGTTGCTTTTGTGTTTGGCAATTGGTAATTAGTTGATCTATCTTGGTTACTAAAGTTGGAAGCATTGTTATTTAAGACTAAGATAAAAGTAAACAACTAGCTTGTGTGCATGGTCTTGAGATGGTCATGCTCATGTTTACTATCATCCCATGTGTCAGAAAAGGATTGCCCATACTTATAAGAGAGAGAGATATTCTATTGTCATCAGGGGAAAACTGCTAACTCTAATGCTAAACTCACTATAATCCCTCTAAATCATTAAAATTTTTGCACATAAAGGAAACAAAACTTGTCAATAAGGCCTTTATTAATGTTACATAGGTCATCTCCCATGAATCTAGAATCATAATATCAAAGTAGCTAAATGGATGGATTGGCCTTCCCTACCAAATAAATAATTGATAGTTGAGGTAATCCATATTGAAATGCCTTAAAAAGAAAAGAAAAAAAAAAAAAAGAAAGACCCCTCCACTCCCAAAAAATATATATATATTTAAAATTAAAAAACTAATTAGTTTGTAAGTTAAACAATAAGAGTAGCTCTTTCCATTCCTATAAAACTCATATTTCTCCCTTCAAGATTAAAATCTAAAACCTTGAAAATAAAGATAAAATTTCTTAATTACTGTATTATCTTATACTTTTATAGTAAATGAATGATCTCTAGGGATTACAAGTGTTCATGATTCATTTAACTAAATTAAGCTTGAATAACTAAAACTAAATTGAAAAAATTAGTTATGCTAAACTTAAAAAGGAAATTGTGAAAATTTCATTTCAATTTTAGTTAATCAAATTTAAAAGATTATTTTTTAAAATTCTAATTTAAACGTAAAATATTATTCTTGATATATTCTTTTAAGAATTTATAATTATTAATATATAAGATAAATAAGTAATTATTTAATATACAATAATATTTTATTAATATTTATTTATTATTAACAATAGTATTAGTCATATTTTTTAATATTATTAGAATAAAAATTAAAAAATATATATATAAAATAGTATTTTAGATCGATTCACTTAATCATAAATTTTTAAATTTAAAAAACTATAATCAAATAAAAAAAAATTAATTTACATCAATTCAATTAACTAATTACAAAATTTACTTTAGTTAACTAAAATTTATATTTAATTTTATTTGTTAACTAAAATTTATAATTCTTTTAAAGCACCTTAACAAAGACAAGGAAACTTGCAAACAAAAGCCAACCCAAATCCACAAATCCAATTTCTGTAGTTGCCCATTTATGACTTTCTGCTCCCCACGTGATGTCCACTTGAGAGGGAGAGAGCAAATTATTTGTTCCCTTTATTAACTTAATGACTTGCTATTATTAATTACTCCTTTTAGTGTAGTAGATATTTGATTTCATATCTCATAGTCTCAAAAAAAAAAAAAAACTTTTTAGATCAAATATCATTCAATTTTTTTCTTTCCTTCATACTTGGTGTCAAATTAACTTAAACTCCTTTAAAAAATCAAATCAATAAAATCCTTTAATTTATTGAATAGTTGTTTACTTTGGCTTGTATGGGTGATATGGATGGGTAATGTTACCTAGAAAGACAAATTATCCAAAAAAGAAGCTCGAATTTTTCAAGTCTAATTCATCAGTTAGTTAATTAGTTTAGTTTTGAAATTTAATTATGTTTTCATTAATGATCTCTAATATCATCTTGTTAGGTTTTAATCATGATTGTTGAATTAGATCTATCGAGATGCCATAAATGTAAGTTGTTAGTCCTTTTAAGTGATATGGTGTATTTTGGCTAATATGTTAACTATAAATAATGTACTTAAGAGTCCACATGTATAAATTTGGGCCTACCTCTTTATTGTAAACAATGATTAATAGAAATAGAAATTTAATTCTCTCTCTAAAATTGAACTCTCTCTCAAGGTTTCTATTCTCTGTTGGTCTCCTTTCTTCTCAATCAAACCCTATAATCTCTCTCAAAACCTTTGGTCCTAACATGTTTGGAATTAAAGCATTCAATTTTATGAAGAACTTGATCATAAATTGGCGAAGAATATGAAGGCAACATTAATTATGGATATAATAGTGACAAGGGAGAAAGTGGATGCAATATGATGATTCGAAGAACAATATACTACTTTGTAGGAGGATACTGCTACTCTTAAGTAAAATTGGTGGAAATGCTTTCACAAAGATTTACAAAGTACTTGGATCGAGGTAATTTAAGTAAAATTTCATACTTTGTGTGTGAATGACTCCTCATAACCGAAGGACAAACCTTACTAATTAGAAATGAAGTGATAACCTCTTCTTTCAAGCAATTAACTATTCTATCTATGCATAAAAATCTAATCAAATAAAAAAAATCCTTTGTTTGCTACAATTCAATGCATTTACCACCAATGCTTGTTAACATTGATGTCAAAATTAAATTAATGTTAGTTGTAGACATGAATTTTAATTAAATGATCATTTCATATAAGTGATTCCTTGTAATGAAAGAATAGGCCTTACTTCCAAGGAATCAAGTGACAATCTCAAATTCAAAGCAATGAATGATTCTCTCCTTTGAGAAAGTGAATCAGGCGTACTTAATGCACTTTAATAGACTCAGACTATCCAAGGCATAATAACTTGCGTTTCACAAAAAAATCAATGATTGGTGAAAACATTTAAGTTAATTTCATTATTTTTCCTATGTGAATGGCTTTTTGTAATGAATGGAGAGGCCTTATTAGCTAGAAATGTATTGCTGGTCTTACCTTTTAAGCAATGAACAATTCTATCCATGTAAGAAAAGCTAATCAAGAGGAATAACTCTTTTGTTTGACGTAATTCAATAAATTCTAACTTCCTGAGTTGTATTGACAGTTATGTCAAAATAAAAGTAATGTTTGTTCTAGACATGGGTGTTAATTACATGCTCATTTCATGTCAATGATTCTTGGCAACAAAACAAGGAGCATTATTACAAAGAAATCAAGTAATAGTCTCAAATTTCAAGCAATGAACAATTCTCTCACAGTAAAGAAAGCTAATAAAAAGTAATAGTTTCTTTATTTGATGGACTATGATGAATTCAAATTACCCAAAACATACTAACATGAATGTTAATTGCATGATCATTTCATGTCAATGATTGCTTGCAATAAAACAAGAAGCATTATTATAAAGGAATCAGGTGATAGTATCAAATTTCAAGCAATGAACAATTGTCTCATAGTAAGAAAGCTAATCAAAAGTAATAGCTTCTTTATTCAATGGACTACAATGAATTAAAACTACCTAAAACATAATCACATGTATGCCACAATGTAATCAAGGCTTACATTTAAGTTAATTTCATAATTCCTTTATGTAAATGACTCCTTAGAATAAAATTATAAGTCTTATCAATAAGAAATGAAGCAATGGTTTTCTCTTTAAGGTAATGAACTATTCTATCCTTATAAGAAAAGCTAATTAGACTACCCAAAGTTTATTGACATGCATGTTGCAAAGGCATTAATATTTAGCGTAGACATAGAGGCTAATTTCTTGATCATTTTGTATGAATGATTCCTTACAATGAAAAAAGGTGCCTAATTAATCATTTTGTAGAAATACCCTTCTTTTCCTTGAAGCCCTGCCATTCTCAAATTTTTCTCTTCTTGTAACCATTAAGGATTGATCATAATAGAACCTCTCCTTTGTGCAGGCCTGTTGTGCACAAATTTCTTTGGCTTTTTTGTCTACAAGACAGATAAATAAGAAATAAAACAATGTCATATCATTCTCAATAACTTTAAATTGAGCTCACTATTGAAATCTAGATAACTCAAATGTCTTTGAGTTTGGGTAGAGGAGCGAGGACATTTTGATAGGTCTTTTGTTATGCCCAAGTTGGTGACATTTTTTACATGCCATGCCTCTCTTTACTTATAGGTAATGGTGGATCAAATGGGCCCTCACTACTTATGGGCTAAAAGTGTTGACCTTAAATTGGATTCATTATCTCTAAGTAGGTACCAATGTTCTTTTGCTCAGTGTACCAAAGGCTGAGATAACTAACAAGCACCTTCCTCTATTCAAATTTGTAAACATGGTATGGTAGTAGGGTATTCCAGTCATATCCTATTCCATGCATGGATAAGTCCTTATTTTCCAAATCCATAACATATTTTTCACCCCTATGCATAACCTGCCCTGAAGCTTTATTGAAAATTAGTTCAAAATCAAAGATATATTCTCTCTAAGTAATCAATTTTCATCTTACCTTCTATGCAAGTCCATCTTTCATCTACTATGCACATCTTTATTGTTCCTAAGTCTAGTCATAAATAAGTGCCTAATCCCCTTAAGAATGGATATAATGCACTTTGTCCTAACACTTATAGTAATTGACTATAATGATCTATAAGACAAAAACTAAATAAATACAATTTATTTTTTATGGGATAGAAAAGGAAAACTTCACTTACAAGATGTTTGTTAGATATGACTGCCCCTCCATTTCCATCCATCATGTGAATGTCATCCTTCAATAAATTGACAAACCAAGTCCAAGTTTGTGTACTTTCTCTCTCAATCACTACCATGCTGCTGGAGACATCTGGTTGTCTACATCTCTAGCTATTGTAGAGAGCACAATCCTTTTCATAAGACTATTAAGAAATGATCCATCAAATCCTATCAATCTTTTATATCCTTTCAAGAGACCTTTTCTGTAGTGGTCAAATGCCATGTACATGTAATTAAGCATGGGTAACCCCTTACAAATGGTAGGGTTGTGGGCTTCAAGCTTGACTGTGCTACCTAAATATGACCTTAATAGCTCCTTTTTATAATCTAGACATCGTGCATACTGCTCATCAAAATCTCTGTAAACTTATCTATAACAAGTTTTCAAACTCTTCATTTTAGGGATACTCACATCCAAGCTTATATGCTTCTCACACATCTGTTTCATATCAGTGAATCCCATCATTGTAATCCTACTATGATTCTTGAAAGCATTTTCAGCAAGCCAAGAACTAGTTGCCTTCTTGTTACTGAAGACCTTTTTGCAAGTGTGGTCTTACTTATAAAGTTTGGTCACCTTAAAAATGTTTTTGCTTGACATGGTAGCAATGGTCTTCTAGGGATAACTTGTTGCTTTGCAGTAAACCCTTATTGGATTCAAATTGTTTCTTGCATAGCTAATCTCAAATCTATTATATACTTAATACTTCATAAGTGCTTCCTTGAATTGATTAGCATCAACGAATTTCATCCTAATCACAAATACTAGATTCTTGGAGAATGGATCATATGTAGGAGCTTTGCTCTTTCTTCACATTGCCTCATCCTAGTCACTGGGTGCATTAGTGCCACTTAAGTCATTGATTCCTTTTTTATATGTGTTAGAGTACTTTATCTTATACCCTTTATCTTTATCACATGTTGTTCTACCATCTCCCTTAGATGTTGTTACATGTGCATTTGTTCATTCATTTGCTTGTCTAGTGTCTTTGAGTCCACCATTGTAGAAATTTTGAACATTTTTTCATGCCTCTGCCAACTCTTTGTCATCATCATCATCATCATCTAAGAGTTCCTCAACAAGTATTTTTGCAAATTCCATTTCAGAATTCTCTTAATCTTCCTTGTGGTCATTATCTTTTTCTGCTACATTTCCTTTAGCCTCTTTCCACTTTCTGACTAAGACATCACCAAAACATTTATCTACTCACTCCATTGGCACATTAATACTCTTAGTAGTTGTAGCAAATGGATTATTATTTCCTTGCTTAATTTTTCTAAAATTCCTTCTGGCATCAAATGGCACACAATCTACATTTCCACCATCATCTTTTACATATCTAATTTTGAACCTTTCCTCTTGAACTATTTCACACCGAACATCTTCATGTTTTGTAATGGCATAAAAAATTCTCCTAGCTTTCATCTCATCCATATTAATGAGCCTAATATGCTCCATGTAACACTCTACTTTCCTTTCATCACTGTTCAGCATGTGGTTAATCATGTCAAGTCCCTAAGCCCTTTAGCCGATGACATCTTAGGAATTTGATAGAAAATTTTGGTCACTTTATTATTATCAAATTCCTTGCCACTTAGCAACCAATTAAAAGGCTCAAAAACACAAACCTTATCCATATCCATTTTGTCTATTTGTGCTTTCTATAGGATCATTAGTTTATTTATTAGTTCTTATTTGTGTTTCACTATTTCGTAAAATGTAGGGAGTAGTTTTAATGTTCATTGCATAAAAGTTGAGTCTATCAATTAATTCCTTCAGAATAAGGGTGCCCCACTTTCATGTTAAGGAATTATTAACATAAAATGATCCTGCAATTATTAATTTTGTTACAACATACATGTAAATACACCTTGAGTAGTTTGAATCTATTAAGCTCCATCAAACAAAAGAGTGTCATTCATCTTAATTAGCTTTTCTTACATGGATAAAATGATTCATTGCTTGAAAAATGAGATCTAAAATTTTTTTTTAACTAATATAGCCTCTCCTTTCATTCCAAGGAGTTGTTTGCATTAAAGAATCTTGAAGCTAACTTAAATGCCTACACTTATAACAAATTTCAATATGACATGCACATTATTATGTCTTAGGTAGTTTGATTTCATTGAAGTCCTTTTAATAAAAATTTTACTAATTTTAGTCAGCCTTCTTTACTTTAAGTGAACTATTCATTGCATGAGACATCAGATTGCATCTTGATTACTTGACAATAGTATGTCTCCTCTGATAGTTAGAATCTATTAAAGTCAATCAAATAAAGGAACTATCACTCTTGATTAGCCTTTTTTTTCTTAGACAGAATTGTTTTGTTTTTTAAATTCAAGATCAACAACTGATTCCATTGCAAGAAGGCTTCTCTTTTCATTACATGGAATCAAAATACAAAATTATAATGCAATTAACATCCATGTCTAAATCCATTAAATGCCATCAAACAAAGTTGTCATTCATCTTGATTAGCTTTTCTCATATAGATAGAAAGCTTTATTGCTTTAAATTGAGACTAACACTACCTTTTTGCCTCATAAGGCTTCATCTTTCATTCTAAGGAATAGTTCCCATTAAGAATCATGAAATTAACTTAAATGCCTACACCTATAACAAATTTCGTTGCAAAATGCACTTTATGTCTTAGGTAATCTAAATTCATTGAAGTCCATCTAATAAAGAAGCTATATCTCTAGATTAGATTTCTTTGCCACAAGTGAATATACTTGAAAAATGAAACTATTTGTTGATGCTTTGACAATAAGACTTGTCCTTTTGGTAATCTACATCCATTGATGTATATATGGTAGTGAAATTAATTTTTGGTGTACACAAATGTTAATTTGATGATAATTTTGTGTGAAAGATTTCCTATGACAAAAGGAGAAGCCTTATTGCCAAAACATTAGGTGACGATTATAAGTTTTAAGCATTAAATAAGTCTCTCTTGATAAATAAAGCTAATTAAGGGTAATAGCTCTTTTATTCATTAGACTTTAAAGGAATCAGACTACCCATAGGAGAGAGCCTTTTATCAAGTAATCAATAACCAGTAACTTAGAGGATGCATTTTTTTACCTAAAAGGCATTACATTTCATTCATAATGTTCGCATGGAATTGTGAATGCTGTTTTGTATTTATCTTTTTCATAAATTTAGATTTGCCAATAACCAAATTTCATATTAAAATTTGAAAATATCTAGTCTTCGTAAAGCCTATTAAGAAAATCTTTTTTATTAAATGTAGGATACCTAACCCTAATAGTAAACATAATAATGTGTTCCTAAAATATAAGAACAACCATATTTTATAACAAACTCCTAGTTTATAAGAAACTCTTACTTAAGATTGGTTTTTATTACTTAACTCTAACCCATTAAGTACTCCAATCATATTAATGAAGTCTTGGTCCTCTTTCAAATTTGAATTCACATCATTGGTTACTTAGCTAATCCTAATATCCTCAATCAAACCATTGAGTACTTCTTTCATCATTTTAGCATTGGAACATATCATTGGCCCTTTTTGAATGCTCAATGAATCATTAGAGAGAAAAAATTGAGAATTTTTTATTTTAGTTCTTCATTGAACTTTGCAAACTTATCAACATCATTGTCTTGTTGTGTTCCAACTTAACTTATTACTCCTAAATTCCTTCTTTCTAGAGTGTGACATCCATATCCTTCTTTATACCTTTAGTTTGTGTTCCTTTAAGCATTGGATTTAGGTTTATACCTTAGGTACATGCCCTTTTGAATATTGAGTCAAGCTTTTACTTTTGCTAAACCTAATTTAACTTTCTTGGGATTTTGAATTCCTTGTTTTGTTTATGAGTTTCATTGTACTCTTTGGGGTTCACATTCATTAATCATGAGATTCATTGAAGTGCTGATGGATGATGAGCTTATAAGGATCCATTGAGCATTCAAGAAGGGCTAATCACACATTTCAAAGCTAAAAAGATGAAAGAAGTGCTCAATGGACTGATTGAGGATATTTGAACTAACCAAATAACAAATGACATGAATTTAAACTTGAAAGAAGACCAAGACTTCATTAATATGATTAGAGTGCCAAATAGGTTAAGGTTAAGTAATAAAATCCACTCTTAAATAGGAGTTTGTTATAATGTAGGAGTTTGTTATAAAATAGGAGTTTTAGGGTTGTTACTTTAACTTATAAATAGGTTTGATTTCATTGTTAAAAGATATAGATCATTGGTGAATAAAAGCAAGAATTTTCTCTTTTAGTTCTTCATTGAACTTTGTGAACTTAGCAAGATTATTGTCTTGTGGCATTCTAACTTGGCTTATCACTCCCAAATTCCTTCATTTTGGAGTGTGACATCCATATCTTTCTTTATACTTTTAATTTATGTTCCATTAAACATTAGATTTAAGTTTATACTTTAGGTTTGTGTCCTTTTGAACATTGGGTTAAGGTTTTACTTTTGTTAAACCTGATTTGACATTCTTGAGGTTTTAAATTCCTTATCTTAGTTATGATTTTCATTGTGCTCTCTACAATTCACAATCAAAGGTTGAAAAACAATGTTGAAGTGCCATTTAAAAGCGTATTTTCCCACAAAAGCCAAACAAAAGTGCAGTCCCTCAAGACAATAAAATGTTTTTTAGGGCGCCATTGCACCCAACACAAGTAGGATATTCATAAAGGCTCCATCTACAACATTCATGTTAGTAAGTATTCTCCCTTTAAGGATTAACCATAAAAAGGCTTTAAATTTTTTGTGAATCTTAAGCTTCCAAATCCAACTACAATCTTGAATAGTTTGCCAATGACTAGTTCCATGAGATAACCACTTATATCCCTCTTTAGCCAAATATACACCCGTAGGACTTGACATCCACTTCACCATATTGCACCCCAGAGAGTAACTAAGAAGTGGAACAACACATCTGCTGCACCAAGTTGATTTACCCAGCATGGCAATATTGTTAAGTCTTGCTTGTCCAAGGCCAAACCACCTTCTACTCTAAGTTGAGTGACCTCTTAATAATTCACTAAGTGAAAAACTCCTTTGTCAAAATAAATTGACATGAAATTCTATCAAGTTCATCACATATAGAACTTGGAAGCCACATCGTCTACATGGTATAAATCAATATAGAAGAAAGATAGCTTAGCCCAAAGTGGCTTGTCCTGCCATATTTAAAAGGTTGGACTTCCAAGCAAACAATCTCTTTTGGACTTTATCAATTATATAATCATATGTAGTTTTTGAAGGTCTATTGTGAATTAGAGGAACCACGATGTATTTCCCTAAATCATTTGTGAAAGCTCACCTGCTTGATTTTGAGAAGTATTTTCTTGGGACACTAAGAGAAATAATGGCCTTAGACTTTTGCATATTAACTTTAAGGCCCAAAAACAAGTAGAACTCATTCAATGTATCCCAAAAGACCCTATCTAGATCAATTATAGCTTTGGAAAGTAAGAGGATATCAACCACAAACAATAGGTGTTAAATCAATGGACCATTAAGAGAGCACTTGATTTGCTTCCAAACCCCACTATTAACCATCCTCTAGATAAGAAAAGAAAATTATTCTAGGCAAGAACAAAAAGAAATGGAGATAACGGGTCTCCTCACCTAAGACCCCAAAGCGACTTCGTACTAGATAGCCATTAACTACTCCATAACATAAGATAATGATGGACTTGAGACACAAAACATGATCAATCTAACGATTATTTCTAGAAAGCTAAATTACCACAAAGCATTCTCCTAAAATTTCTAATTTACCTTATCATTTTGAAACCATCCAGCTAGGGGCCTTAAAAGAATTCAAACTTTAATGCCACATAAACCTTTTGTTTTGAAACATATGTTGCAAGTTTCCCACTTAACATACTAGACAGTTTAGGGTGATCTTTGAGAAGCTAAAGATCAATTATGTCCTCACTGAAGCAAAATAAATTTCTAAAATGATTTATTTCCCCTTTTAGCTCTTTAAAAAACTAACAAGCTAAATCAAGAAGATTAATCTTGATAAGATCCATAGAGAAGCCAATGTATGGAGGGCTTCAAGGATCCATTGAGTATTTAAGAAGGGCCAATAGCATGTTCTGGAGCTAAAAAAGATGAGAGCAGCACTAAATGGGTTAATTTGGGATATTTGGGCCAACTAAATAACAAATGGAATGAATTCAAACTTAAAAGAGGACCAAGGCTTTATGAAAATGATTAGAGTGCTTAATGGGACAGGTTAACTAATAAAATTCACTCTTAAGTAGGAGTTTGTTATAAAGTAGGAGTTTATTATAAAATAGGAGTGTTCCTATATTTGAAAAATATATCATTATCTCTATTATTAGGGTTACAATTGTTACTTTAGCTTATAAATAAGGCTTGATTTTATATCTACCCCTTAATACAAAGAGATAGACATACTTTAAAAATCAATTAGGAGAAAAGAGACATTTGATCCCTTCCATGTGACTTTACTGCCCTTCCATGTGACTTTACTCTCTTGCACACTTAACCCTAGTTGACAACAATTACAACCCATACAAGGCTGTGGGAACAACAATCTCCCCCTTTGTAATTGTTGGCAACATTCATAACAAAAACCATTATACAGCAGTCTTTCATAATCTTCTTAGAGTAATAACCCAGAAGCAGATGGATTACAACTCCCCCTAAATATGCACTCCCCCTTCCTTAACAGCTCCCCCTACACTGTTGCTTCTCTCCCCCTTTGCCAACCAATTACAAATTTGAAAAACTTGCAAAGTAGAGATGGAGGATTCACTTGAACTTCAGACTTAAGGAGGCATTTGCACAGACAGACTCATTCTGTGCTTTTCAAACAGCTCTGTGGACAAAGGTTTAGTTAGAATATCTGAGATTTGATCTTTAGTACCGACATACTCCAACTGAATTGTGCCATCTTCCACTTGATCCTTGATAAAGTGATACCGGATGTCAATATGCTTGCTCCTTGAATGTTGAACTGGATTCTTGCTAAGATCAATTGCACTTTGATTATCACAAAGTACACTCACTGGTAACTTCACTTCAACACCCAAATCGGCCAATTGTCTTTGCATCCATATCACCTGAGTACATGCTACACAAGCAGCCATATACTCAGCCGCTGCTATGCTCAAAGCAACACTGTTTTGCTTTCTACTTGGCCATGCAACACACTTTGAACCCAAGTAGAAGCTGCAGCCACTGGTTGATTTTCTATCATCTGTGCTTCCTGCCCAGTCTGCATCAGTGTATGCTCGTAGTTTTACAGAATCCATGGCAGGATACCACAAGCCCATTTCTAGTGTCCCCTTGAGGTATCTTAGGATTCTTTTCACTGCCAACACATGAGATTCCTTAGGATCAGCTTGGAATCTGCTGGCGATGCACACAGCTTGCATGAGATCAGGCCTTGATGCTGTAAGGTACAAAAGGCTCCCTATCATCTTCCTGTATTCTGTAGGGCTTGTACTCCTTCCTTCTTGATCTTTTGTTAACTTGCAACCCACTGTCATAGGGGTACTGACAAGTCTGATATCCTCCATGCCAAACTTTTTCAGCATCTCTTTGGCATATTTTGTCTGAGAAATAAAAATACCTTCTTCACATTGTTTTATTTGTAATCTAAGAAAGTAAGTCATTTCTCCAATCAATGACATCTCAAATTCCTCACTCATCTTCTGTGCAAATTCTTGGCATAGCTCAGAGTGATCCCCTCCAAAGATGATGTCATCTACATATACTATGGTTATCAATTGGCCTTTCTCTGAGTTGAACACATATAGGTTATTATCAATTATTCCTCTTCTGAAGTTCAACCTTCTCAAATACGCGTCCAGCCTGCTATACCATGCTCTTGGGGCTTGTTTAAGGCCATACAAGGCTTTCTTCAGCTTGCACACATGTGTCTCATCCTCACTGATTTGTACTCCACAGGTTGTTCAATATACACTTCTTCTTTTAGGAGCCCATTCAAAAAGGCTGATTTCACATCCATCTGGTAAACTTTATACCTCTTATGTGCTGCCAAAGCTAAGAACATTCTGATAGTTTCTAACCTTGCTATTGGTGCAAAGGTTTCATCAACATCTACTCCTTCTATCTGAGTGTAGCTTTTGCAAACCAGCCTAGCCTTGTTCCTCACCACCTTGCCATCCTCATTGTGTTTATTTTTAAACACCCATTTTGTTCCTATGACATTCTTATTTGTGGGTCTTGGAACCAGGTCCCATGTTTCATTCTTCTCGATTTGATCTAGCTCCTCATTGATAGCTTTGATCCAGGCTTTGTCTTGTGCAGCCTCTTCAACAGATTTAGGTTCAACTTGTGAGAGTAAAGCAGTAGCTCCCACAATTCTTCTTCTTGTTGTAACTCTTGTTGATGGGTCACCTATTATCTGATTTCCTTGATGAGCACTTGTCCATGTCTTCTTTGTCTTTCTTTCTTGCACAGTCTTAGTTGCAAGAGAATCTCCTTCTTCATCTTCAGACTCACTCTTCTCTGAGTTTGAACTTACTTCTTTTCCCACTTCTTCATGTTGGTCAGATTCTTCATTTATCTTGAAGTCATCTTCTTCACTATCCTCAGCTTCTCCATTATGCATTGTTTTCCAGTTTTCATTTATTCTCACATCACTGGATGTGACCACTTTTCCCAATTTATGCAGAAAAACTCTGTAACCTTTTGTCTTTGCTGAGTATCCCACAAAGATGCCTTCATCTGACCTAGCATGAAATTTTCCCAAGTTTTGCTCCTTGTTCTTCACAAAACATGGGCTGTCAAAGATTCTAAGATACTTGGTTGTTGTCTTCTTCCCACTCCATAGCTCATATGGAGTCTTATCAGTATTGGGCCTTAGTGAAACTCTATTCAATAGGTGCACGGCTGTAAATGTTGCTTCTGTCCAAAATCTTGTGTGAAGCCTGGATTCCAGCAGTAGAGTTCTTTCCATTTCAACCACAACTCTATTTTTCCTCTCTACCACCCCGTTCTGTTGAGGAGTTCTTGCCGCTGCCATCTGATGGTGAATTCCATGCTTCTCAAGGTAATCTTCAAAAGCTCCATTTGTGAATTCAGTGCCTTGATCTGACCTCAATACTTTGATCTTCTTTCCACTCTCATTTTCAGCCAATCTTCTGTATCTCTTGAAGCATTTCAAAACTTCTGACTTATGTGTGAGGTGCATGATGTAGGTCCTTCTGGAATAATCATCAACAAACAAGATGAAGTACCTCTCACCATTCAACCCTTTTGTTCTCATCGGCCCACACAAATCAGTATGCACAATGTCAAGCACTGCTTCAGAATTGACCTCTTTGGTCTTATACTGCTTTCTGACATGTTTTCCTTTAGAGCATGCTGAGCAGACATACTCCCTCTCTCTCTTAAGGTCTGGAATGTCTCTGATTGCATGAGTAGTGGTTAGCTTCCTTATGTTCTTCTGTGTTAAGTGTCCCAGCCTTCGATGCCAGAGTTGATTTTCTTCTTCTTTTGTAAGTAAACAGCTATTTGTCTTGTTCTCCTCAATTACATATAAATTTCCAGCTGTTCTTTTCCCAACTACAACAGTATTGCCTTCTTTACTCTTTACTTGGCAACCTGTTTTTGTGAATATCACTTTATGGTCTTCATTGCATAGTTGGCTGACAGATGCTAGATTATATCTGAGTCCTTCAACATGCAGAATATCCTTCAGCATTCCTTTTCCAATATTTACTGACCCTTGACCACTGATGTTGAGTGAATCATCATTACCAAACTTGACTCTGCCTTCTCTTGACTTGTTTAGTTTTGACAATTCACTCTTGTCTCCCGTCATGTGTGAAGTGCATCCACTGTCAAGGATCCACTGCTTATCCTTGTAGTCAGCTTTGAGTGCAATTTCAGCTATATTAGCCACCTCCCTTTTAGCTTTATATTCCTTCTTTTGAATTGGCTAGAAGATAGCTTTCTCTTTTTTCTCAGCTTTGACTACATCACTTGTTTTCACTATGCCATTGAGTGTCTTCTCTTGCTCAGGGAGAAGTGTCATGCATCTCTTGGCATTATGGCCATCCTGCCCACACCTTTCACACTGTTCCAAGTCTCCCAATATAGCAAACTTGTTCTTTGAAACCACTGGTTTGGGCTTCCACCAACAATCTTTGTCAGTGTGTCCTTGCTTTTTACAGTATGTGCAAGAACTCACAACAGGTGTTCTCCTCTGAATTTTGTATTGTCTCCCCCTGTATGCAGCATCGTATCTTCTCAAGTTGGAGACATATATTGGCCTTCTCCACCAGCAGTTACTTGCCTTATGACCCCAAACTCCATAATAAAGACAGTGACCTTAAAACTGCCTCTTCTTGGGTCTAATCACAGCTTGTTTTCTTTTTGTTCATTACTTGCTGTGTAGGCAACGTGGCTGGCTTCTTTGCTTGTGTGGCTTTCATTTCAGCCACCTTTTTCTCCTTCTTCTGTTCAGCCATAGCCCTTTGCTGATTGACCTTCTTTTCTTCATTTTTGTTTGCCACCCTAGGTTGCTTCTTCAAATCCTCTTTATTCTCAGCTATCTTCTCCTGAGTCACAACCTTCTCTTTCAACTTCTATGGCACATTCTTATTATCTTTAGGCAATGCAGCCTCAGATTGCTGCACTTTCTCTTCATTCTTCTTTTCTCTTGCAAAACTTGTTTCTCCTATCATTTCAATCTTCTACACATTCTCTTCACTCCTTTTGAGTTGTTGTTGAAGTCTCAGCAACTCTATCTTCATTTCTTCAATTGTTGAAGTCCTTGAGCCAAGCTCCATAGTAAGGTCTTCACATATTTTGATCTTTTCTTCAAATCTTCTCTTCAAGTCAATATGTTCAGTCCTTATGTCATCCTTTTGACTTTCAGCTTCCTCAGACTTTGCTTCAACTTGTTTTATGTGGGCCTCCAACTTTTTTATGGTTCTGCCCCTTCTGATTATCTCCTTTGAAGCTGCTTCCAACTCAGCTTCAAGATCTGGTTCTTCTTCATCAACCTCCTCTTCCTCTTCAGAGGTTGAACTACCACCTTGAGTTGATGCCATAAAGGCATGCTCATCTAATGAGTCTACATCTTCCTCCTCATCGGCTTCTTTTGTCTGGCTCATATAACTCTTGAATGAGCCTATCTTCTTCTTCTGTGGGCTAGCAGTCTTCTTGTTGGACTTCCTTGACTTGAATGATGGTCTTCTACATTTTGAATTCCGCTCATCATCGCCATCCTCATCTTCATCATCAAGTTTCACTTTGCACTGAGAAGCAAAGTGTCCAGTCTGTCCACAACGATAACATCTCAAGGACAACTGTCCTTTTCCCTTCTTAGACCCCTTTTTGAATTTCCTTGTGAAGTATGCCAACACTTCACCTTCACTTTCTTCCTCATCATCATCATCATCCTCACTGGATGATTCTTCCTCTTCTTTTATCTTCAAGTGTTTCACAGCTTTGAAAGCTGCCTCCTTTGATACCTTTGACATTGGGAGCTCTCAGTTGACTTTATTCTCATCTCATATGCAATGAGATTGCACTGGAGATCATGCAGAGACATAGAATTGAGATCTCTACTCTCCTCTATGGCTGCCACCTTTGAGGCAAACCTCTCAGGCAGAATTCTCATAATTTTCTTCACAATAGATGAGTCCTTCTTGTTCTTCCCATGACTTCTAAGATCGTTTACAACATCAACAACCCTGGTGAAGAACTCTTGGACTGTCTCATTTTTCTGCATCTTGAGAGATTCATATCTCTCCTTGAAAACTTGAAGCTTGGCCCCCTTCATTCTGCCATCACCTTCATAGACTTTCTGCAATCTGTCTCATATCTCCTTGGCAGATTTGCAGTTTATAACTATAGCATATTCAGCATCTGTCAATGCTGAAATGATGACATTTGAGGCCTTCCCATTTATCTCAAATTGTCTTAATTCCTCTGGGGTTGGATCTTTACCTTCTTCTAGAGGCTCAAAACCCTCCTGTACAGATTTCACCACGTTCATGCCCATGGTTGCAAATACCACCTGCATTCTCGCTCTCCACATATGGTAGTTGGTTCCATTGAAGATTGGAACCTTCTTGCTGTAAGTAGTGCTGGTACTAGTATCGGTGTCCATTTCTCAGTATGCTGAACAAGTTAAAACTTCTGGAGCTCTTCAAACTAGTACACCAAGCTGTTAAGCTTTATCTTGGTGAACCAGGCTCTGATACCAATTGAAGTTCCCAACTTCACCTTAGGATCTACTAGTTTGTGATACTGAGAGGGGGGGTGAATCAGTATCACCACAATTCACAATTCACAAGAAAGTGAACAACTTCAATCTCTTCTTAAAAGTGAACTCTTTCTCAGATTTGACTAAGGTAGATCTATTGCTACCTACTAATCACAATAGTCCCCAAAGTCACCTTTCAGACACCTTGCCTAATAAACAATTCGGATGTTCTTGTTTAGGTCTTTGTTAGGTTATGGGTTGGTTGATACTTTAGCTGCGTTCACAACTCAATTCAAAACACAGAACGTAAAGCAAATTAAGGACACACGAGATTTACGTGGTTCCGTCAATGTGACGTACATCCACGATGGTAGGGACTCTCCCTTACCGAGACTATCCACTATACTTGAGAATTCTAGTTACAATGGATGTCTTAATCTTCTGCTCCTTTCACTATTGCAATTACTAAGCAAGTACAATACAAAGAGTGTCACTTACTGTGTCTACCCTTCTTCTAGCTTGTCTTGCCTCTGTTGAATTAAAAGGCTGCTCCACTACCGCTTAGAAGTTCACCGCAACACTCTCTAACCTCTCTTGAAGAAATTTGGAAATACGTTGAGTTCTTTCCGATGCTTCGCTGAATTCCTTCTCTAGATTGTTTCACACAACTCCTGCTTTCACCGTCTCACGGTCTCACCCATCTCCTATTTCACGGTCTTACCATTTCACTGCCTGTCCTCACACTTCTGGTCTGTCACGCTGTTGCACGTTCTAGTCTCACGCCGTCTCCTGACGTACACCCATTTAAGATGAGGAGAAGGAAGGAACAGTCCAATTCCATAAATAGTTATTATCTAAATTTTTACCAATAATTATTTCTTTATTCTTAGTCTTAAAAAGACTTACTTTAAAATAGTCGATTAAGTCTCAACCTATCCATGCCTCACTATATCACTATCAACAACTTATACAACAACCCTACATACCTACACATGGCAAACATGGGTGTAAAGGTAATATGACTTAGGGTTTCAACAATAAGACACCGAGAAAACTAAGACTTTCACAAACTATTTAGAAGGTCTTCATCTAGCTAGGAACAGGCTCTAATACCATCTTTAATACCCCTTTTTTTTTTTTTTACATCGACTCCATTAAAATGTTTAAGATTTCTTCAAGGTTAGATGTCGTGAGCTTTGATGGCGGAGCTTTAGACCCATTGATGCAAATAATCCCTTTACCAGGGTAAGTACAATTATGTACAATACAATGGTAGTAACATTATAGAATGAAATTTAGATAAGATGTCTAAAAATTAGATCTCATCTTACTCCATTATATAATGATGTTTGCCACTACTATAAAATCAAAGGGTAATTCTAATTTTCAATAGTAAAATTTATTATGAATGGATTTACTAGACAATTTAAAGACTAACAAGATTTTTATTTATCAAATGAAGCTAAATTATAGATATTTTCTACTATAAAATTAGAGTAAGAAATCCAATTATATGATTTTATTAATACACTAATTTATACTATCATCAATCATTTTATTGGAAAAACTACCTTATTAATTGATTAGACATACAAGTAACTCATTAATTTGAGGTGTCCAGATTTGTCCCATTTTAGGTGGTATAGAGATGTAATGAATAATTATCTCATAGTAAAGAGAGATAATCTAGAGTGATATTTTATTTTTTGGATGGACTTTAATGGATTAAGACTACCCTAAACATAATAAAGAATTAGAATTTGGTAAAGAATTAGAATTTACTTTAATAAACTTAATCTCAAAATCAAACAAATAAAGTTGTTGTTCCCACAACCTTGTATGGGTTGTAATTGTTGTCAACTAGGGTTAAGTGTGCAAGAAAGTAAAGCCACATGGAAGGGCAAGAAAGTAAATCTACCGCGTAAGGGTAAGAACATAAATCTACCACGTAAATCCTATTAGGGTTTCATGGAAGAGAGTATATAAAGGCCTTGGAAGATAAAACAAAAAAGGGGGCCAACAAAATTGAATAAATGACAATCCTACAACAACTGGCCAAAAAGAAGAGAAAATAATATACCAAAAGGGAACCCCACCGTCAGCCAAAAAAAAAAGAGAAAAAGAGGAGACGGCTGAAGGGGGGTTGAACAAAGAATAGAGGTCGAGAGGAGATAGCTGAAAAGAGAGCAGAACAGCAAGAGATCATAAACGACACTACCGGGAGAGCAAATCAGAACGTGCGACCTCCTGCAAGGAAACCAAAAACACATCCTGCAAGCAAACCAGAAACACGTCCTGCAAGCAAACTAGAAACGCACAACCAGCAAGAGGAGAAATAAGAAACATACCACCCAAAAGAGAAGACAGTAGACTTGGTATCTGTGAGACCACCAGGAAGAGAAAATAGTAGACCTGGTATCCGTGAGATCACCTGAAAGAGAAGACAGCAGACCTGGTATCCGTGAGACCAACCGAAAGAGAAGACAATAGACTAGAAGTGTGAGGCAGGCCAAAAGACGTGAACCAGAAAAACCAGTAAAGTGAGGCAGGCTAAGAGACGTGAAACGGCAGACCAGAAGCATGGCTGTACGTCAGGAGACGGCGTGACAGACCAGAAGCGTGAGGACAGGCCGTGAAACAGTAAGACCGTGAAATAGGAGACAGGTGAGACCATGAGATGGTTAAAGTAGGAGTTGTGTGAGACAACCTAGAGAAGGAATTTGGCGAAGCATCGGAAAGAACTCAACGTATTTCCAGATTTCTTCAAGAGAAGTTAGAGAGCGTTGCGGTGAACTTCTAAGTGGCAGTGGAACAGCCTTTCAATTCAACAGAGGCAAGACAAGTTAGAAGAAGGATAGACACAGTAAGTGACACTCTTTATATTGTACTTGCTTAGTAATTGCAATAGTGAAAGGAGCAGAAGATTAAGACATCTATTGTAACTGGAATTCTCAAGTATAGTGGATAGTCTCAATAAGGGAGAGTCCCTACCATCGTGGATGTACATCATGTTGATGAAACCATGTAAATCTCATGTGTCCTTAATTTGCTTTACGTTCTGTGTTTTGAATTGAGTTGTGAACACAGCTAAAGTATCAGCCAACCCATAACCTAATGAAGACATAAACAAGAACATCTGAATTGTCTATTAGGTAAGGTGTCTGAAAAGTGACTTTGGGGACTATTGTGATTAGTAGGTAGCAATAGATCTACCTTAGTCAAATCTGAGAAAGAGTTCGCTTTTAAGAAGAGATTGAAGTTGTTCACTTACATATGAATTGTGAATTGTGGTGATATCGATTCACCCCTCTCTCAATATCACAAACTAATAGAACCTAGGGTGAAGTTGGGAACTTCAATTGGTATCAAAGCATAGGTTCACCAGGATAAAGCTTAACAGCTTGGTGTACTAGTTTGAAGAACTTCAGAAGTTTTAACTTGTTCAGCATACTGAGAAATGGACGTCAGTACCAGCACCAGCATTTCTTACAGCAAGAAGGTTCCAATCTTCAACGGAACCAACTACCATATATGGAGAGCGAGAATGCAGGTGGTATTTGCAACCATAGGCATGAATGTGGTGAAATCTATACAGGAAGGTTTTGAGCCTCCAGAAGAAGGTAAAGATCCAACCCCAGAGGAATTAAGACAGTTTGAGATAAATGGGAAGGCCTCAAACATCATCATTTCAGCATTGATAGATGCTGAATATGCTAAAGTTATGGACTGCAAATCTGCCAAGGAGATATGGGACAGATTGCATAAAGTCTATAAAGGTGACGGTAGAATGAAGGAGGCCAAGCTTCAAGTTTTCAAGGAGAGATATGAATCTCTCATAATGCAGAAAAATGAGACAGTCCAAGAGTTCTTCACCAGGGTTATTGATGCTGTAAACGATCTTAGAAGTCATGGGAAGAATAAGAAGGACTCATCTATTGTGAAGAAAATTCTAAGAATTCTGCCTGAAAGGTTTGCCTCAAAGGTGGCAACCATAGAGGAGAGTAGAGATCTCAATTTTATGTCTCTGCATGATCTCCAGTGCAATCTCATTGCATATGAGATGAGAATAAAGTCAACTGAGAGCTCCTCAACGTCAAAGGTATCAAAGGAGGCAGCTTTCAAAGCTATGAAACACTTGAAGATAAAAGAAGAGGAAGAATCATCCAGTGAGGATGATGATGATGATGAGGAGGAAAAAAGTGAAGGTGAAGTGTTGGCATACTTCACAAGGAAGTTCAAAAATGGGTCTAAGAAGGGAAAAGGACAGTTGTCCTTGAGATGTTATCGTTGTGGATAGATTGGACACTTTGCTTCTTAGTGCAAAGTGAAACTTAACGATGAAGATGAGGATGGTGATGATGAGCAGAATTCAAAATGGAGAAGACCATCATTCAAGTCAAGGAAGTCCAGCAAGAAGACTGCTAACCCATAGAAGAAGAAGAAAGGCTCATTCAAGAGTTATGTGAGCTAGACAAAAGAAGCCGATGAGGAGGAAGATGTAGACTCATCAGTTGAGCATGCCTTTATGGCATCAGCTCGATGTGGTAGTTCAACCTCTGGAGAGGAAGAGGAGATTGATGAAGAAGAACCAAATCTTGAAGCTGAGTTAAAAGCAGCTTCAAAGGAGATAATCAAAAGGGGTAAAATCATAAGAAGGTTGAAGGCCCATATAAAACAAGTTGAAGCAAAGATTAAGGAAGCATAAAGTCAAAAGGATGAAATAAGAGCTGAACATATTGACTTGAAGAGAAGATTTGAAGAACATATCAAAATATGTTAAGACCTTACTATGGAGCTTGGCTCAAGGACTTCAACAATTGAAGGAATGGAGATAAAGTTGTTGAGACTTCAGCAACAACTCAAAAAGAGTGAAGAGAACTTGCAAAAGTTTGAAGTGATAGGAGAAACAAGCTCTGTAAGAGAAAAGAAGAATGAAGAGAAAGTGTTGTTGCTGCACTTCCTAAAGATAATGAGACTTTGCCACAAAAGTTGAAAGTGAAGGTTAAGTCTCAGAAAGAAAAGACTGATCAGCCAGGAACAGTGAAAGTTGAAAATAAAGAAGATCTAAAGAAACAACCTAGGGTTGCAAACAAAAATGAAGAAAAGAAAGTCAACCAGCAAAGGACTATGGCTGAACAGAAGAAGGAGAATAAGGTGACTGAAATGAAAGTCACACAAGCAAAGAAGCCAACAACCTTGCCTACACAGCAAGTAATGAACAAAAGAAAACTAGCTGTGATTAGACCCAAAAAGAGACAGTTTCAAGGTTACTGTCTTTATTGTGAAGTATGGGGTCATAAGGCAAGTTAATGCTGGTGGAGAAGGCCAGTATATGTCTCCAACTTGAGAAAATACGATGCTCTGCATACAGGGGGAGACAATACAAAATTCAGAGGAGAACACCTGTTGTGAGTTCTTGCACATATTGTAAAAGGCAAGGACACACTGACAAGGATTGTTGGTGGAAGCCCATACTAATGGTTTCAAAGAACAAGTTTGCTATGTTGGGAGATTTGAAACAGTATGAAAGGTGCGGGCAGGATGGCCATAATGCCAAGAGATGCATGACACTTCTCCTTGAGCAAGAGAAGGCACTCAATGGCACAATGAAAGCAATTAGTACAGTCAAAGCTGAGAAAAATAAGAAAACTATCATCAAGCTAGTTCAAAAGAAGGAATATAAAGCTAAAAGGGAGGTGGCTAATATAGTTGAAATTGCACTAAAGGCTGACTACAAGGATTTACAAGGATAAGCAGCGGATCCTTGATAGTGGGTGCACTTCACACATGATAGGAGATGAGCAAATTATCAAAACTGAACAAGTCAAGATAAGGCAGAGTCAAGTTTGGCAATGATGATTCACTCAACATCAATGGTTATAAACCTTGGGTAGTGGAATTAACCTAGTTGGGTCCCTAGCTCTTTTGTGATCAATTAAGTTTATAGCCTTCAGGCTTAAAAACTTCATTATTTGAGTGAACATATTATGCTTTTGATGCACATGCTCATGTAAGCTCTAAATTAGCTTTGCCATATTTCTCCATGATTCCTTTGTTCCTTGTGTTGATATTAAGCTTGCCATAGGTCTTTATAAGAATCAAGCTACTCTAATCCCAAAATTGTTATCATTCACATTAGGTGGTTCATTCTCATAAAAGTAACCAAAAAGGGATATTGTATTTCTCACTTGTAATCATTGCAATTATTGTACTCATATTTTACTTGACTTAAATAAGAGGTCATGTTTTCTTTCTCTGCTTATATTTTTATTGTACAATTTATAATTAGATTGCCAAATTTAATATTTGGATCATGCTTAATGGATGTGTTTAGATTGAGATTAAAAGTAGTATTTAGGCATAAAAAAAAAAGAAAGGAAAGGAAAAGCAAAAGAAAGAGAAAAATAACAAAAAAAACTAGAAAATGAAAAATAAAACTTAGAAATTGGAGAATAAAGAAATATAAATGAAATAAATAATTTTTATTGTTTAAAGTGTCCATTTACAAATAAAGTATGATTATAAGCCTAACACATTATAAACCAAGAAGAGGGAGGAACACAACCCTTATTAAGTCCTTAGATAACGTCCACTATAAGAAACAATTGTTTCTATTGATCAAGCAATTGAGTTTGCCTCTAAATTTCCTAATTAAATTAGAGAAAAAAAACAATTACTAAGGTTTTTAGGATGTCTAAATTATTTTTAAAAATTCTATAATGAATTAGCTTATAATGTTAAGCCTTTATTTGATAGGTTATAGAAAAATCCTCCTAAGTAGATAGATGAACATATGATGACAATTGAAAAATAAAATTAAAAACAAAAGAAATGTCATGTTTAACTCTTCATTATCTTGATGCTTTTAAAATAATTGAAACTAATGCATTAGATAAGGGTTATAGAGGAATCCTTAAGCAAAGGATTAATTCAAAAGAACAATTAGTTTGCTTTACTTCGGGAGTTTAGAGAGGACCTAGAGTTAATTACTCTATTATTAAAAAGCAAATCTTAACTATTGTACTATATATTCAAAAATTTGAAAGTGATCTACTAAATTAGAAATTCTTTTTATGAATAGATTGTATGGTAGCAAAAGATACTAAAGATGTTAAAAACATTGCTTTTAAACAAATCTTTGCTAGATGGCAAGAAATACTTTATGTGTTTGATTTTAATATTGAGTTTATTAAAGGAAATTCTAATTCTTTACTAGATTTCCTAACTTATGAATTTTTGCCGGGAGCCAAGACATGAATAAAAAGCCTCTCATACAAGGGCCTCAGTCTCCAACAAAGTTGATTAATTCACCAACTAAAGATACAAAAGCAAAAGAAGTTAATAAACTTCATGAATGATGCTTATAAGTAAGATTTCAATAATTCATCGCATATCCTTTAATTCCAAAGCACATAGACTTTTTATGTGCTATTGAAAATAATTATGCTCAACTTAGACCTAATGAGATCACACATTTTTATCTTAAAGATGATATGTATCCTCATAATACTATGAAGAATTACCTATATTATTAATAAATACTACATGAAATAGGCTTAAAGGTTATTGAACCCATAAAAAGAGGATTTAGAACTAGATTTGGCCAAGATAAGAATGGTATCAAAGCCTTAAACCTAGTTGAACACTAATCTTCTAAATAGTTGAAAGCTAAAACTCTTTGGTGTCTCATTGTTAAAACTCTAAGTCGCGTTGCCTTTGCATCTATTTTGGTCATGAATAGGGATTTAGGGTTGTGGTTTAAGATGTTGACAATGATATGGTGAGACATGGATTTGTTAAGACCTAATTGACTATTTAGAGGTGATAGTTCTTCTAGAAATAGGAATAAAGAAATTATAATTAGTCAAAATTTAGATAACAATTATTTACAAAATTGGAATTTTCCTTCTTCTTTATCTTCCCAGGTTTATAAATAAGGAAGGATTTTTTTTAAAAAGTTGATTATGTTTGAAGAAGTTTTACCTTTAACTCAGGGTTATAATGATATCTTTTTACTATCCAAGGAGCTCATTAGCTCACATCAATAAAAGTATATATTTTTCCATGTTGGGATGGTTCAAGTAAAATATATGGATAAAAGGACTATTATGTTATTTTTTACTAATAGGTAAAAAATTAATGTTATGGTTCCTAAAACGATTGCTTGGGATCAAGTTAAATTACTTGAAAAATAGACACTAGAAAAGGTTGTTGAACTTATTAAACAAATTAATAAACAAATGAAAGAAGTAATTGAGCTCAAAGATGGGGATATCAAAATTTGAGTTGCTTCATCTAGAAGTGTGAAGTTAAACCTCAAAAAAGGAAGAGAAAAGCTTAGACTTAGATTCTCTACCTCCTCGGTGCCAATCACCAAGCTGGAAGGTATTAAAAGAACAAGAGAGTAGGTTAGTCAACCTCAGTATAGAGTTGACTTTTCACCCTCAACTTCTACTTCTATAGTTAATGAACCACTAGAAACATCTTGTCAAGCATTTAAGCCTAGGTCTCCTCTCCCTAATATGGGACATCAGGATAAAATTAGGAGTCTTTATGTCCTTGAGCTTGTTAATGAGGTAGATGAAAGGGTAAATTAGGAGTCTATTTCTTATTTTACTCCTCTAAAAATACCATAAAAAGAAAATAATTTTTCATGACCTTTAATGAATAAGAAAGAGAAGTGTGGCATAAATGCCATAAATTTTATACCAATGGTATAAGAGTTGTATATATTGTTACTTATTTGGAAAAGGCCTGCAAAATTAAGACAAAATCATTCCTAAATTTTTCGGCCCCCAAAGGAGTGTATGGTCCTTAAAAAGGCATATAAGAAAAAGGGTTATTAGTATTCATCCTCCTCCTTTAGACTTAAGTATGAAGTAGAGGACAGTGAAGTTATGACTTCACCCTAGAAAGTAGAATCATCTACTAATGTTATTATACAATAAGAAAATTTTATTAATTTTTATCTTTAGTTAATAAGATATTAATATAATAGAATTGAAGAAAAAATTGAAGAAGTAGCTCAGAAAGTTTCAAGACCTATGGTTAAAGTAGAAATGAAAAAAAGAGTTTTATTTAAACTCATGTCAATAGAAGAAATAGACTACAATATATCATGTAAAAATCATAAAAAAAAATTAGAATTAGTTGATTAAATAATTAAAAGGTTAAAAAACCTTAGGTTAAAAGAAAAGGATGCTTTTGTATTAGGAAAAGAGGAACAAATTGCTCAAAAAAGAATCAGAAGTTGAGGATTATATGAATAAAATTCAAGAAATATTCTTATCAGAACAAAATCTAGTTCATAAAGATCTATTGCCTTCTTATAAAGATCTAGTACATTAATGTAGCTGAAAGAAACTTAAATGAAGCAATCTAAACTCACAAAGAATATTAGTCCTAACCCTACAATTTAGTTCTTCCTTTGTACTATTTACTGCCATCCTACTATTTCATCACTCAATCACATAAAGGATGCTTTTCAAATAAGTATGAAGCTCTTTATCTACTGCCTTTTTCTAATAAATCTATCACAATAAATGGGACTCATCTATTTCAAGCTAGCAATATACTTCATAAGCAAGCAACTAGTAACAAACAACTTTAAGAGAGAACATAAGACACTTATCTAAACCTTTAGCTGTTCCTCAATTGTTCCAGCATTTCCGCTCTCCTCCTTTCTTGTCATTCTTCCATCTCTTTGTAATCGAAAAACACAAAAGATTAGCTTTCTCTTCCTTTTATATAGATATTGAGTTTATTATCATGCTTTGTTGTTAAAGGCAAATAGATCAGGCTATAACATGCTTATTGACATTTTTTTTTAATTCTCTGGCGACTGACATCAGAATCTGGTCATCGGCTAGTCACTAGGGCTACTGTAAATGACAACTTGCAGCCATTAATCATCTCAAACTACCACCCTCTCTTTCCTCCCCGCAGTAATTTACGACAGGAAAAATATAAAAAAAGAGAAAATCAACCAAAAAAACAAGAAAAAAATTTAATAGTTTTCAATAAATAGAGAAAACTAACTTAGTCAAACCAAGTTAGTTTGATCTGGTCAACCCCCTTCACTCTATCTCTCGGACTCAAAACCACTACAAATCAGACCCAATCAACTCTCCTCCCCAAAAACCCTCCCTACAGCAAACAAGAGTGTTGTCATTGGCTCCTCTCCACCCAATCAAATCTCCATAACACCAAAAACCCACAAATCAAAGTCTCTTTTACTTCTAAACCAAAAATCTAGCTTCATAGGTACCAGAACCAAATCCCAACAAAATATAAAATGAAGAAAAGATAAAAAGTAAACCTTAAACAAAATCACTCTTAGAAGTCACAACACGTAGACATCGCCCCATTTAAAAGTCAAAGATTTACTCTTTTTTTTAAAAAACAATAATTATAAAATAAGAAGGGTGAAATTAACAAGGAAAAAAAGGAGAAATAAAAAAAATCCCAAGAAAAATCAAAAAATAATAAAAAATGATAACTAAGATTAAAAAAAAAAAACACAAAAAAGGTTCTCTACATAAGTAGATTTAGATACTAAACTTTTCTTTTTCCTAAAACCAAAATAAAAAAGTATTAAAGAATTGAAAATTTTTCAAAAAATTGTAAACTTTTTCTCCTCTCTTTTATTTTCATAAATTGTCAAGGGTAAATCAAAAGTAAAGGAAAAGCCTTTCAAAAATAAATAATCAATTTTTGTCTTGAAGTAATCAAAAAAGAAGAAAGTGTTTTTTTTTTCCCTTTCCTTTGTATTTTTTTTTTAAAGTAGTAAGAAAAAAGAAACAAAATACTAGAAATAAAGAAGAATAAAAAATAAGAGTTCATTGCCTTCTTGGCTCATAGTATCCCACCAAAGCTAAGATCTAGCTTCAACTAGGACTCAAGGATCTCGAACGCTTCTAATTTAACTTGGAACCTCCGTGTAAAATCAGATCTAAACTAAAACTTGAAGGTAGAATTAGGTAAGGATTGAGAATTGACTTGTCTAGAACATTTTGATGTTTTTGAAATGATAAAGATAGAGGGAGAGGCATTGAGACGAGGACTTGGGTAGTAAGAATAAATGAAATGGAAAGGCAAAATTAAAAAAAGCATACGACTCCACTGTCAAAATTATTACCGGTGTGAAGTTCAAAATTTTCTCTCCTAGGTGTAAGGGATCACCATAAAACGTCCAAGCTCTCTATCAAAATTATTACTAGTGTGAAGGTTCACTATAAAAAGTATTAGAATACCTTTAAAAACTTTTCAGAAAATCTGATTCTTATTATTGGTGCAAAGAATCATCATAAAAAATATCCAAACTCTTTCAAAAAAATTTTTTAGAAAATCCCATTCTCATCTCAATGCAAAGGATCATCATTAAAAACATCCCAAAACCCTTCCTTAGACCTTGTCTCAAAGTAAGAGATCTCCACTCAAATCATCCCTCAACTTCAATAAATTTCCACATTAAAGCATAGTGCCTTTATAAAAACTTTACCTCCTCCTTGTAAACTTACTTCATATCCAAATTTCTTATAATCCTAATGTGTGTTTTTTTTTATGACAAATTATATTTACTAGAGAAAGAGATGAATAAATAAAGTACAAATAGGAAGAAGCATATAAGTATCTATAGGTGAATAGTGACACCATTGTTTGCGATAGACATTTGGGTTGAATGTGGTCTCAGCCAAGTGTAATTCTACTTCCAAAATCTGATGAATCCTAGTAATACAGATCGAGTTTCATCAGTTTCAAAGACAAGATGGTCTTTTAAGGTTGATGCTTTATGGTGTTCCAGTCGCACCTAAAATGATTAATGACAACTCCAAGTCAATCAATAAGAAGACTTGGGCTGCATTCAAAACCTGAGGGTGAAGCTAGTGTATCTAGTTTGCATCCATGGCTTTTCCCTCCTAGGGGCACATCGTGATAGCAACAAATTAGGGAAGCGTTATCCAGCTCTTTTAATTACAATCAAATGATTGTGATTAAAAGAAACATAGAAGAATCATGACCTTTAAGATATTGAAATCTTAGAATACTTATTAAATGCTATCTATTAGGCCTAGTTGGTCAACCTTATAATGGACTTGACTCAACATAAAAACCCAGCAGATTTGGGTTTCTATGAAGTTTTGAAGTAAAGGAGAACAATTTTAGTTGTTACTGCATTTTTTAGAATTGGAGATGGGGATTTTGTAGGATTTTGGTGGTTTTTAGGTTCAATTTAGGGTTTAGCTTTGATTTTTCAATTTTTAGTATATGTCAGCTGGTGGCTTGCATTCAAATTCAAAATTTTTGGCTTTGATCCACAAATTTTATTATCTACGATTGAGTGTTTAATGACTTTTTGAAATTCGAGGAGAGTGTTTGGTGGTCTCTATTCATGTGTTGGATTTTGGAGTAGAATGTTTAATCTTGGTAGGAGTAAGGTGGTCTTGAGTCATGTTTGTGGGTTTTGGATCCATATCTTAGTTTAGGGTCTTGATTGGGTCCTTAGCATGGAGGGAGAGGATAGAGGCTATAACAAACTAGGCCTCACATTCAAGGACCCTCATCTCATCATGTCATAGTAAGAAGGGCAAGGGGCTTCAACACCAACTTGGGTCACCACAACTCAAAAAGGATCCAATTGGTACCTTATTTATTTCATTATCCAACTTATATATTATCTCTCTATCCCTTCCCTTTCTGATGTGGGAGGGTTGTCACCCCTTAGATAGGCAATGTCCTCATCACCACAAGGTACAAAATCATAGGATTGCTTCATAAGGCAGTTAGGATTCTAAGAGTGGCCCCATAGGCTCAAGAGTTGGCTTCCACTATATAGCACTTTGTCCCATAGGTTTAATAGGTGGCTCCCAATTGTAGCACATTGCCATATATGGCACCTAGCTCTTACACTTTTGGCTGCTGCAAGGATCTGATACCATTTCCCATATAAAGAAGGGAAGAGAGAGAGATATGGTTTATAAGTTGGTTAGTGAGATAAAATGTACCAATTAAACCCCTTTTGGGTTATCATGGCCCAAGTTGGTGTGGAATCCACATATCCATTTTGCTACCATGTGGTAACATGCGAGTTTGTCCATATGAGGGCTTAAGTCATTATAGATAGCATTATATCCTCATGCCAACTAAAAGTGCAAGATTTAAGTGCCATATAGTGAAATGACAAAGTACTACATAGTGAGAGCTAGCTCGTGAGCTTATAAGGTCACCTCTAGAATCTTGCCTACCTAGTGAAAGGATCTTATGATTTTGTATCCCGTGGGGATGGGGTCATTGCCTATCAAAAGGGTTAGACTGTGACTTTACTACCATATTGGAAAGGAAAAGGGAAGGGGGATGGCTTAGGAGTTTGATAGTGAGATAAAAAAGATACCAATTAGATCCCTTTTGGTTTTTGGTGACCTAAGTTGGTGTGGGAGCCCGTTTTCTATCTCATTACCATATACGTCCATCCATTTTAAGGCTCAAGTCATTATAAGGGCATTGACAAGGTCAATTTAACCCAAATTAACTAGTTTAGTGTTTTTATGTTTTTCTTTTTCAGTTTTTGGTTTTATTTTCTTTAATTTTCTAATTTGTTTTCCTTTATTACTTTTTTTGATTTATTTGGGGATTGACATGGAGAACAAGGAAAGGAGGGCTTTTGGCTATAGGTGGTTTGGCAAACAACCTCCAACCATTGTATATGACTATTTACATCTCCAAGCTGATGGCCATTTTTCAACATTGATCGCTGAAAAGTCCTAAAAGAAGGGCAATATGTTCATTTTGATGTTCTTTGTCACATTTTCTACTCTAAATGCTCAAACTAATAATGCTTTTAAGGTTGAGTTTAATAGAATTAGAGCTAACCTGAGTTTTTTCCTGTTCTCATGATGTAAGGATGCTGGGGTTGTTCAAATGCAATCCTAGACATATTTGAGATCAAGAACATGAGATGAGCATCTTGCTCTCTCATATGTTGTTGGTGCCCTTTTTTCTGTTTCTTGTGTATATGTGTGTTACTTGTGAAGTGGATGCTTATGTTGTGGACAGCAAATATGGATGTATGAGCTAAATGTGTTGATCATAGTAAAAGTAAGAAAGAATAAAAGGACAATGCAAATTGTGTTAGTATAGTTTAGCAAGGATTAGTAAAGTTGCTGAAATTGAAGTTCGTATAGCCACCAGAAAGTAAAATTCCATAAAAATAAGCTACAAATATGTAAATTACAAAATATTAAATTAGGAATTTATGAGTTTGAAAAGCCAGTAGGATGCATTTTTATGCGTCTAAAAAGCCAATAAAACACAAAGAGCCCCTACTCATATTTGGTATTTGACTGCAAGGATTTTCCTCAATCCTTTTTCATGTGTCTAAATTGGAAACTAAACTGAAATGGGGTGTTCCCCAATCAAAAAGCTAGTGTGGATTAGCTCGTGCCCATATATTTTTTCCTTACATGGTGTGAGAAAATGAGTCTTGCCAATGTCAAAAAAAAAAAAAAAAGGGACATGTACTTGCCTAAGTTCCATTCTTGGTTTTCTTCTTCTTTTGCAAATATTATGATTCTTTATACACATGTGATGTTTGATGTGGCTTTTAGAGATTGAAATTCTTCCCTTTTGATTTTATGCCCCCCTTTATAGAAGGAAAGTTGGTTTCTCTTCATATTGTGTGCTATGACTCTTTACTTTGGCAGCATGTCTTTTCTTGCTAAAAATTGACTAAGAGAATGAAGGAACTCTTGACAAAAAATTCTCTCACTTGCAAAACTTACTAAAGGTGAAAAGGATCCTTATGGATGTTAAAGGTTTTCAAATGTTAGGAATTGCAGATATATTTGTCATATAAATACATAATTAAAATATAGATTTAAAATTTTGATTCTTAAGAGTAAATTGATTACAGTCTATCCTATAAGATAGAATTATTATCATCATAATCTTTAATTCTGGTTTACATTCAAGCCTGATCAACGGGTTATAGTAAACTACCATCATCCAAGCATATGATTTCTAATAGTAATCCACACAAACAATAAAGAAACAACTTTCAAAGCCTAAAATTTTTTTAGAGAGAGAGAGAGGGGGGGAGAGAGGCAGGTAACCTTAATATGCTGGGCATATATTGGAGTATTTATAACAATTCTAACTCTTAAATCCTATTAAGGATACCTTTGCCAATTTTTAAGAAAATACATTTTAATTCCTATATTTTAAAATAGTATATATTTAGCTCCAAAAGTTTCCTAAACTTTTAAAGCAAATTCGACTTGATCTTGATTTTGTATTTTCTTAATTCTCTTTATGTGTATGACCCATTAGGATTCAAATATGTTGGAAAATAATATAAATTATAATCTTAGAGGATTAGATAAATTAATTCTCTAATTAATTAATTCATATTCATACGTAAATATTGATATCTAACCACATATTATGAGCACCCAAATGTTAGGATTGTTAAAGTGATTTGATTAATTCCTTTAGTGCATAATCTCTCAATGTAATTCAATTCTTTCATTTTATTAATGTTCCAATTAGACATAAAATATGAAATTAGTGTATACTCTATATCATTAATTCCATGAATTCGATCATAACTCCTTATAAATAACCATTCCACCTAGCATAAAGATTTCTTTAATCACTATTTATTTGGAACAAACATTCTTGAAAATGACAAATCATTTACTGATCACTCAATTATCTCCATGTAATTCATAATGTGCTTAATGTTCATCCCTCAAGCAATCCTTGAGTAGGATAATCTATAGGTGACATCAAACCATATTACTTCTTACATGAAGATACCTTAAGAATACCTTGGTGATTTTAAGTCTAAGGATCACTTACACAACTATTACATAAGAAATTCCTTAGGCACATAATGAATGTTCTCTAAGAATTTTAATAATGGGTCAATTTAATGAACTTGTTTAACTAACAAGCACACACATGTATGTTCCACTATCTCCATATTTTAGTTTATATGATTGATTGCTTTCTTCATAACAAAGAAACATAACATGTGTTTATCTCACAGCTCTATCAATGTCTTGTTTTAATGACACATTGACAATGAATATTTAGAACTACTACTTTTATGCAATATATATCTCATAATTATGATATCATCATAATTACTTTTACAAAAAATATTTATTTCATAGACATTATCACTAAAGTTTATTGATGACTATATTGTTATGTAAATAATGCTAAAGATAAAGAATGACTTTAATTAATTAATGATGGCATTAAAATCCAATTATGTATTCATAATAATAACCAACACATTAGCTACTAGGAGATACACTAACACCAAAAAGAGTTCCCTTTCAAGTGGGAGGGTCACTCTTTATATGCATTTTGCCTCCTCATGATTAGTTGTATTATATCACCTTAATTTTACCTTTACTTGATTTTTGCTTGGGTGTTGCTTTAGGTGTTGCCTTAGGTGTTGCTTTAGCTTTGCTTATTTCAACCTTGCTTTTAGGCTTTTGTATTGGGTTTATGCTTCTCTTGGTCTTTATGAATAGGTTGGGTTTGGCTTTGATCAGTCCCCCTTGGAGATGATGGCTTTGCTTGGGCTTTACCTGTGCACGAGTAGTTCATTCTTTGAACTTATGGACTATGGGCCTCCTTGATGATGTTACCAAGATTTCCTTCCTATATTTAGGCCATGGGCCTTTTGATGTGGTATTCATAAGCCTTTTGATATATCTAAGCCATAGGCCTTTTGATATTTTTGTCCTTTTATAAATGAGTAGCTTGGAACTACCATGACCAACCACAATCAAAAAAGGAGAGAATCTCATGAAGGGTCTAAAGATGTTTTGTAACTTGAACTTGTAAAGGACCCTAAAGTGCCAACTCTTGAACTAGGTCAAGGTTTAGTGAATGGCTCTTGAAGTTCCCAACTTCACCCTAGGATCTTTTAGTTTGTGATACTGAGAGGGGGGTGAATTAGTATCACCACAATTCACAATTCACAGGAAAGTGAACAACTTCAATCTCTTCTTAAAAGTGAACTCTTTCTCAAATTCGACTAAAGTAGATCTATTGCTACCTACTAATCACAATAGCCCCCAAAGTCACCTTTTAGACACCTTGCCTAATAGACAATTCAGATGTTCTTGTTTAGGTCTTCGTTAGGTTATGGGTTGGCTGATACTTTAGCTGCATTCACAACTCAATTCAAAACACAAAACGTAAAGCAAATTAAGGACACACGAGATTTACGTGGTTCCGTCAACATGACGTACATCCACGGTGGTAGGGACTCTCCCTTACCGAGACTATCCACTATACTTGAGAATTCTAGTTACAATAGATGTCTTAATCTTCTGCTCCTTTCACTATTGCAATTACTAAGCAAGTACAATACAAAGAGTGTCACTTACTGTCTCTACCCTTCTTCTAGCTTGTCTTGCCTCTGTTGAATTAAAAGGCTGCTCCACTGCCGCTTAGAAGTTCACCGCAACGCTCTCTAACCTCTCTTGAAGAAATCTAGAAATACATTGAGGTCTTTTCGATGCTTTGCCAAATTCCTTCTCTAGGTTGTCTCACACAGCTCCTACTTTCACCGTCTCACGGTTTCACAGCTTGCACTCAAGCTTCTGGTCTACCGTTTCACGTCTCACAGCCTGCCCCACACTTCTGATCAGTCACGTTGTTGCACGTTCTGGTCTCACACTTTTGGTCTGCTGCTTCACATCTCTTAGCCTGCCTCACTACTGGTTTTTCTGGTTCACATCTCTTGGCTTGCCTCATGCTTCTACTTTGCTGTCTTCTCTTCCAGGTGGTCTCACGGATACCAGGTTTGCTGTCTTCTCTTCCGGGTGGTCTGTTTCTTATTTCTCCTCTTGCTGGTTGTGCGCTTCTGATTTGGTTATAGGATGTGTTTCTGGTTTGCTTGCAGGAGGCGTTTCTGGTTTGCTTGCAGGACGTGTTTCTGGTTTGCTTTCTCAGTGGTGATGTTTCTAATCTCTTACCGTTCTACTCTCTCTTCCTTTTGGCCAGTTGTTGTAGGGTTGTTGTTTTTCAATTGTGTTGGCCCTCTACCCTAGTTTTGTCTTCCAAGGCCTTTATATACTTTCTTCCATGAAACCCTAATAGGGCTTACATGACAGATTTACGTTCTTGCCCTTATGCGGCGGATTTACTTTCTTGCCCTTCCATGTGACTTTACTCTCTTGCAGACTTAACCCTAGTTGACAATAATTATAACCCATACAAGGCTGTGGGAACAACAGCTCTTTCCTCTCATAGTAGAAAAGATTGTAATTTATTGTTTATGAATTTGAATTATAAATTTGTAATTTTGATATTTATTATAATAAATTTTAATTCTTTCTTTTTATTGTTTTTCTTGGCTTTTTCTTTTCTCTCTTCTTTTTCCTTTTTGTATCTAAAATTACTATTGGAATCCATCTCATGTAGAGAGAAAGAGAGAGAAGAGAGCTACTACAATGTCTTTAGAATAGGCAAAGAAAAAATAAGGGTACAAAAATGAGTGCTAGTTTAGAAGTTGTGTTTCTCTTTCAAAAATTCAAAATAGAATGGTGATGGGCTCTCCCAAAGGCTTATTTTTGTGTTTAGCAATTAGCAATTAGTTGATATATCATAGTTGCTAAAGTTGGAAGCATTGTTATTTGAGACTAAGATAAAAGCAAATAGCTAGCTTGTGTGCATGGTCTTGAGATGGTCATGCTCATGTTTACAATCACCCTATGTGCCCAAAAAGGATTGCCCATAATCGTAAGAGAGAGAGATGTTATATTGTCATTAGGGGGAAAACTGCTAATTCTAATGCTAAACTCACTATAATTCCTCCAAATCAATATAATTTTGCACATAAAGGAAATGGAATTTGTCAATGAGGCCTTTATTAATGTTACATAGGTTGTCTCCCACAAATCTAGAATTAGAATATCAAAGTAGCTAAATGGATGGATTGGCCTTCCCTACCAAGTAAATAATTGATAGTTGAGGTAATGGATATTGAAATGCCATAAAGAGAAAAGAAAAAAAAAAAAAGAAAGACCCCTCCAGTCCCAAAATATTTTTTCTTAAATTAAAAAACTAATTAAATTGTGAGCTATACAATAAGGGTAGCTCTGTCCATTCCTATAAAACTCATATTTCTCCCTTCAAGATTAAAACACAAAACCTTGAAAATAAACGTATAATTTCTTAATTACTGTATTATCTTAGATTTTTATGGTAAATGAATGATCTCTAGGGATTACGAATGTTCACGATTCAGTTAACTAATTAAAGCCTTAATAACTAAAACTAAATTGAAAAAATTAGTTATGCTAAACTTAAAAAGGAAATTATGAAATTTCGTTTTGATTTTGGTTAATCAAATTTAAAAGATTATTTTCTAAAATTATAATTTAAAAGTAAAAAATTATTCTTGACGTATTCTTTTAAGAATTTATAATTATCAATATATAAAATAAACAATTGATTATTTAATATATAATAATATTTTATTAATATTTATTTATTATTAACAATTTTATTGATCATATTTTTTAATATTATTAGAATAGCATTTTAGCTCGATTCAATTAATAGAGACTATAAGCAAATCAAGAAAATTAATTTACATTAGTTCAGTTAACTAATTACAAAATTTACTTTATTTAACCAAAATTGATATTTAATTTTATCTATTAATTGAAATTTACAATTTTTTTTAAACACCTTAACAAAGATAAGGAAATTTGAAAATAAAAGCCAACCTAAATCCACAAATCCAATTTATGTAGTTGCCCATTTATGACTCTCTACCCCCCACTTGATGTCCATTTGAGAGGGAGAGAGCAAATTATTTGTTCCCTTAATTAACTTAATGACTTGTTATTATTATTAACTCCTTTTAGTGTAGTAGATATTTGATTTCATACCTCATAGTCTCAAAACAACTTTTTAGATCATATATCATTAAAATTTTGTCTTTCCTTCATACTTGGTGTCAAATTAACTTAAATTCCTTAACAAAATCAAATCAATAAAATCCTTTAATTTATTGAATAGTTGTCTACTTTGACTTGTTTAGGTAATATGGATTGGTAATGTTACCAAAAAAGACAAATTATCCAAAAAAGAAGTTAGAATTTATCAAGTCTAATTCATCAGCTAATTTACTGGTTTAGTTTTGAAATTTAATTATGTTTTCATTAATAATCTCTAATATCATCTTGTCAAGTTCTAATCATGATTGTTGGATTAGATCTACTAAGATGCCATTAATGTATGTTGTTAGTCCTTTTAAGTGATACGATGCATTTTCGCTAATAAGTTTACTATTGATAATGCACTTAAGAGGCCACATGTACAAATTTGGGCTTAGCCCTTTACTATAAACAATGATTAATAGAAATACAAATTTAATTCTCTCTCTAAAACTAAACTCTCTCTCAAGGCTTGTATTCTCTCTTAGTCTCCTTTCTTTTTAATCAAACCTTAGAATCTCTCTTAAAACCTTTGGTCCTAACATGTTTGGAATTAAAGCATTCAATTTTATGAAGAACTTGGTTGTAAATTGGTGAAGAATATGAAGGCAACATTGATTGTAGATACAATAGTTATAGGGGAGAAAGTGGATGCAATACAATGACTCGAAGAACAATATACTAGTTTGTAGGAGGATACTGTTGCTCTTAAGTAAAATTGGTGGAAATGCTTTCACAAAGATTTACAAAGTACTTGGATCGAGGCAATTTAAGTAAAATTTCATTTTTTTTTTGTGTGAATGACTCAAAACAAAAGGGCAAATCTTACTAGTTAGAAATGAAGTGATAACCTCTTCTTTTAAGCAATTAACTATTCTATCTATGCATGAAAATCTAATCAAATAAAAGACTCCTTTGTTTGCTACAATTCAATGCATTTACTACCTAATGCTTATTAACATTGATGTCAAAATTAAATTAATATTAGGTGTAGACATGAATTTTAATTACATGATCATTTCATATGAGTGATTCCCTGTAATGAAAGAATAAGCCTTACATCTAAGGAATCACGTGACAATCTCAAATTCAAAGTAATGAATGATTGTCTCCTTTGAAAAAGTGAATCAAGCATACTTAATGGACTTTAATAGACTCAAACTATCCATGGCATAATAACTTGCATTTCACAAAGAAATCAATGATTAGTGAAAACATTTAAGTTAATTTTGTCATTTTTTTTTATGTGAATGGCTCTTTGTAATGAAAGGGGAGGTCCTATTAGCTAAAAATGTATTACTGGTCTTACCTTTTAAGCAATGAACAATTATGTCCGCATAAGACAATCTACTCAAGAGGAATAACTCCTTTGTTTGACGAAATTCAATATATTCCAACTTCCTAAGGTGTATTGATACTCATGTCAAAATAAAAGTAATGTTTGTTCTAGACATGGATGTTAATTACATGCTCATTTCATGTCAATGATTCTTTGCAACAAAATGAGGGGCATTATTACAAAGGATTTAGGTAATAGTCTTAAATTTAAAGTAATGAACAATTCTCTCATAGTAAAGAAAGCTAATCAAAAGAAATAGTTTCTTTATTTGATGGACTATGATTAATTTAAATGACCCAAAACATAATAACATGAATGTTAATTGCATGATCATTTCATTTCAATGATTGCTTGCAACAAAACAAAAAGCATTAATACAAAGGAATCATGTGATAGTGTCAAATTTCAAGCAATGAACAATTGTCTCACTGTAAGAAAGCTAATCAAAAGTCATAGCTTCTTTATTCGATGGATTGTGATGAATTCAAACTACCTAAAACATAATCACATGTATGTCACAATGTAATCAAGGCTAACATTTAAGTTAATTTCATAATTCCTTTATGTGAATGACTCCTCATAACAAAATTATAAGTCTTATCAGTAAGAAATGAAGTAATGGTTTTCTCTTTAATGTAATGAACTATTCTATCCTTATAAGAAAAGCTAATTAGACTACCTAAAGTTTATTGATATGCATATTGCAAAGGCATTAATATTTAGCATAGACATATAGGTTAATTTCTTAATCATTTTGTATGAATGATTCCTTATAATGAAAGAAGGTGCCTAATATCTAATGTATGGCTTTACCTTTTGTTGCAACAACTCATTAATATGAAATGATCTTGAAAATAGTTTTTGTGCCCACAACATTCACTATATTCATTGCAATAAGCACGTTTATACTCCTTTGGAGCTATGAATTCATTGAATTCCATGAAACAACAGAGCCTTCAATAATGGTTAGCTTTTTTTACAAGTACTTTTAGTTTAATTACAAAAAAATGAGACTATCTCTTTATTTCTTCCTAACAAGCCTTTACCTTTTGTTGCAACAACTCATTCACGCAAAATGATCTTGAAAATAACTTTTGTCCCCACAATAAGCATTATATTCTTTGCAAAAGGAAATTATATACACATGTAGAACTAGGAATCCATCGAGTTTTATTAAATAAAGGAGTCTTCAATAATGATCACACATATATGTATGTATGTATTTATGTATGTATATGTAGACTAATAGGAACTAATTAATGAATATAATAAAGAGCAAAATACTTATAGAAATAAAGATGTCATTAAATATTAAAGTCATTATAAGCTTATGTAGCTAAAAAGGGAGGAGAGAGATATTACAAAGGAAGGAGCAAAAAGTAAATTGGACTTTACCTTTCTTAGCCTATAAGGGATCTTATTTATACATAGAAAAAGGTGATAACCATAAGGGGAGGAATCTACTTTTCAAAATGGAATGCTCTATTACTTTCCATTATTCTCCACTTTTGTGAAAGTACGTTTATTAAAGCTAACCCATAACATCTTGTCCACCAAAAGTTGCTTGTCCTTTTCTCTTTACAATGCTCATAGGTCATAGGAATCTTGTGTAGTATCATCATTGTGGTGTTGCTAATTAATCTCAACTTTGTCAGATTTGGTGTCTTCATTAGGTTAGAGCAAAGCAACCATTATTTCTAATAACCTTTTTTTTGATATAAACTCCATTAAAGTCTTCCATATCTCTTTAGAATTAGTAAGAGTGGGCTTTGGTGGTGGAGCCTTAGGACCATTTATACAAATGAGTCCTTTTTTTGTGTAGACTCCATTATCAAAAAAGCCAAAATTTTCCCACCATAAGATATTAATCCGTCTTGCTAGCCGTGGAACATGTTTAATGTCAACATTTAAGATATTAGCTTGGTTAGTCATAATGGTATAATCCTATTTAATAATTCATGAAACATGATCCTAGGCTATAAATATTAACAAGGGGTCTTTAACCTCTTCATTTGCTTCACAAAACTGTTCATAAATTGTTCTTGCTTTATGGGGTAGAGTTAAATGATGTAAATCCCACTTAAAAAAAACAAGTTTTAAACTAGTTTGGAAATCTTTTTGGATCATTCAGAAGATGTATTTGAATAAACCAACTAAATTTCCTTTGCCTATTTTCATATAATAAAGCTTTTTCCCATGCTTTGATATATTCAAAGTAATTATAGGTTTTAATCTTCTACCATTCTTTTAATTCTTGATAGTCAAAGAGATCCCCTTACTGTTCCTCTGGATAAAGAATTTTCTTTACCTTGAATTTGGCATAGGCCCAATCTTTGAAGTCATAACCAAATCCATTTCTTGATTCTCTCCCTATGGGTTCAATTGCCATATAGCCTATTTCAAGAAGTATCTACTAATAATATAGGTAATCTTTTATATTATTATGAGGATACATATCACCTTCAAGATAAAATCATGTAACATCATTAAGTCTAAGTTGAGCATAATTATTTTCAATAGCACACAAAAAATCTATGTGCTTAGGAATTAAAGGATATGTAATGGATTTATCCAAAGTCTGCTTATAAGCATCATTATAAAGTTTATCAACTTCTTTTTCTTTCACACCTTTAGATAGTGACTTAACCGATTTTGCTAGGGATTAGGGCCCTTATATAAAAGGCCTTTTACTCATTTCTTAGTTCCTTACAAAAATTCATGAGTTAGAAATCAAGTAAAGAATTAAAATGTCCTTTAATAAACTCGATATCAAAATCAAACACCAAAAGTATTCCTTGCTATCTAGCAAAGAATTGTTTAAAGGTGATTTTTTAACATCTTTAGTAAGGACAATTTTTGCTACCTTACAATCAATTCTTAAAAAGAATTTTTGATTTACATATCACCCTCAAACTTTTGAATATATAGCATAATAACTAAGATTTCAATTTTAATAGCAGAGTAATTAATCTTAGCTCCTCTCCATACTCCTGAAGTGAAGCAAATAAGTTGTTTTCTTTAGTTAATCCTTTGCTTAAGGATTCCTCCATAACCCTTATTTGATGCATTAGATTCAACTATTCTAAATGCATCAGAATGAGGAAGAGTTAGGCATGATAGTTCTTTGTCTTTAACTCTAGCTTCTTAGCTACCTTAGTATGCTCATTTATCCATTCGAAAGGATTTTTCTTTAACCTTTCAAATAAAGGTTTAGTATTATACACTAATTCTTTATAAAATTCTAAAATACAATTTAAACATCCCAAAAACCTTTGTAATATTTGTTTTTCTCTAATCTCATCAAGAAATTTAGAGGCAAACTTGATTGCTTGGCCAATAGGAATAATAGTACCATTTTCAATGAAGTGACCAAGGAATCTAACCCTTGTTTATAATAACTTCATCTTTTTAACCAATATGACTAATCCAACTTTTTTAATAACCTTAAAAAATAAGTTTAGATGCTTAAAATGTTGTTTTATTGTGTCAAAAATTACTAACACATCATCAATATAAACAATAGTAAATAAGGCATAAACATTAAATCTTTTGTTCATAATCTTTTGAACTTCAAAGGGTGCATTTCTTAACCTAAAAGACATTACATTTCATTCATAATATCCACATAGTATGGTAAATACTATTTTATACTTATTATTTTCATTAATCTAGATTTGCCAACTAGATTTCAAAATTTGATATGAAATCCATCTTATGGTCTTATTTAAAGGCTTATAGTTAATAACTAATCTTGGAATGTCTTTCTCCAATTCTACAACATTTTCAACATAAAATGCTAGGTAACTCTATAAGCTGTTACGTTTTCTAATAAGCCATTTTTTAAGAGATCATTTATTTCCTTTTTATAGATCTCTAAATGCCTTGCCCCCATAGCTATAAGTCAGCCCTTAATAGGAATTTGATTTTCATTAAAGTCACCTCATATGGTAATTTCACCATATGCTTTTTCCTATTCTAAAAGGCTCAAGAATGTTAACACAAACTATTCTTTGTATTTTCTTTATCTTGACTTGAATAACATGAGTGGTAATTTTTTCTTATAAATGTTTATTTTAGACTTCACTTTAAAGATATTGAATAAATTTCTCCTTTCTTCTAATTGTTTTTTATGCAAATTTATCTCCTTACATTAAGGGATAAATACAAATTTAAAGTTAATAAGTTTCCATTTATTTTAAGAAAATCCCTTTATTGCTAATTTCCTTAATAGGATATAACATAAAAATAACATCTTTCAATAAGTTCTTAGCTAGTATGAATGGGATTTCAATGCAAATTCCTTTGTTGCATATGACAAGTTGAGATAGTTTATACTTAATTACAAGCTTGCTTTTGTCAACAGTGTTTAACACTTCTATTGTTTTTTAAAAGTATTTTGAAGGGACTATCCCTTCATTAATACAATTTATATTAATGCCTGAATCAATTAAGGTTATGACAAAAAATATATACTTATTATTGACTATTATAATAATCTGAGTATGTCATTTATGGGTAATAACCCTATCAATTAAATTAATGTATTGAAGAGTACTTAATTCTTCTTTTAAAGAAGTATTTGGAATATTAGAAGTATCTTCATCCTTTTTAGTTACTAATTATGGTACTAATACCCATTCTTTTAATCCTTTTATCTCAATTTTTAATTGATTAATTTCAGCTTTAAGCTCTACAATAGAAATTTCTAATATTGTTTTTCTAGTTTTTGAACTATAATGACCATTTCTAATTCTCTAAATAACAATTTTTAAATTGTAATCTTTTTCTAGTCCTTTGACTCTAACCTTGTTTCAAGACAAATAAGGATATTTTTCCACTTGTTCTCTTTTTCTTTTGAATTTGTAATCTTATCAATAAGATTTAATATTAGATTATCTTACTTTGTAAGAACTAATAAGCCATTAATTTTGCATAGAGCTTGATAATAGTTGTACTAACCATTACAACTATCACTAGACTTATCCTTATAGGTGGTTTCTTCCTTAAGAAGATTTACATCTAAATCTAATTCTTCATATTCATTCTTTGATAAAAAGATATGCATTAATGGCCTCTTAAGGTCTTCATGTATAAATAACTCTTAAATTTTTTATTTCATTTTACATGTATTAGAATAATTCCTTATTTTTCCGCATTTATAACAAATAATTGTTTTCTTTTTCTTTTTTTGCATAGTGGACTTTTTCTTTTCTTTTACTTTTTCCTATTTATAAAAGGATTTCTTTTGGGGTATGAGTTTATAACCCTTCTTTCTGAAATTTTTAGGATATTTCATAGGCAAATAACCCATTTATTCACAAAAATCACCTAAGGCTTTTTCACCTTGAATTTTCTCACTCTATAGCTATCTATGCAGTTTTATTTCATTGTAAAGTTTAACTTCTTTAGTTACCACCTCAACAACTAAGTCTCCATAGGTGTAAATGGAGTAATCAATAATTCCACCATGATAGGATTTCAACCTATTTTTTACTCTTTCAACAAATAAGGTAGGCAACTTAGACAAAAAAATTTCTTTCTAGAATATATTCTAGCTATCTAAAGTTAGAAAAGAAGGCAACTTTATACCACCCAAAGTTAGATAGATCCAAGTACCTTAAATTAATAAGTTGCTCATATGTCTTAGCTACCAGTAAGGTAGTTATACCAATAAAATGGTTGGTGATTGTATAAATTAGTGTAATAACACTATCAACAAGTTGCATTTCTTGCTCTATTTTTATAACATTAAATATCTAAGATTTAGCTTATCTTGACAAATAAAAATTCCACTTACTTTTAAATTGTTTAGTAAACTCATTTACTATAAATTTTGCTATTTGTGGGTTAGAATTACCTCTTTTAGATTTTGTTGTTGTGACAAATATCATTATATAATGGAGTAAAATGAGAATTTAATTTTCTATCATTTCATCTAAATTCCATTCTATGATATTGCTATCATTGTATTGCACATAATTGTACTTAAATTGTTCCTTTAATAAGAGGTCAACTAGAGCAGGTCTAGAATAATATAATTTTGTAAGGACTTTATTGAAAGTCATTTTGTTAACTTCCATTCTTTGCTTCTTATAAGAAGTTAATGGATCCTTCTGACCTAGGTTTTCTTTTAATAAGAACATTTTTTTTAATTTTTTCCACATGATCCTCAACTTTTAATTCTTCTTTTATAATTTGTTCCACTTTTCCTAATATATAAGTATCCTTTTCTTTTAATCTATGCTTTTTTAACCTTTTGATTTATTCATCAACTAATTCTATTTTTTCAAGATTTTTACCTAACATGTTGCAATTTATTTCTTCTAAGATAAATAAACCCTCTTTTCCATTTCTAGTTTAACTAAAGGTTTTAGAACTTTTTGAGTTACTTCTTCTATCTTTTCTTCAATTCTATTAAATAGATTTCCTATTGATTGAAAATAAAGATTAATAAAATTTCCTGGCTCCATAACAACATTGATAAAAGGTTTCCTTTATATGGTGAAACTATGACTTCACAATCTTTTATTTTAACAATTAGGTTAAGTATAGGTAGGTGAATACTATTAACCCTTTTTTCTTTTCTTGTAACATATTCATGATATGCTCTTTTAGGTTAAGTAAAGATTCTTAAGTCTCTTGACTTTTTCCAAATTAATAGATAAGTATGCATATCTATAACTCTCATACTATTGGTTTATATCTTATGGTGTATATACCATACTTCTTGTTCTTTTTTATTAAAGGTCATAAAAAAACCATTTTTTTGTTAATAGTATTTTTAGGAGAGTAAAATAACTTTCTCACCTTTTCATCTACCACTTTAATAGTTTCAAGAACATAAAGACTCCTATATCAGAGTAAGAAGGAGATTTAGGCCTAAAGGCCTAACTTGATGTTTTTAATGGTTCATTAATCATAAAAGCAGAAGTTGAGGGAGGAAAGTCAATTCTATATTGAGGAAAGTCTTGTAATGCCATCTAGGTCGGTGATTGGTACTGAAGAGGTAGATAATCTAGGTTTAACCTTTTTCTTTTCCCCTTTTAAGGTTTAACCTTACACTTTTAGATAGAGCAAATCAGATTTTGACATTCCTATCTTGGAATTCAATTACTTCTTCCAATTGTCTATTAACCTATTTAATAGGTTCAACTGCCTTTTCTAATATTCATTTTTCAAGTAATTAGGATCTGATAATGACAAGATGAAATTAAGAAAACAAGAGAACCAAATAAGCCTATCATTAAGAGTAAAGTCAATTACTCCTAATAAGGAGTCATGGAATCGTTTATGTCTTTTATGTCTAATACATATAATTGTTGAGTTATTTAAACTCAATCTAGTAGTAGGTATTAATGCTACTTACACCATCCCTCCCAATATGGATAAATTTATACTTTTGTTGATGTGAGTTTACAAGCTCCTAGGATAGTGAAAAGAAATCATTGTAACCTTGAGTTAAGGGTAAAGCTTCTTCAACAGTTTTAGTAACATAATTGACCTTAGAGAAGAACCTTCTCTATTTATAAATCTAGGAAGATGGTGAAGAAGGAAAAGTCCAATTTTGTAAATGATAATTATCTATAATTTCATTAATTACTATTTCTTTATTTCTATTCCTAAAAAAGCTATCACTTCTAAATAATCAATTAGGTCTTAACCTATCTATGCCTCACCATATCACTATCAATGTCTTAAACCATAACCTTACATGTCGACACATGGTTAATTTGGGTACAAAGGTAGCACAACTTAAGGTTTCAATAATGAGACATTAATAACTTTAATATTTCAATTATTTAAAAGATCAACATTCCTCTAGGTTCAAGGAAGTAATTAAACAATATAATAAAGAGCAAATTTCAAACAAGAACCCCAAAAGATATGGTTTCAAGACCCAACACACATAAGGAATCAAACAAGAGCCCAAGAAAGCAAAATCAAATTTCAATCATGCAAACCTTAGACCATATGTTTAAAGGGACATGAACCTAAGGTATAAAAAAGGACATGGATGTGACACTTCAAAAGAGAATGAATTTGAGAGTGATACAAGAAGAGTTAGTTCTCGATAAGTTTTTTAGTTCTTAAAAGAATTAAAGGAGAAAATTCTCACTCCTTAATTCATATAATCATTTGCTCTTTAACAATGAAATTAGGCCATTTATAGGTTGAAATAACAACTCTAAGACCTTACAAGTAAAGACAATGATATACTTCTAAAATATAGAAATACTCTTATTTTATTATAAACTTTTATTTATAACAAATGCCCACTTAAGAGTGAATCTTATTACATAACCCTACCCCATCACTAGGAGTAGACTCAATTACTCCTAAGGCTTTGATACCATTCTCCTAAGATAGGAATGGTAAAAATTCATGTCCTTAAAAGAAATAAATTACAAAATGTTAAGTAAAAATCCATGACTCCATATTAAGAGCATTGAGTCTACTCTTAGTGATGGGCTTATTTGGTTCTTTTATTTTCCTAATTTCACTAGGTCATTATCAGATCCTAATTTGATGCATGCTTTATGTTTGGATATTAAAACCCAAGGATTTGATATGATACCTACTTCAGAAAATCTAATCCTTATTTACAAGATACATTATAAGGTTATGAACACTATTTCCCCAAGAATTAAAGAAATTCCAGCAAAATATGTTAATAAAGGGACTACTACATTTTTTGTATGAATGGCTCTTTAAAACAAAAGGACAAGCTTTACTAGTTAGAAATAAAGTGGCAACCTCTTCTTTTAAGTAATTAACTATTCTATCTATGTATGAAAATCTAATCAAATAAAAGACTCCTTTGTTTGCTACACTTCAATGCATTTAGACTACCTAAGGCTTATTAACATTGATGTTAGAATTAAATTAATGTTAGGTGTACACATGAATGTTAATTGCATGATCATTTCATATGAGTGATTTTTTGTAATGAAAAGATAAGCCTTACTTCCAAGGAATCAAATGATAGTCTCAAATTCAAAGCAATGAATTATTCTTTCATTTGAATGAAAGTGAATCAAGAGTACTTAGTGGACTTTAATGGATTTAGACTGTCCAAGGCATAATAACTTGTATCTCACAAACAAATCAATGATTGGCAAAAACATTTAAGTTAATTTCATTATTTTTTATGTGAATGACTCTTTGTAATGAAAGGAGAGACCTTGTTAGCTAGAAATGTATTGCTGGTCTTTCCTTTTAAGCAATCAACCATTATATCCATGTAAGAAAAGCTAATCAAAAGGAATAACTCCTTTGTCAGATAGAATTCAATGGATTCTAACTTCTTGAGGTGTATTGACACTTATGTCAAAATAAAATTAATGTTTGTTCTAGACATGGATGTTAATTGCATGATCATTTCATGTCAATGATTCCTAGCAACAAAATGAGGAGCATTATTACAAAGGAATCAGGTGATTGTCTCAAGTTTTGAGCAATGAACAATTCTACCACAATAAAGAAAGCTAATCAAAAGTAATAACTTCTTTATTTGATGGATTACGATGAATTCAAACTACCAAAAGCATAATAACATGGATGTTAATTGTATGATCATTTCATGTCAATGATTGCTTGCAACAAAATGAGAAGCATTATTACAATGGAATTAGGTGTAGTCTTAAATTTCAAGTAATTAACAATTGTTTCACAATAAAGAAAGCTAATCAGAAGTAATAGCTTTTTTATTCAATGGATTGTGATGGATTCAAACTACCAAAACATAATAACATGTATGTCATAATGTAATCAACACTAAAAGTTAAGTTAATTTTGTAATTCTTTTATGTGAATGACTCATCAAAACAAAATTATAAGCATTATCAATTATAAATGAAGTAATGGTTTCCTCTTTAAGTCAATGAACTATTTTATCCTTATAAGAAAAGCTAATTAGACTACCTAATGTTTATTGACATGTCAGTTGCAAAGGCACTAAGATGTAGAATAGATATAGAGGTTAATTTCTTGATCATTTTGTATTAATGATTCCTTATAATGAAAAAAGGTGCCTAATTTCCAAGGAATTAGCTAGTGATCTTAAGTTTCAAGAAATTAACAATTTTATCTTGGTAAAGAACACTAATTGAAAGTAATAACTCCGTTATTTAATAGACTTCATTGCATCTTATAATGAAATAGGTGATCACAACACCTTTAAATTAATTTCATTATTCATTTGTATGAATGACTCCTTAAAACAAAAGGATAAACGTTATTAGTTAGAAATGAAGTGACCACATCATCTATTAGGTAATGAACCAGTCTATCTTTTAAAAACAAAATAGCTAATCAAAATAAATGACTCCTTTGTTAGATAAAATTTAATGTATTCATACTACTTAAGGTATATTAACATGCATATGGCAAAGAAATTAACGTTTGGTGTAAGCATGGATATTAATTGCATGAGCATTTCAAATGAATTATTCCTTGTGACAAAGAAAAGGCCTTTTTGTGAAGGAATTTAGTGATGGTCTCAAGATTCAAGTAATGAAATATTCTCTCTTGGTAAACAAGGTTAAGCAAGAGTAATAAGTCCTTTATTCACTAAACTAAATGGATTTAGGCTACTAAGAGGAGATGTCAAACTCATGTTTCAAGCAATGGACAATTATCTCATGGTAAAGAGAGCTAATCAAGAGTAATAGCTTCTTATCGAATGAAATTTCAATGGATTTACATTTCCCAATATATAATAACATGCATCTCACAATGAAATTAGTGATCAATATAGATATTTAAGTTAGTTTGTATTTCCTTTGAGTGAATGACTCCTTGGAATCAAAAAGAAAAAAAGAAGCTTTATTAGTAGAAATGAAATGTCATTCTCATCTTTAAAACAAAAAACTGTTCCATTTATGTAAAAAAAACTTAATCAAGATAAATGATTCCTCTGATTGATCAAATTTAATGAATTCTAATTATGATAAGTACCATTTTAGGTCAATAACTTTCTAATTTTTATAGTATCTTTAAAATTGAAAAAATCAATTCAGTACATTACAAATAGCACATAGCATACAATTAGTTTACACTTATCAAATTCCTCAATTTTGTTGATAAGTGCCTATGTGGCACTTGTGTGGTGTTTGAAGTGACATAAGCCTCTCTCCTGGTCAATAAACATTGCTGATATGAAGTTGCTAAGTCTCCCTAATCCCAACTTGTCTCCTTCCTACACCCCTTCCTCTTGTCTTTTAGTGCATGATCAGCTTTGCTAGCTTTCTAAAGAAATGACATAACCCTAAGTCTTGTCTTTTAATGCACCATCTCCTACTTTAGTAATGTAGTTGGAAAAACCCTAACTCAAATAAAAATGACCCAACAAAAGCTATGCATCTCTTTATCAGAAATATTAGGTCACAATGTTATTATATTTCTCAAAAAAAAAAAAATTGAAGGAATAAAATACTTATAGACAAAAGAAGCTAAAATAAGAGGACTTTAAGCATGTCCTATTAGTACAACCAACTTACCACTTTGAAGACATCGTGGACAAAGATGAATCAAAATTGCCAATTCAAGGCATGCCCTTTATTCTTAGTAAGTTTAGCTCTACTTGATTTATTTTCTTGTTAAAAGGAAGTTTTATTTAAACTAAAAATAGTTAAAATCTATATGTTTCCTATGGTGTAGAGAAAGGACATATGTGATCTTCTCTTATGGATTGATCCCCCAATATGTCTAAGGGCAAAACAGATTATACCTAGATTACAAAGGAGGGTCACCATTATTGAGAACATAACCATAGAAAAAAGAAAACTAAATGTTTACTATTCTACCTTTTTCTTACATGGGTTATATTGATTATAGTTATAATTGGAAAGCTTAGACAAAATGGTGGAGATAAAGTTGGAGGAACCGATGGTATTGCAAAGAAGGATGTAAGTACAGTTCATGGTGGGTAGTATATGTAAGGGGATATTTTGTGTAAGTAGATATGTATGTCTCTTTGACATCAATCTTTTCTTTCCTGTTCAATAAATGTACTTTATATGGGGAATGAACAAATCTATTTGGTAGTTACCTATACAATTAAGCCATCAACTTGTGTCACTTTGTGTTGATTACTACTTTGTTTCAATTTTCATTCAACAGCATAAAGAAAAGAAAAGAAAAGAAAAAGGGAAAAATACTATTAAGAAAAAAGAAACATAATTATTGTTATTAATAAGCAAAAGAAAGTTAAAGACAATATCTACTATCCCAGGTATACCAATAATCCCAAGTACACTTACTATATGTACCTTAATAAAGTAAGAAAAATGATTTGCCTCGCAAACTAAAAGGGGGAATTTGGACAATGGGGAGCAATGCCTTTCATAAAAAAAAAAAATGAGGCAATTTATATCTCTTACCAACAAAAGTACAAATCAAAAGTTACTTTTATATGGTAAACTCATAGGTGTAGACACCATGCATAGGATCCTATGTAGAAATACACCTTCTCCTTGAAGCCTTGCCATTCTTATATTCTTCTCTTCTTGTAACTATTAAGGATTGATCATAGTAGGACATCTCCTTTGTGCAGGCCTATTGTGCACAAATTTCTTTGGCTTTTTTGTCTACATGACATAAATAAATAAGAAATAAAACAATGCATATCATTCTCAACAACTTTAAATTGAGCTCATTATTGAAATCTAGATAACTCAAATGTCTTTGAGTTTTGGGTAGAGGGGCAAGGACATTTTGATAGGTCTTTTGTTATGCCCAGGTTGGTGACATTTTTTGGTGGCCTCTCTCTACTTATGGGTATTGGTGGATCAATTGGGCCCTCATTACTTATGGGCTAAAAGTGTTGACCTTAAATTGGATTCATTATCTTTGAGTAGGTACCTATGTTTTTCTGCTTGGTGTACCAAGAGCTGAGATAATTAACAGGCACCCTCCTCTATTCAAATTTGTAAAAATGGTAAGGCAGCAGGGTATTCCAGTCATATCCTATTTCATGCATGGAGAAGTCCTTTTTTTCGAAATCCACAACATATTTTTCACCCCTATGCATAACCTGCCCTAAAGCTTTATTGAAAACTAGTTCACAATCAAAGCTATCTTCTCTCTAAGTAATCAATTTTGATCTTACCTTTTATGCAAGTCCATCTTTCATCCGCTATGCACATGTTTATTTTTCCTATGTCTAGCCATAACTAAGTGCCTAATCCCCTTAAGCATGGATATAATGCACTTTGTCCTAGCACCTATAGTAAGTGACTATAATGATGTATAAGACAAGAACTAAATAGATACAATTTATTTTCTATGGGAAAGAGAAGGGAAACTTCACTTACAAGATGTTTGTTAAATATGACTGCCCCTCTATTTTCATCCATCATGTGAATGTCATCCTTCAATAAATTGATAAACCAAGTCCAAGTTTGTGTACTTTCACTCTCAATCACTACCCATACTACTAGAGACATCTGGTTGTTTGCATCTTTGGCTACTGTAAAGAGCACAATCTTTTTCATAAGACTATTTAGATATGATCCATCAAATCCTATCATTCTTTTACATCCTTTCAAGAGACCTTTTTTGCAGTGGTCAAATGCCATGTACATGTAATTAAACATGGGTAAACCCCTACAAATAACAAGGCTATATTCTTCAAGCTTGACTAGCTACCTAGATATGACCTTAATAGCATTTTTTCTTATAATCCAGAAATCATGCATACTACTCATCAAAATCCCTATAAACTTATCTATAACAAGTTTTCAAACTCTTCATTTTAGGGATACTCACATCCAAACTTATACGCTTCTCACACATTTGCTTCATATCAATGAATTCCATCATTGTAATCCTACTATAATTCTTGAAGCCATTTTTAGCAAGCCAAGCACTAGTTTCCCTCTTGTTATTGAAGACTTTTTTGCAAGTGTGGTCTTATAAAGTTTGGTCACCTTAAAAATGTTTTTGCTTGACATGGTAGAAATGGTCTTCTAGGGGTAACTTGTCGCTTTGCAATAAACCCTCATTGGATTTGAACTATTTCTTGCATAGCTAATCTTAAATCTATTATATACTTAATACTTCATAAGTGCTTCCTTGAATTGATTAGCATCAACAAATTTCATACTAATCACAAATACTAGATTCTTGGAGAATAGATCATATATAGGAGCTTTGCTCTTACTTCACATTGCCTTATCCTAGTCACTAGGTGCATTAGTGCCACTTAAGTCATAGATTCCTTCCTTATATGAGTTATAGTACTTTTTCTTATACCCCTTATCTTTATCACATGTTGTTTTACCATCTCCCTTAGATGTTGTTACATGCGCACTTGTTCATTCATTTGCTTGTCTAATGTCTTTGAGCCCACCATTGTAGAAATTTTGAACAATTTTTCATGCCTTTACCAACTCTTTGTCATTGTCATCATCATCTAAAAGTTCCTCAACAAGTATTTTTGCAAATTCCATTTCAAAATTCTCTTAATCTTCCTTGTGATCATTATCTTTTTCTACTACATTTCCTCTAGCATCTTTCTATATTTATCTGCTCGCTCTATTGGCACATTAATACTCTTAGTAGTTGTAGCAAGTGTATTATTATCCCCTTGCTTAAATTTTCTAAACTTTCTTTTGGCATCAGATGGCACATAGTGTCACCATTATCTTTTACATATCTAATTTTGAACCTTTCCTCTTGAACTATTTCACACCCAACATCTTTGTGTTTTGTAATGCCATAAAAAATTCTCTTACCTTTCATCTTATCCATATTAATGAGCCTAATATACTCCATGTAACACTCTACTTTCTTTTCATCAATGTTCAACATGTGGTTAATCATGTCAAGTAAATAAGACTCATTGATTAAGTCCCTAAGCCCTTTAGTTGATGACATCCTAGGAATTTGATTGAAAAATTTGGTCACTTTATTATTATCAAATTCCTCGCCACTTAGCAACCAATTAGCAGGTTTAAAAACACAAAGCTTATCCGTATCCATTTTTTCTATTTTGTGCTTTCTATAAGGTCACTAGTTTATCTATTAGTTCTTATTTGTGTTGCACAATTTCTTAGAATATAGGGAGTGGTTTCAATGTTCATTGCATAAAAGTTGAGTTTATCAATTAATTCCTTCAGAATAAGGGTGCCCCACTTTCATGTTAAGGAATTATTAACACAAAATGATCTTGCAATTAACATACATGTCTACAAAAGGTATTAATTTTGTTACAACATACATGTAAGTACACCTTAAGTAGTCTGAATCTATTAAGCTTTATCAAACAAAAGAGTGTCATTCATCTTAATTAGCTTTCTTACATGGATAAAATGATTCATTGCTTAAAAAATGAAATCTATAATTCATTTTTAACTAATATGGTTTCTCCTTTCATTCCAAGGAGTTGTTTGCACTAAAGAATCTAGAAGCTAAATTAATGCTTACACCTATAACAAATTTCAATGTGACATGCACATTATTATGTCTTGGGTAGTTTGATTTCACTAAAGTCCTTTTAATAAAGATGTTACTACTGTTAGTTAGCCTTCTTTACTTTAAGTGAACTATTCATTGCATGAGACATCAAACCGTGTCTTGATTAGTTGACAATAATATGCCTCCTTTGATAGTCAGAATCCATTAAAGCTAATCAAATAATACTCTTGATTTGCCTTTTTTTCTTAGATAGAATTCTTTTGTTTTTTAAATTCAAGATTATTAATTGATTCCATTGCAAGAAGGCTTCTCTTTTCATTACATGGAATCAAAATACAAAATTATCAAGCAATTAACATCCATGTTTAAATCCATTAAATTCCATCAAACAAAGTTGTCATTCATCTTGATTAGCTTTTCTTATATGGATAGAAAGCTTTATTGCTTTAAATTAAGACTAACACTACCTTTTTGCCTAATAAGGCTGCACCTTTCATTCTAAGGAGTAATTCCTATTAACAATCATGAAATTAACTTAAATGCCTACACCCATAACAAGTTTCATTGTAAAATGCACTTTATGTCTTACATAATCTAAATTCGTTGAAGTCCATCCAATAAAGAAGCTATAACTCTAGATTAGATTTCTTTGCCATGAGTGAATAGTTTAATACTTGAAAAATGAAACTATTTGTTGATTCTTTGACAATAAGACTTGTCCTCTAGGTAGTCTACATCCATTGCAGTCCATTAAATAAAAGAGCTATTATTCTTGATTATTGTTTATTAGCTTTTTTTAGTAGGATAAAAGCATTCATTACCTGAAAGTTGAAACCTTTAATTGATTCCAATGCACTTAGGCTTCTCATTTCATTGCAAGGAATCATTCACTCTAAAGGATCATCCCTTTAACATCCATGTTTACACCAAATAATAATTTGGTTGCTATAAACACATCAATACACCTTAGATAGACTAAATCCATTGAATTCCTCAATAGAAGGAGTCATTCATGTCTATTAGCTTTCTTACATGGATTCAATTGCTGATTTCCTAAAGGATGAGAGTGGAATCCGTTGAGTTCCTACTAACAAATCATGAAATTAACTTAAATGTCTATGCTATAATATGGTCTTTCATTTAATGGAATGTAATGGATTTAGACTAACCAAGGTGTATTGATGTATATGTGGTAGTGAAATTAATTTTTGGTGTACACAGATGTTAATTTGATGACATTTTGTGTGAAAGATTTCTTATGATAAGAGTAGAAGCCTTATTGCCAAAAAATTATGTGATGACTATAAGTTTTAAGCATTGAATAAGTCTCTCTTGGTAAATAAAGCTAATTAAGGGTAACAACTCTTTTATTTGTTGGACTTTAAAGGAATTAGACTACCCATAAGAGATAGCCTTTTGCGAAGTAATCAATAGCCAGTAACTTATAGGATGCATTTTTAAACCTATAAGGCATTAAATTCCATTCATAATGTCTGAATGGAATCGTAAATTTTATTTTGTATTTATCTTTTTCATAAATTTGGATTTGCTAATAACCAAATTTTATATCAAATTTTGAAAATATATGGTTTTCGTAAAGCCTATTAAGAAAATCTTTCTTATTAAATGTAGAATACCTAACCTTAATAGTAGAGACAATAATATACTCCTAAAATATAAGAATACCCATATTTTATAACAAACTCCTACTTTATAACAAACCTTTAGTTAAGATTGGTTTTTATTACTTAACTCTAACCCATTAGGCACTTCAATCATATTAATAAAGTCTTGGTCCTCTTTCAAGTTGGAATTCACATCATTGGTCATTTAGTTGACCTAAATATCCTTAATCAAACCATTGAGTACTTTTTTCATCATTTTAGCATTGGAATGTGTCATTGGCCCTTTTTAAATGCTCAATGGATCATTGGTCAGAAAAAGTGAGAATTTTTTCTTTTAGTTCTTCATTGAACTTTGCAAACTTATCAACATTATTGTCTTGTTGTGTTCCAACTTAACTTATCACTCCCAAATTCCTTCTTTCTAGAGTGTGACATCCATATCCTTCTTTATACCTTTAGTTTGTGTTCCTTTGAGCATTGGATCTAGGTTTATACCTTAGGTACATGTCCTTTTGAATACTGAGTCAAGCTTTTACTTTTGCTAAACCTAATTGAACTTTCTTGGGATTTTGAATTCTTTATTTTGCTTACGAGTTTCATTGTACTCTTTAAGGTTCACATACATTAATCATGAGATTCATTGAAGTGCTGATGGATGGAGGACTTATAAGGATCCATTGAGCATTCAAGAAGGGCTAATGATACATTTCAAAGCTAAAAAGATGAAAGAAGTGCTCAATAGACTGATTGAGGATATTTGAACTAACCAAATAACAAATGACGTGAATTTAAACTTGAAAGAAGACCAAGACTTCATTAATATGATTAGAGTGCCAAATAGGTTAGAGTTAAGTAATAAAATCCACTTAAAATCCACTCTAGATTTCCTAACTCATGAATTTTTGCAAGAAACTAAGACATGAGTAAAAGGCTTCTTATACAAGGGCCTCAGTCCCAGATAAAGTTGATCAATTCACTGACTAAAGATGCGAAAGCAAAAGAAGTTGATAAACTTCATAATGATACTTCTTGAGCGAGCTTTAGGTAAATCCATCGTATATCTTTTAAATCCAAAGCACATAAACTTTTTATGTGTTATTTAAAATAATTATGCTTAGCTTAGACTTAATGAGGTTACAAGCTTTTATCATAAAGATAATATGTATCCTCATAATAATATGAAAGATTGTTTGTATTATGAATAGATACTACATGAAATAGACTCAGCGGTTATTGAACTTATAGAAAGAGGATCTGGGATTGGATTTGGTTATTGGTTCAAAGATTTAGCCTACATCAAATTAAAGATAAAGAAACTTCTTTATCCAAAAGATTTGTAAAGGGATCTCTTTGGCTACAAAGAGTTGAAAGAATGGTGAAAGATAAAAACTTATAATTATTTTGATTATATTGATGTATAGGAAAAAGCCTTATTGTATGAAAATAGACAAAAGAAATTTAGTCAGTTCATTCAAATACATCTTCTAAATGATTTAAAAAGATTTCAAAATTGGTTTGAAATCTAGTTTTTCAAATAGGGTTTACATCATTTAACCTTACCCTATAAAGTCATAACTTTTTATGAATAGTTTTGTGAAGCAAATGAAGATTATATTCCATGGATTATTAAATGGGATTACACCATTATGACTAAATAGGTTAATATTTGATGATGGGAAAATTTTGAAATTTTTGATGATGTAGTTTATACATTAAAAGGAGTCATTTATATAAATAGACCTAAGTTTCCACCACCAAAGCCCACTCTTACTAGTCCTAAAGAGATATTAAAGACTTTAATGGAGTTTGTATCAAAAGAAAGGTTATTGGAAATGATAATTGCTCTACTTTAACCAAAACAAGACACCTAGACTGATCATTCAAAAAGTAGTCAAAGGCATCTCAATAATGATATTATGCAAGATTCCAAGAAACCATATGAGTTGTAAAGGGAAAAAGGACAAACAAATTTCGGTGGACAAATTGTCATAGGACCTAAAAGATAACTTTAATAAAGCTACTTTAACAAAAGTGAAGGACTAGTGGAATATAATGGAGTATCCCACTTTGTAAAATGAAGATTCTTTTAATTATGCTTATTGCCTTTTTTCATGTATAAATAAACCTCTCATAGACTAAGAGTGGTAGACTCTACTTTTGTTTCCTTCTCTAAGTTTGCTTCTCTTTCACTTCTTTTCCTTTCGTAAAATATAAGATTATAATGACATTTGGTGTTCAATGAAAACTTTATATTTGTCAATATTTTGATTTGATTATTATTTAAATTTTGTTCTTTCATATTAGTGTGCTTAAATTAGTTTCTTTCTTTCCTAAATCAGTTCTTGTATATTTGTGTGTATGATCCATTGCTGCCAAGATAGGAAGAAACTAATTTAATGAAGAAAGTCAACTTATTGTTTCCCATAGTTTCCTTCTTGCAAGAAAGTGATGAATGTTTTTTTATATTGAATTTTGTTCTAATAAGAACATATCCTATATTTTGTCCATATATTATTTGGCTTTTAACGATTCTTCTTCTTTACTTTATTCTTCTTTTCCTACAACAAAGACTTCTTTCTATTAGTCCAAGGTCTTTTAACCTTGTAACTATTTCATCTATTAACTTTACCTTTTTAGAATTTTTACTTGACATATTGTAGTTTATTTCTCCTAATAAAATGGATTTAAATAAAACCTTTTTTTTTTTCTATCTTTGATTTAACTAGAGGTCTTGGATCTTACTAAGCTATTTTTTCAATCTTAGCTTTAACTTTATTAAGTTGATTACCCATACATTGAAGACAAAAATTAGTATAATTTCCTTGCTATATAAGAGAATTGGTAGTGGCTTCAATTTTGTATGGAGAGGCTATAACCTCACTACCTTCAAGTTTTAAGCTTAAATTTAAAGTAAAAGGGTGAACACTAATAACCCTTTTTCCTTTTTTGGTAGTTTACTCTTTATAAGCTTTTTTTATGACCATACATTCTTGTAGGGTAGAAAAATTTGGAAAAGGTTTCTTTTTAAGTTTATAGACCTTTTTCAAATAAGTAAAAATTTCTACAACTCCCATACTGCTAGCATATATCTTATGGTGTTTATGTCATATTTCTCGTTCTCTTTCATTAAAGGTCATAAAAAATCATTTTTTTACTGTATTTTCAAGAGAGAAAAATAACTCTCTTACTTTTTGGTCTACCTCATTAATTAATAGTGGTTTATTAACCACAAAAGCTAATGTTAAGGGAGGAAAGTCAACTCGATACTGAAGCTGCTTGACTTGTTCTCTTGTTTTTCTAATACCTTCCAACTGAGAGATTGGCATTAAGGAAGTAAAGAATCAAGGTTTAACAATTTCTTTTCCTTTTTGAACATTTAACTTTACACTTCTAGATGGAATAAATTAGATTTTGACATCCCCATATTTGAATTCAATTATTTCTTCTATCTATTTGTTAACCTATTTAATAGGTTTAATAGCTTTTTCTAATTTTTATCTTTCACGTAATTTAACTTGATCCTAAGCAATTGTTTTAGGAACCAAGACATTAAATTTCAACCTATCAATCAAAAACAATATGATAGTTCCTTTATCCACATATTTTGCTCGAATATCTTTAATTCTTGGGATAATAGTGTTTATAACCTTATAGTGTATCAGATAAATAAGGATTAGATCTTTCGAAACAAGTATTATATTAAATCCTTTAGTTTTAATATCCAAGCATAAGGCATGTATCAAATTAGGATTTGACAGTGACAAAGGCCTATCATGAAATCTGTTATGTTTCTTATCACAAATATAGATAATTGCTGAGTTATTTAAACCCAGTCTAGTAGCAGACTTTAATGCTAATTGAACCATCCCAACATGAAGAAATTTATACTTTTGTTGGTGTGAGCTAATAAGCTTTTGGGATAATAGAAAGAAATTGTTATATCCCTAAGACAAGGGTCAAACTTCTTCAACAATCTTAATAATATAATCATTTTTTGTTAAGAAACTTTAATGTTTATAAACATGGGAAGAGGAGGAGGAAGTAAAAGTTTAGTTTTATAAATAGTTATTATCCAAATCTTCATTAATAATTATTTCTCTATTCCGACTCCTAGAAGGACTATTATTTCTAAATAGTTGATTAAGTCTTAACTTATCCATGCCTTACCATATCACTATCAATAACCTATACCATAACTTATTTCTAAAGTTTGATTTCTTCTAGGTTGGACGACATGGGCTTTGGTGGTGGAGCTTTAGGCCTATTGATGCAAGTAATCCCTTTACTAATATAAACTTCATTATTAAAGAAATCAAACTTTTCCCACCATTGGATGTTAATTCATCTTGCCAACCATGGAATATGCTTACTATCCACATCCAAGACATTAACCTATTTAGCCATAATAGTATAATTGCACTTGATAATCCATAAGACATGATACCAAGCTACAAACATTAATAATGAGTCTTTAACTTCATTGTTTGTTTCACAAAATTTTTCATAAATAGTTATTACTTTATGAGGTATGGTTATATGATGTAAACTCCACTTAGAAAACCAAGTTTTAAACTAGTTTGGAAATCTCTTGGAGTCATTCAAAAGATGTATTTGAATGAACTAATTAAGTTTCCTTTGCTTATTTACATATAATAAGGTTTTTTCTTATACTTCAATATAATTGAAGTAATTGTAAGTTTTAACTTTCCACCACTCTTTTAGCTCTTTGTAGCCAAATAGATCACCTTACCAATCTTTTAGATAAAGAATTTTCTTTATCTTGAATTTAGCATAAGCTCAATCTCTTAAACCATAACTAGTTCAAGAACCATGTTTTATGGGTTCAATAACCACTGAGCCTATTTCATATAATATCTGTTGATAATACAAATAATCCTTCATATTGGTATGAGGATACATGTCATTTTTAAGATAAAATTTGGCAACCTCATTATGTCTTAATTGAGTATAATTATTTTCCGCATCATATAAAAATCTATGTGCTTAGGGATTAAAGTATATGTGATGGTTTTATTGAAAGCTTGCTCATAAGCATCATTAGATGTTTATCAACTTCTTTTACTTTTACATCTTTTGCCAATAAATTAATTGACTTTATTGGGGATTGTGGCCCATGTATAAGAGGCCATTTACTCATATTGAGTTCCTTGCCAAAGTTAATGAGTTAAGAAATTAGGTAAAGAGTTAGCATTCTCTTTAATAAACTTAATGTCAAATTCAAAAATAGAAAGTATTCCTTGCCATTTCGTAAATATTTGTTTAGATATGATGTTTTTAGCATCTTTAGTAAGGACATCTTTAACTACCTTATAATCTATTTTTAAAAGAAATTTTTGATTTATCAAATCACTTTCAAATCTTTGAATATATAGTACAATATCTAAGATTCCTTTTTTAATGATAGAGTAATTAACTCTACCTCCTTTCTTAAACTCTTGAAGTAAAGCGAATTAAATGTTCTTTTGAATTAATCCTTTGTTTAAGGATTCCATTATACCCTTTATCTAATACATCAATTTATACTATTTTAAAAGCATCAAATAGGGTAGGCTAAGACATGATAGTTCCTTTGTTTTTATTTTTATTTTATTGTTTTAATTGCTTTTGTAGGATTATCCACCAACTCAAGAGAATTTTTTTTGTAATCTATCAAACAAAGGTTTCATAAGCTTTATAAAATTCTAAATTATAATTCAAACATCGTAAAAAGCTTTGTAACTATTGTTTTTCTTTAACTTCATTAGGAAATTTAAAAGCAAACTTAATTGCTTAATTAATAAGAATAATGGTTCTATTTTCAATGCAATAGTCAAGGAATCTAACATTGATTAGAAATAACTTCATTTTTCTAGCCGATATAGGCAAACTAGCTTTTTTAATAACCTTTAAAAATAGGTTTAAATATTTAAAGTGTTTCTCAATTGTGTTAGAAAATACTAACAAATCATTGATATAAACAATAGTAAATATTGAATAAGTATTAACTATTTCATACATAATTTTTTGAAATTCAAAGGGTGCATTTTAACCTATAAGACATTACATTTTATTCATAGTGTCTGAATGGAATTTTGAATATTGTTTTGCACTTATCCTTTTCATGAATCTGAATATGCTAATGACTAGACTTTATATCAAATTTTGAAAATATTAGGGTTTTATAAAACCTATTTAGCAAACTTGTTTTATTAGGTATAACATACTTAATCCATGTTAAGGCCTTATTTAAAAACTTGTAGTTTATAACTAGTCTTAAAACTCATCACTCCAATTCTACAACATTTTCTACATAAAATGTCAGGCAACTTTATAGACTTTTACTTTTTCTAATAAACCCTTTTTTTAAGTGATCATTTGTCTCCTTTTTACAGATTTCTAAATGCGTTGGCCCTATAGCTATGGTTTGGGCCTTAGTAGATTTTAACTTGCATTGAAAGTTGTCTTATATGGTAATTATACCACATATTTTTCCATGTTCCAAAACGTTGCAGGAATTTTCGCATAAATTAGTGTTTCAAATTTTCCCTATATTTTTTGTATTTTGACTTAAATAACATGAGTATTAATTTTCTCTTGTAAATATTGATTCTTTATTTCACTTTGAAGAGATTGAAAAAATCTCTTTTTTCTTCAACTTGTTTTTTGGAGTTAATCTATCTCTTTATATCAAGAAGCAGATATAAACTTAAAACAAATAAACCTTTCATCAATTTTTGAGAAAATTCCCCTATTGCATATTTTCATAATAGGATATATAACATATGTAAGAAAAGGTTTCCCAAGATGAGATCTAAAGACAAGTTTTTAACCAATATAAATAAAATTTGAATACAAATTCCTTCATTGCATATAAAAACTTGTGATACCTTCTACTTAATAACAAGCTTGGTTTACTTTGTAGTGTTTAACACGTTAATGGCTTTTGAAAAGTATTTCGGAGGAACTATCCTCACATCAATACAATTCATGTTTACATTTGAATTAATTATAGCAATAATTGAGAAAATATACTCTTTATTAATTACTACCATAATTTGAGTATGTCATTTATGGGTAACAACCTTATTAATCAAATTAACTCATTAAAGAGTACTTAACTCTTTTTTTAAAGAAGTGTCTAAAATGTTTGGAGGTTCATTTATTTTATCATATATGGATTCTAGAATAAATGCTCTATCTTTTAATCTTTTTAACTTAGTTTTTAACTAATTTATCTCAACCTTAAGCTCATTAATTGAAGGTTCCAATGATGTTCTAGCTTTTAAACTTGAATGTTTGTTTCTAATTCTTTGAATAACAGTTTTTAAACTGTAATCTTCTTTTATTTCTTTGACTTTAGTCTCAACTCAAGACAAATGTAGATATTTTTTTAACTTTTCTTTTTTTCCTCTTGGATCTGAAATTTTATTAATATGATCCAAAATCAAATTATCTTTCTTTGTAAAGACTAATAAGCCATTACTTTTATATGAAACTTGATAATAGTTGCATTGACCACTACAACTATTATCTTTAAAGGTAGTTTCTTCTTTTTCAAGAAGATTTACTTTTAGGTTTGATTCCTTTAATTCATTTTTTAATAAGAAAATATGCATTAGTGACCTTTTAAAGTCTTCATCTATAGATAATTCTTGAAATTTTTTATTTCATTTTTCATTTATTAGAACAATATCCTATTTTTTTGCATATATAATAGACAATTGCCTTTTTTTTTTCCTTTTTGTGAACTCAACTCTTTTTTTTTAATCTTTTGACGTTTCCTTTTTATAAAAGGATTTCTTTTAAGAGATGGTTTTATAACCCTTCTTTTTTAATTTTTTAGGGACATTTCATGGGTGGTTAACCCTTTTGTTCATAAAAATCTCTTAAGGCCTCTATACCTTAAGCTTTTTCATTCTTCAACTACCAATGCAGTTTTATCTCATTATAGACTTCTTCAACTATAACCTATGTAACTACTTAAGGCCTCTATAACTCCTTCAACTATAACCTCTATAGGTAGTTCTCTATAAGTAAAATTAGAGTAATCAATAACTCCAATATGATAGGATTTTAATCTATTTTTTACTCTTTTAGCGAATAAGGTAGGTAACCTAAATAAATTTTTTTTTCCAAAAAATACCCTATCTTAAAAACTTTAGAAAAGAAACATCTCTATGCCACCAGAAATGGGACAAATTCAAGCACCTCAGATTAATAAATTACTCATATGTCTTATCATTAATAAGGTGATTGTTCCAATAAAATGATTGGTGATAGTATAAATTAGTGTATTAACACAATTAGATAATTGGAACCCTTGCTCTAATTTTATAGTAGAAAATATTTGTGATTTAGTTTCATTTGATAAATAAAAATCCCACCAGCTTTTAAATTGTCAAGTAAATCTATTTATTATAAATGTTACGTCAAAATTACCATTTAATTTTGTAGTAATGGCAAATATCATTATATAATGGAGTAAGATAAGGATCTATGTTTTAGACATTCCATCTAAATTCCATTATACGATGTTGTTACCATTATATTGTACATAATGGTACTCAAGTTATTCCTCTAATAAGAGGTCAATTAGGGTTACTCTAGGATAATATAATTTTGTAGGGATTTGATTAAAAGTTATCTTGTTGATTCTTGTAACTTCCTTCTTATAAGAAGGAAATGGATCTTTTTTCTATATTGAATTTTGTTATGATAAGAACATATTCTTTATTTTGTCAATATATTTTTTTGGCTTTTGAAGATTCTTCTTCTTTACTCTATTCTTCTTTTTCTAGGATAAAGGATTCTTTCTCTTTTAGTCCAAGATTTTTTTAACTTTTTAATTATTTCATCCACTAACTTTGCCTTTTCAAGATTTTTACCTAACATATTGTAATATATTTCTTCTGATGACATGGATCTAAATAAAACCTTTTTTTCTATCTCTAGTTTAACTAAAGGTCTTAGAGCTCACTGAGCTATTTCTTTAATCTTATCTTCAACTTTGTATAAAGAGGCTATAACCTCACTATCTTTAATTTTTACACTTAAATTTAAAGTAAGAGGGTGAATACTAATAACTCTTTTTCCATTTTTGGTATTATACTCATAGTAAATTTTTTCTAGGACCATACATTTCTTTGGGCTAAAAAAATTTAGGAAAGGTTTCTTTTAAGTTTATAAACCTTTTCCAAATAAGTAAAAATGTTGAAAATTCTTATCCTATTGGTATATATTTTATGACATTTATACCATATCTCTTATTTCTTTCATTAAAGGTCATACAAAACTATTTTCTTTTTACAATATTTTTAGGAGAGTATAATAACTTTCTTACCTTTTTGTCTGCCTCATCAACTACTTTGAAGACATAAAGATTCCTATCTTCATCTTAACTTCTCATATCAAACAAAGAAGGAAACCTAGGCTTAGAAGCTTGGTTGAATGTTGAGGGAGGAATGTCAACTTTGTAGTGAGATTAATTGTCCTACTCTTTTGTTCTTCTAATACCTTCCAACTTTGTGATTGACACTAAGGAGGTTGAGAATTTAGGTTTAATCTTTTCTTTTCCTTTTTTGAGATATAACCTTGCATTTCTAGATGGACCAAATTGGATTTTGACATCCCTATCTTTAAATTCAATTATTTTTTCCATCTATCTATTAACCTATTTAATAGGTTTAACTACTTTTTCTAATGTCCATCTTTCAAGTCATTTAACTTGATCCCAAGTAATTGTTTTAAGAATCAAGACATTAGATTTTGACCCATTAATCAAAAATAATGTTATAATTCCTTTATTTGCATATCTTATTAGAATATCTTCAATTCTTAGGATAGTGGTCTTCATAACCTCAAAGTGTATCTTGTAAAAAAGGATTATATTTTTCAAAGTAGGCATCATATCAAATCCTGCAATCTTAATATCCAAACATAAAGCATGTATCAAATTAGGATCTTGTAATCTTAAAATCCAAACATAAAGCATGTATCAAATTAGGATCTTGCAGTGATAAAGCAGAATTTGGAAAACATGAAAACCATAAAGGTCCATCACTTAAAGTTGATTCAACTACTCCTAATAAGGAGTCATAAAATCTATTATATCTTTTATCATGAATACAGATAATTATTGAGTTATTTAAACCCAGTCTAGTAGTAGGCTTTAATGCAACTTGAACCATTTGAACATAGAGAAATATATATTTTTATTGGTGTGAGCTAATAAACTTTTAGGATAGCAAAAAGAAATCCTTATGACCCTGAGATAAGAGTAAAACTTCTTCAATAGTCTTGATAATACAATCATTTTTTTTTTAAGAAACTTCCCTATTTATAAACATAAGAAGAGGAGAAGGAAGGAAAAGTCTAATTCTATAAATAATTATTAGAATTATTATCTAAGTTTTCACTAATAATTATTTCATTATTCCTACTCCTAAAAAAGACTATTACTTTTAAATAGTTGATTAAGTCTTAACCTATCCATGCCTTACCATATCATTGTGAAGGACTTATTCCATAATCCTACATGCCTACACATGGCAAACATAGGCCCAAAGGTAGCGCAATTTGAGGTTTCAACAATGAGACACTAAGAAAACTAAGACTTTCACAAACTATCTAGAAGGTCTTTGTCTAGCTAGGAACAATCTTTGATACCATCTCTAATAACCTTTCTTTGGACATTGACACCATTAAAGTGTTTAAGATTTCCTATAAGCTAGATGACACGGGCTTTGGTGGTGAAACTTTAGGCCTATAGGTATAACTAATCCCTTTACTAGCCTGAGTACAATTATCTATGGTATGATGATAATTGCATCATAGAATGAAATTTAGATGGGATGCTTGAAAATTAAATCCTCATCTAACTCTATTTTATGATGATGTTTGCTATTATTGCAAAATCAAAGGGTAATTTTGGCTCTGAAATAACAAGATTTGTAACAAATGGATTTACTAGATAGTTTAAAGGCTAGTAAGATTTTTATTTATCAAATGAACAAAAATCGTAGATATTTTCTGCTATAAAGTTAAAGTGAGGGCTCCAATTATTTGATTGTGTTAATACACTAATTTATACTATGACTAATTATTTTATTAGGAAAACCACCTCTTTAGTTGATAAGCCATATAAGGAAGTGATTAATCTGAGGTGTCTAAATTTATCCCATTTTAGGTGATACATAGATGTTTCTTTTCTAGAGTTTTTATTAGGAAAAACAAACAAAGTAGTTTCTAGAAAGAAAAAATTTTATTTTGGTTACCTTCTTTATTTGCTAAAAGAGTAAAAAAAATGTTAAAATCCTATTATGTTGGAGTTATTGATTACTTTAGTTATACTTACGAAAAACTAGTTGCAAAGGTTTCCTCTTGCATTACAATACAATGGATTATCTTCTTTCCGTGAATTGGAGCACCTAATACTAGTGAGTTTGAAAGATACTTCTTTATACTTTCAAAAGCCTTCTTCCATGCTTCGTTCTATTAAATGTTGAAATCTTTCCTCATTAATCAGTTGAAAGGTTGACATTGCCCTATTAGTGATGTGAACACCAAAGTGCACAATGAAACCCACAAGCAAAATAAAGAATTCAAAATCCTAAGAAGGTCAAATTTGGTTTAGCAAAAGTAAAACTTCAATCGAATGTTCAAAGGAACATGAACCATAGGTATAAAGAAGGATATGAATGCCACATTTTAGAAAGAAGGGATTTAGGAGTGATAAGTTAGGTTGGAATGCCATAAGACAATAGTCTTGTAAATTGAAAAGTTCAATGAAGAACCAAAAGAGAAAATTTTTGCCTTTTTTTTTCAAAACAATGAAATCAAACCTATTTATAAGTTGAAATAACAACCATTAAAACCTAAAATTGGAGACAATAATATACTCTTAAAATATAAGAACACTCCTATTTTATAACGAACTCTTACTCAAGAGTGAATTTTATTACTTAACCCTAATCTATTAGGCACTCTAATCATATTAATGAAACCGTGGTCCTCTTTCAAGCTTAACTTCACACCATTTGTTATTTGGTTGGCCTGAATATCCTTAATCACCCCATTTAGTGCTTTTTTCATCTTTTTACCCCTTAAACGTGTCATTGGCCCTTTGTGAATGCTCAATGGATCCTTAAAAACCCTATATGCATTGGCTCTTCCATGGATCTCATCATTCCCTCTCTCCTTAAAAGGATTTATCCTTAAGATTTATCTTTTTTTGATAAATAGAAATCTCATTAGCCTTTAAGTTGTCTGGTGAAGCCATTACTTATATATCTAGCTATTTGGGGGTTAAAATTAACCTTAAACTTTATAGTAATGGCAAACACCATCAAATAATGGAGTAAGGTAAGAATATGATTTTCAGTCATTCCATCTAAATTTTATCCTACAATGCTACATAATTGTACAATGTTACAATGCTATAATTGTAGTAATACTCAAGATGGCAAAGACATAATAGAACATTAATGGTAATGATCATTAGATACTTGTAAGAAATGGTAATGATCATTAGATACTCGTTGTTTAATGAAATTAATGGTTTCCTAGTTCCAAGGAGGTGTTGATGTGCTTGTTAACATGAATAGAGTGCTTCTTGTTTGTACAGAAGCTGTTTTCAACATCATTAAGTTAGAATGAGTGATTACAACAAAAAGTCCAGCCCTGTTAGAAGGAAATCAAGAGAAGCACACATTAATGAGTGATTAAGCTGAAAATACTTGTAAGAAATGGTAATGATCATTAGATACTCGTTGTTTAATGAAATTCAATGGTTACCTAGTTCCAAGGTGGTGTTGATGTGCTTGTTAATATGAATGGAGTGCTTATTGTTTGTACACAATCCATTTTCAACATCATTAGGTGAGAATGAGTGATTACAACAAAAAGTCCATCCTTGTTAGAAGGAAATCAAGAGCAGCCCAAATTAATGAGTGATTAAGCTGAAAATACTTGTAAGAAATGGTAATGATTATTAGATACTCGTTGTTTAATGAAATTCAATTTTTTCCAAGTTCCAAGGTGGTGTTGATGGGCTTGTTAATATGATTAGAGTGCTTATTGTTTGTACACAAGCCATTTTCAACATCATAAGGTGGGAATGAGTGATTACAACAAAAAGACCATCCTTGTTAGAAGGAACTCAAGAGAAGCAAAGTTTAATGAGTGATTAAGATGAAAATACTTGTAAGAAATGGTAATGATCATTAGATACTCGTTGTTTAATGAAATTCAATCGTTTCCTAGTTCCAAGGAGGTGTTGATGTGCTTGTTAACATGAACAGAGTGCTTATTGTTTCTATAGAAGCTGTTTTCAACATCATTAAGTTAGAATGAGTGATTAAAACAAAAAGTCCAGCCCTGTTAGAAGGAAATCAAGAGAAGCACACATTAATGAGTGATTAAGCTGAAAATACTTGTAAGAAATGGTAATGATCATTAGATACTTGTTGTTTAATGAAATTCAATGGTTTCCTAGTTCCAAGGAGGTGTTGATGTGCTTGTTAAGTGGAATAGAGTGCTTATTAGTTGTATACAAGCCATTTTCACCATCCTTATGTGAGAATGAGCGTTTGCAACAAAAAGTCCAGCCTTGTTAGAAGGAAATCAAGAGAAGCACACATTAATGATTGATTAAGCTGAAAATACTTGTAAGAAATGCTAATGATCATTAGATACTCGTTGTTTAATGAAATTCAATGGCTTCCTAGTTCCAAGGAGGTGTTGATGAGCTTGTTAAGCGGAATAGAGTGCTTATTAGTTGTACACAAGCCATTTTCAGCATCCTTGGGTGAGAATGAGTGATTACAACAAAAAGTCCAGCCTTCTTAGAAGGAAATCAAGAGAAGCACACATTAATGTGTGATTAAGCTGAAAATGCTTGTAAGAAATGCTAATGATCATTAGATACTCGTTGTTTCATGAAATTCAATGGCTTCCCAGTTCTAAGGAGGTGTTGATGTGCTTATTAACATGAATAGAGTGTTTACTGCATGTAGACAAGCAATTTTCAACATGATTAGGTGAGAATGTGTGATTACAACAAGTAGTCCAGCCTTGTTAGGAGGAAACGACGAGAAGCACACATTAATGGGTGATTAAGCTGAAAATACTTGTAAGTAATGCTAATGATCATTAGATACACGTTGTTTAATGAAATTCAAAGGTTTCCTAGTTCCAAGGAGGTGTTGATGTGCTTGTTATCATGAATAGAGTGCTTATTGAATGTAGACAAGCCATTTTCAACATGATTCGGTGAGAATGGGTGATTGCAACAAAAAGTCCAGCCTTGTTAGAAGGAAATCAAGAGAAGCACACATTAATGAGTGATTAAGATGAAAAGACTTGTAAGAAATGCTAATGATCATTAGATACTCGTTGTTTAACGAAATTAAATGGCTTCCTTGTTCCAAGGAGGTGTTGATGTACTTGTTAACATGAATGGAGTGCTTATTGTTTGTAGAAAACCCATTTTCAACATGATTAGGTGAGAATGAGGGATTACAACAAATAGTCAAGCCTTGTTTGAAGGAAATCAAGAGAAGTGCACTTTAATGAGTGATTAAGCTGAAAATACTTGCAAGAAATGCTAATGATCATTAGATACTCGTTGTTTAATGAAATTCAATGGTTTCCTTGTTCCAAGGAGGTGTTGATGTGCTTGTTAAGCGGAATAGAGTGCTTATTAGTTGTACACAAGCCATTTTCAGCATCCTTAGGAGAGAATGAGTGATTACAACAAAAAGTCCAGCCTTCTTAGAAGGAAATCAAGAGAAGCAATCATTAATGAGTGATTAAGCTGAAAATACTTGTAAGAAATGGTAATGGTCATTAGATACTCGTTGTTTAATGAAATTCAATGGTTTCCTAGTTCCAAGGAGGTGTTGATGTGCTTCTTAACATGAATAGAGTGCTTATTGTATGTACAGAAGCTGTTTTCAACATCATTAAGTTAGAATCAGTGACTACAATAAAAAGTCCAGCCTTGTTAGAAGGAAATCAAGAGAAGCACACATTAATGAGTGATTAAGCTGAAAATACTTGTAAGAAATGGTAATGATCTTTAGATACTCGAAGTTTAATGAAATTCAATGGTTTCCGAGTTCCAAGGAGGTGTTGATCTGCTTCTTAACATCAATAGAGTGCTTATTGTTTGTACAGAAGCTGTTTGCATCATCATTAAGTTAGAATGACTGATTACAACAAAAAGTCCAGCCTTGTTAGAAGGAAATCAAAAGAAGCACACATTAATGAGCAATTAAGCTGAAAATACTTGTAAGAAAGGGCATTGATCACTAGATACTCACTTTTTAATGAAATTCAATGTTTCCTAGTTCCAAGGTGGTGTTGATGTGCTTTTTAATATTAATAGAGTGCTTATTGTTTGTACACAAGCCATTTTCAACATCATGTGGTGAGAATGAGTGATTACAACAAAAAGTCCATCCTTGTTGAAAGGAAATCAAGAGAAGCACACATGAATAAGGGGTTAAGCTGAAAAATACTTATAAGAATTGGTAATGATCATTAGATACTCGTTGTTTAATGAAATTCAATGGTTTCCTAGTTCCAAGGAGGTGTTGATGTGCTTCTTAATATGAATAGAGTGCTTATTGTTTGTACAGAAGCAGGTTTCAACATCATTAAGTTAGAATGAGTGATTATAATAAAAAGGCCACCCCTGTGAGAAGGAAATGTAGAGAAGCACACATTAATGAGTGATTAAGCTTAAAATACTTGTAAGAAATGGTAATGTTCATTAGATACTCGTTGTTCAATGAAATTCAATGGTTTCCTAGTTCCATGGAGGTGTTGATGCACTTGTTTACATGAATAGTGTGCTTATTGTTTGTACAGAAGCTGTTTTCAACATCATTAAGTTTGAATGAGTGATTACAACAAAAAGTCCAGCCCTGTTAGAAGGAAATCAAGAGAAGCACACATTAATGGGTGATTAAGCTGAAAATACTTGTAATAAATGCTAATGATCATTAGATACTGGTTGTTTTATGAACTTCAATGGTTTCCTTGCTCCAAGGAGGTGTTGATCTGCTTGTTAACATGAATAGAGTGCTTATTGTTTGTACAGAAGCTGTT
>JAHLGP010020642.1:10456496-10769426 GCA_020141445.1 Bruguiera sexangula | reverse complement strand
GCTGTTTTCAACATCATTAAGTTAGAATGAGTGATTACAACAAAAAGTCCAGCCTTGTTAGAAGGAAATCAAGAGAAGCACACATTAATGAGCGATTCAGCTGAAAATATTTGTAAGAAATGGCATTGATCACTAGATACTTGTCTTTTAATGAATTTCAATGGTTTCCTAGTTCCAAGGTGGTGTTGATGTGCTTGTTAGTATGAATAGAGTGCTTATTGTTTGTACACAAGCCATTTTCAACATCATTTCGTGAGAATGAGTGATTACAACAAAAAGTCCAGCCTTGTTAGAAGGAAATCTAGGGAAGCACACAAAAATGAGCGATTAAGCTGAAAATACTTGTAAGAAATGGTAATGATCATTAGATACTCGTTGTTTAATGAAATTCTATGGTTTCCTTGTCCCAGGGAGGTGTTGATGTGCTTGTTAACATGAATAGAGTGCTTGTTGTTTGTACAGAAGCTGTTTTCGACATCATTAAGTTAGAATGAGTGATTACAACAAAAAGTCCAGCCCTGTTAGAAGGAAATCAAGAGATGCATGGATTAATGAGTGATGAAGCTGAAAATACTTGTAAGAATTGCTAATGATCATTAGATACTCGTTGTTTAATGAAATTCAATGGTTTCCTAGTTCCAAGGATGTGTTGATGTGCTTGTTAGCATGAATAGGGTGCTTATTGTTTGTACTGATGCTGTTTTGAACATCATTAAGTTAGAATGGGTGATTACAACAAAAAGTCCAGCCTTGTTGGAAGGTAATCAAGAAAAGTACACATTAATGAGCGATTAGGCTGAAAGTACTTGTAATAAAAGGTAATGATCATTAGATACTCGTTGTTTAAAGAAATTCAATGGTTTCCTAGTTCCAAGGAGGTGTTGATGTGCTTGTTAACATGAATAGAGGGCTTATTGTTTGTAGACATGCTATTTTCAACATGATTAGGTGAGAATGAGTGATTACAACAAAAAGTCCAGCCGTGTTAGAAGGAAATCAGGAGAAGCACACATTAATGAGCGGTTAAGCTGAAAATACTTGTAAGAAATGGCATTGATCACTATATACTCGTTTTTTAATGAAATTCAATGGTTTCCTAGTTCCAAGGGGGTGTTGATGTGCCTATTAATATGAATAGAGTGCTTTTTGTTTGTACACAAGCCATTTTCAACATCATTTGGTGAGAATGAGTGATTACAACAAAAAATCCATCCTTGTTAGAAGGAAATCAAGAGAAGCACACATTAATGAGTGATTAAGCTGAAAATACTTGTAAGAAATGGTAATGTTCATTAGATACTCGTTGTTTAATGAAATTCAATGGTTTCCTAGTTCCATGGAGGTGTTGATGCGCTTGTTTACATGAATAAAGTGCTTATTGTTTGTACAGAAGCTGTTTTCAACATCATTAGGTTAGAATGAGTGATTACAAGAAAAAGTCCAGCCTTGTGAGAAGGAATTCAAGAGAAGCACAGATTAATGAGTGATTAAGCTGAAAATACTTGTAAGAAATGGTAATGATCATTAGATACTCGTTGTTTAATGAAATTAATGGTTTCCTAGTTCCAAGGAGGTGTTGATGTGCTTGTTAACATGAATAGAGTGCTCATTGTTTGTACATAAGCTGTTTTCAACATCATTATGTTAGAATGAGTGATTACAACAGAAAGTCCAGCCCTGTTGGAAGGAAATCAATAGAAGCACACATTAATGAGTGATTAAGCTGAAAAAGCTTCTAAGAAATGCTAATGATCATTAGATACAAGTTGTTTCATGAAATTCAATGGTTTCCTAGTTCCAAGGAAGTGTTGATGTGCTTGTTAACATGGTTAGAGTGCTTATTGTTTGTACAGAAGCTGTTTTCAACATCATTAAGTTAGAATGATTGATTTGAACAAAAAGTCCTGCCTTGTTAGAAGGAAATCAAGAGAAGCACACATTAATGAGCGATTAAGCTGAAAATACTTGTAAGAAAAGCTAATGATCATTAGTTACTCGTTGTTTAATGAAATTCAATGTTTTCCTAGTTCCAAGGAGGTGTTGATGTGCTTGTTAACATGTTGAAAACAAGAGATCAAGAGAACAGGAGATCAATTGAAAAGATACCTTCATTTGACTCAAGATAATACTAAAGTCAAAGAATTAGAAAAACATTACAATTTAAAAATTGTTATTTAAAGAATAAGAGATAATCATTACAGTTTAAAAACTAGAATAGTAATAGAAGAACCTTCTATTAAAGAGCTTAAATTCGAAATAACTTAGTTAAAAACTAAAGTTGATGGGCCAAAAGAAATGATGTTAGTTATGGAATCAATGTCTAAGGAAGAAAATGCTTTAGACATTCCATACATATCTTTAGAAGAAAAGTTAAGTACTATCCAATATGTTAGTTTAATTGATAGGGTTATACCCATAAGTAGCATACTCAAATTACGATAATACTCAATAAAGAGTATATATTTTTTTGTAATTGCCCTAATAAAATTAAGTGTTAAAATAAATTATATTAATAAGGGAATAATTCCTTCAAAATAACTAAAGTGTGAAACATTGTTGATAAGAGTAAGCTTGTTATCAAGTACAAGCTATCATCAGTAACAATATGCAATGAGATATTGGTTAAGAACTTGTCTTAAGATGTTATCTTTAGAAATCTTTTTTAGCATATTCTATATCCTATTAAGGAAATTAGTGATCAAAGGATTTTCTTAAAGATAAATGGAAAACTTATTAGTTTTAAATTTATCCTTAATATAGGGAGATAGATTTGCTTCAAAAAAATTATAAGAAAAAAGAAATTTATTCAATTTTTATAGTCTAAAGTAAAATAAATATTTATAACAAAAAATTTATAATCATTTTTATTAAAGTTAAAATAAATGAAATATAAGAAAAATTAGAAACATTAGCTTGTACAAAAATTCCTACAACTTTTTGGGATAGAAAAAAGCATGTAGTAGAATTATTGTATGAGACAGCTTTCAATGAAAGTTAAATACCTATAAAAGCTCAACCCATTGTTATGAGGCCAAAGTACTTAAAGATCTATAAAAATGAGACAAATGATCTTTTAAAGAAAAGACTTATTAGAAAGAATAATAGTCCTTAGAGTTCCTAGTATTTTATGTAGAAAATGCTATAGACTTGAAAGGAAGGTTCCAAGGTTAGTTATTAATTACAAGCCATTAAATAAGACATTATGATGGGTTAGGTATCTTATACCCAGCAAAAAAAGATTTGCTTAATAAGTTTTATAAAGGCCAAATATTTTCAAAATTAGACATGAAGTCTAGTTATTGGCAAATCCAGATTTATAAAAATGATAAATATAAAACTACATTTAGAGTTCCATTTGGGTATTACAAGTGAAATGCAATGCCTTTTGGGTTAAAAAATGCACCCTCTAAATTTCAAACAATTATGAATCAAATATTTAACAATTATTCAACATTTACTATTATTTATATTGATAATGTGTTAGTATTTTCTAATACCATTGAACAATATTTTAAACCTTTAAACCTTTTTTTAAAGGTTATTCAAAAACTCAGTCTTGCAGTATCTAGTAAAAAGATGAATTTATTTTAAACTAGGGTTACGTTCCTTGGTCATTTCATAAAAAATGAAACTATTGTTCCCATAAATAGAGCAATTGAATTTACCTCTAAATTTCCTGATGAAATTAGAGACAATAATAATTGAAAAGATTTTGGGATGTCTGAATTACATTTCAGAATTCTATAAGGATTTAACTTATGATGCTAAACCTCTTTTTAAAAGATTGCAGAAAAATCTGTCAAATTGGATGGATAAGTATATAAAGGCAATTATGAAAATAAAAATAAAAATGAAAGAACTGCCATGCCTTAGTCTTCCTTGTCTTGATGCTCTTAAAATAGTAGAAACTAATGCATTAGATAGGATATGAAAGAATCATTAAACAAAGGATTAACTCTGAAGAACAACTTATTCATTTCACTTAAGGAGTCTAAAGAGAAGTTAAGAGTTAATAATTCTACCATAAAGAAGGAAATTTTAGCAATTGTTTTATGCATTCAAAAGTTTGAAAATGAACTATTAAATAAAAAAAATTTGTTAAAAGTAGATCGTAAGGTAATAAAAGATCTCCTTACTAAAAATGTTTAAAATATTTCGTCTAAACACATATTTGTTAAATGGTAAGGAATACTTTTTGTCTTTGATTTTGGTATTAAGTTTACTAAAGAAAATTTTAATTATCTACTTGATTTTTTAACTCATGAGTAAAATGTCCCTCATATAAGGACTATAGTCTTTAGCAAAGTCAATCAATTGACTGGCTAAAGATGCAAAGGTAAAAAAAAGTTGATAAACTTTGTAGTTATGCTTACGAGCGAGTTTTGAATAAATCCATTATGTATCCTTTAATCAAAGCATATAGATTTTTTCTATATTATGATCAATAATTATACTCTATAAGACCTAATGACATTGCTAGATTTTTATCTTAAAAATGATATATATCCTCATAGTAGTATGATGGATTGTCTATATTATCAATAGATATTACATGAAATTAACTTAATGGTTATTGAACCCATAAAATGAGGATCTAGATTTGGATATAGCTTTAAAAATTGGGCCTATGCCAATTAAAGATAAAGAAAATTTTTTATCTAGAAGATTGGCAAGGTTATCTCTTTGACTACAAAAATATGAAGGAATGGTAAAAGATTAAAACTTATAATTATTTCAATTATATCAAAACTTGGGAAAAAAACCTTATTATATGAAAATAGGCTAAGTAAACTTAATTGGTTCATTCAAATACATCCTTTGAATGATTTAAAGAAATTTTCAAACTAGTTTAAAACCTAGTTTTTAAAATGGGGTTTACATCATTTAATCTTACCTCACAAAGTGCAAACTATTTATGAATAGTTTTGTGAAACAAATAATGAGGCTAAAGACCCATTATTAATATTTGCAACTTGGTATCATGTCAAATGAATTATTAAGTGGGATTATACTATCATGGTTAAACATGTTAGCATTCTAGATGTGGATATCAAGCATATTTCATGACTAGTAAGACAGATTAATATCTATTGGTGGGAAAAGTTTGATTTCTTTGATGATGGAGTCTACATTGGTAAAGGAATTATTTATATAAATGGGCCAAAAGCTCCACCACCAAAGCCTATGCCTTTTAATCTAGAAAAAATAATGAAAACCCTTATGGAATCTATATCATGATAGAGGTTATTGGAAATGATGGCTACACTGCTTTAACTAGAATTAGGCATGCTAGTAGATCAAACTGAAAGTTCTCAAAAATACTTCAATGATGACATAATGTTAGATTCTTAGGACCCATATTAGCTATAAAAGCTCATGAAGAAATTGGCAAATGGACAAACTACTTTCAATGGAAAAGTAGTCCTATGTCCAATTAGATAACTTTTATCAAAGTTACTTTAGCAAAAGTAAGGAATTAAGGACAACCATACTAAAAACAATATTCCTTCAACAATGGTTATCACTTTGCTTGGTTTATCCTCATATCTTTCTTTGATGTGAACCCTAAAAGACATGGTATAGTGACCCAACACACATAAGGAATCAAACAATACCTAAGTAAGCTAAGCCAAATTTTAATCACATAAACCCTAGACCCAATATCCAAAGGAACACAAACTTAAGGTATTAAGAAGAATATAGATGTTATACTCCAAAAAAAGAGGGAATTAGGAGTGATAAGTCGAGTTAAACACCATAATAAGAGATACTTCATAATAAGTTCTTTAGTTCTTAAAAGAATCAAAGGAGAAAACTCTTTTTTTTTTATTTCTCTCAAATTGTTTGATTTTAAAGCTTACAATAGGCTAAGATAACAACCTAAAAGAGACATAAATTCCTATTTAGGAAAAAGTCTCATTCATAAAACTTCCACTTTTATAATAAACACTTACTTAGGACAAAATCCTATTTACAAGTGAATGCTATTACTTAACCCTAACCCATTAAGTACTCCAATCATATTAAAAAGGCCTCTCTTTCAAACTTGAATTCAAACTATTTATGGCTTGGTTGGCCCAAATGCTTTTAATCAGTCCATTTAGTGCTTTTATCATCTTTTTGGCTCAAATGCGTGATTGGACCTTTTTGAATGTGCAAAAGATCTCTTGCATCCTTTGAAGCCTTCCACGAATCATCTTTAAGCTTCTCATCATTCCCCTTCTCCTTAAAAGGATTCATCCTCAAATCATCACCTACATCAAAAGGAGAAAGAACATACACATTAATTATTGCACTAACATTATACTCATTGAAAAGGTCTAACTTATAGGCATTGTCATTAATTCATTCTACAACTTGAAATGGACCATCATTTTTAGGCTATAGCTTTGAAAACCTATGAGCCTAAAACTATTCTTTATGCATATGCACTTAAACCTAATCACTAGGTTTAAACACCACTTTCTTTTGCTTTTTGTTTACATAGGATGCATATTGCTCAGTTCATTTTAAAATATATTGCCACACCTTCTCATGCAATTTTTTCACCATGCCAGCCTTGCATTCACCATTTATGCTAGCATACTCATCGATAGGTATAGGCTCCAAATCCAAAAGAGTAAGGATTAAACTAATATAAAATTTCAAATGAAGAGTAACCAGTAGCAGAATGAACTTTCCTATTATATGAAGACTTAACATATGATAAACAATCTTCTTATGTTTTTAAATTCATTCGAATAATAACATGTAACAAAGTAGAAAGAGTTTGATTAATCACCTTAGTCTGCCCATTAGTTTATGGATGACAAGTAGTTGAAAATAATAGCTTAGTACTTAACATACCCTACAAACTCTTCAAAAGTAGCTTAAAAACTTTGTATCCTAATTTGAAACAATATTCTAAGGCATGCCATGCAAATGTACTACTTCTTTAAAGAATAATTCAACCATATTGTTTGCATTATCAGTTTTATGGCATAGGATAAAGTGTGTCATCTTTGAAATTTTATTAACAACAACAAATATGAAATCCTTACCCCTTTTTGTCTACAACAATCCTATTACAAAATCCATAGGTAAATCAACCCAAGGATGGCAAGTATAGGTAAAGGGGTGTATAAACCATGGGATAAAACTCTATATTTAGCCTATTTGCATATTATGCATTTCATACATACCCTCTCAACATCTCATTTCTTGTGTGGCAAAAAGAAATATTCAGCTAAGACATCTAGGGTTTTCCTAACTCCGAAATGACCCATTAGACCACCCTCATGAGCTTCTCCCATAACAAACTCCCTTAGAGAACTCATAAGTATGCATAAACAATTTTCCCTAAATAAGAAACCCTCGTGCCTATAAAATTTCCCTAAAGCTAACTTCTTACATGCTCTATACACATTAGCAAAGTCAGGATATTTCACATATAAATCTTTAATATATTCAAATCCTAATAATTTTGCAGTAAGTGTAGAGATAAGGGCATACCTATGAGATAATATATTAGCTACCATATTTCCTTACCTTGTTTATAGATGATGATGTAAAGAAAGGTCTTAATGAATTCAACCCACTTAGCATATCTTTTGTTCACCTTTCCTTATCTCTTTAAGTGCTTTAAGGATTCGTGGTCAGTACGGATGACAAACTCCTTAAGCCAAAGGTAGTGTTTCCATCTTTATAAAGCTCATACTAATGCATACATCTCTTTATCATAAATAGGATAATTAAGACCTACTCCACTTAGATTTTTCACTGAAGTCAGCAATTAGACACCTTTCTTGCATCAAAATGGCTCCAATGTCAATATCTGAAGCATTACACTTAATCTCAAAAGTTTTTGAAAAGTTAGGTAAAGTAAGTAAGGGTGCAAAACTTAATTTTTCCTTAATGTAATTAAAAGCCTTATTTCGATCACTACCCCACTTAAAACTCATGTTCTTTTTATTAACCTCAATTAGTGGTGTAGCAGTAGTTCTAAAGTCCCTAACAAAGTATTTATAGAAACTAGGTAGACTATGAAAACTAGGCACATCACTAATTGACTTAGGTATAGACCAATCATAGATTACCCTAACTTTTTCCTCGCCAAGAAATATGATTTGGTTAGTACAAAAGGAACATTTCTTAAAGTTAGCTTACAATTTCTCATAATGTAATACAATTAAAACAAAATGTAAATGATCAATATGCTCTTTGAAGTTTGTGCTATAAACCAAAATATCATCAAAATATACAACTACAAATTTACCAATGAATGTTTCCAAAACATGATTCATCAATTGCATAAAAGCACTTAATGTATTAGTAAGACCTAATGGCATAACAAGCCATTCATACAAACCATACTTAGTTTGAAAGCTATTTTCCACTCATCTCCCTTTCTCATCCTAATTTAGTGATATCTACATTCGAAATCAATTTTAGCAAAGACACATGAACTATGTAATTCATTTAACATGTCATCTAACTTAGGTATGGAGTGATGATATTTTATAGTGATTTTATTGATCACTCGATAATCAATACACATCCTCTAAGTCCAATCCTTCTTGGGTATAAGTAGAATAGGAACCACATAAGGACATATGCTTTATCTCATATATCCATTCGAAATCAATTCCTCGACCTGCCTTTGAAGCTCCTTTTTCTCCTTAGTATTACTCTTCTATACTAGCTGGTTTAGAATGGATGCACTAAGGATAAAATCAATTTGATGCTCAATTCCTCTGTTAGGTGCTAATCTATTTGGAACATCCTTATGAAATACATCTTTAAATTCCTATAAAAGAGAAATAACAACACTAGACAAAGATAGGTCAAACTAGTTAGTTTTAAAATAAGCCTCTTTGTACAAAAGTACAATCATAGGTTATTTGACATAAAATGCTCTTTTGACATCACATGCTCTTTTGACATCACTTTGTTTTGCATAGAAACTTTCTTTTTTCTTCTTTCTTTGTCCTCACCTTTTCTCTTCTCTTTTTATTTTAGTTATCCCTCTCTTTTCAGTCTCTCGTTACATTCACTCTTATTTTTAATCCTTAATTCATCCCTATAAGCTTGTTAAGGTGCTAATGGTATAGAAGTGATGAGTTTTTCATTCATTACAAAGGAATATCGATTCTTGAAGCCATCATGCATAACACACATGTCAAACTACCATAGCCTTCATAATAGAATATGGCCCACATGCATAAGTAGAACATCACATAAAATTTTGTCATGGTACCTTCTGATAGAAAATGTCACGGGCATTTACTTATTTACCTTGATTTCACCACTCTTATTCAACCATTGAAACTTATATGACCTAGGATGCTTCATACTAGGAAAATTCAGCATTTCAACTATGATTGTACTAGCTATATTAGTGTAACTCCCACTATCAACAATCATACTATATACCTTATCTTTGATAAGATACCTCATATGAAAGATGTTATCTCATTACACCTTATTCTCTTCCTTCACTTATACATTCAATGCTTGCCTTGTGATGAGAGCTACTCCATTAATGAAATACTCTTCTCCATCACTTTCACCCTTCAATGATGGCATAAAATCATCATTTGACTCATTTGTAGTCTCAATGTCACGATTGCCTTTTAAGACTATTACATGCTAATTTGGACATTGAGATGCAATTTGACCCCTTCTCAAACATTTAAATCATTGAACATCTCTATTTATACTTGGTCAGGGATCAAAATTACTTACCTCCTTACTAAAACTCATATTCATGCTCTTGGATAGCTCAGCTTTAGACTTACAATCGACCTTCTCATCCTTTTTACTCTAATTTTCCTTCCATGATGAAGTAGAACTTGAATTCTACCCAAACCGTATGCAACCCTTTTGTTTAAGTTATCTTTCAACTTTCATTACCATGTGCACCATGTCTTCTAATTCCACATAGTGTTGTAACTAAACCAAATTAGCTATGTCTCTATTTAGCCCTTACAAAAATCAAGCCATGGTTACCTCTTTATTTTCTTCTACATTTGCCTTAATCATGGCAATCTCCATCTCCTTATGATAGTCCTCCACACTCTTGGTGCCTTGAATGAGACCTTATAGCCTTTGATGCAAATCCTTATAATAGTGATTAAGGACAAGCATCCTCCTTATGATAGCCTTCATCTCCTCCCATGTATCAATAGGCCTCACATGATTCCTTCTCCTAGTCAAAACAAGTTGATCTCACCAATTTAACCTTTACCTTTTCCTCTTTAGAGTAATTGTGGTAGTCAAAAATCAATTTAGCCTTCTTCTCCCATTCTAGGTACACATTAGGATCATTTTGACCTTGAAACGAAGGAATTATCATTTTAATGCTGCCTAAATCATAGTCATAGGTGTCTCACTTCCTAAAATCTCTTTGATCCTTTCTATTATTAGCAATTCTAACCACAGTAGCTCAATCATCAAATTCACCATCTTATACATCATCTTGATGGTCATAGGCTTGTCTTACTTGCATTCTTGCATTAGGAACCTTGTAGTCCCCATGCCTCCTTTGCAACTTTGCTGTTGTATTAGTTTGCTCTTTCATCCTCTCCCTTATATCATCAAATCTATATTTATGAGCTCAATTTGTTATTGTATAACTTTGATCATAAAGGACACATCACTAACTCCCTTCTAAGCTACACCTTTGTCTTTGGAAGTCATAGTATTACTTCTATACAAAATGATTAGGATACCTTACAAAACACTCACTCACTTGTTTCACTAAAAAAAGGTTGTCACACTCCCTCATGTTTTACACCTTTTATGGCTTTTTCTTAATATGAACTTGCACTCTTGACTTTTACCACTCAAATTTCCCCCTTCAACTTTTTAAAGAACTAAACAAGCTAAATCAAAAGGAATGGTTTTAAACAAAATAAGGTAAGTGGGGTAGAATTGAACTAATTGGAGAATAAGGAGTCAAAGAAGACAAAAAAGGACATTAAGGCAAACCAATTTAATGAACTAGTCTAACATAAAACAAGATAGAGAGTTAAACATAAAGGAAAATCTTGGATGACATAACAAGAAAATAGATGGCAAAATTATAGTTAAGTAAGAAAACTAAATTATTATTGTAACCAATTTATCCAAACTATTTACCTTTTATGAATAACTTGAATTTCATACTTTTTTTTGGTTTTTTTTTTTTTATAAGCACAAAACAACAGTGTAATACTTAAAGACAACAAATGGATTTGAAAATAACATGTTTTAATAGTTATGCACTCAAACAAATGAGCAAACTAAGAAAGATTGCAAATGGATAGATTAGCACATTCAAATGGTAATGTGCTTAATAGACAAATTAAGTAGAAATAAATAAATTACAAGGAAATAAATTGAAGAATTAATTAATCCAACTTGATTTAGAGCCTTTCCAATTTGATTTCGAGCACCCATTATGTATTGCAGAGCATATCAAGGAGCTAATATGGAGGGAAGTAGTGAAGTTCAATCCAGATCCAGCAGCTTAGATTGTGAGCAAATGTAATAAAACATTCATTTGTGATCACTTCATGGTGATGAACCCTTTATTGATCTCTTAACTTTCTCTATGTAATTCATGATATGCCTAACTTCACTCCTATAAGCAATCCTTGATTAGGACAAGCTAGTGGTGAGATCAAAGCATACCAATTCCTATATGAGATACCTCGGTGATATTGAGTCCATGGATCACTTACATAACCCATTTGTTCACAAAAGTCTCTTTAGGCCTTTTTACCATGTATTTTCTTGTTCTGTGACTACCCATGCAATTTTATTTCATTATAGAGTTTAACTCCTTATGCTACAACTTTATTAGCTAATACTCCATAAGTATTATTCGAGTCATTAATAACTATAGTATGATAAGTTTTAAATTATTATTTACTTTTTTTGAAAATAAGGAATGTAACCCTGATAAGAATTTTTTTTTCTAAAATATACTCTTGTTATCTTCTCTAATAAATTTTTTTGAAAAGAACACATGTTTATACCACCACCTAAAATAAGATAAATTCAAGCATCTCAAATTAATGAGTTGCTTGCAAGTCTTGTTTACTAATAGGCTAGTTGTACCAATAATGTGGTTTGTGATTAATGATTTGCTTATAAGTCTTGTGTGCCAATTGCATCCCTTATTCTATTTTAATAATAAAAAATATTTGGGACTTAGTTTCTTTTGATAAGTAGAAATCTTGCTAGCCTTTAAGTTGTCCAGTAAAATCATTGGTTATGAATTTTGCTATTTGGTGGTTAAAATTGCCCTTAGACTTTGCAATAGTAACAAACATCATGATGTAATAGAGTAAGATGAGGATATGATTTTCACACATTTCATCTAAATTCTATTCAACAATGCTACTGCCATCATATTTTACATAACTGTACTCAAACTATTCCTCTAATAAGAGGTTTATAGGAGTCAGTTTAGGATAATATAATTTTGTAAGGACTTTATTAAAAGTCATCTTGTTGATATTTATAAATTCCTACTTATAAAAAGGTGTTAAATCTTTTATCATAGGTTTTTGTTCTAATAAGAACATTTCTTCTATTTTTTGATATAATGTTTAGCTTTTGAAGATTCTTCTTCTTTAATTTGTTCCTTTTTTCTTAGGATAAAGGCTTCCTTTTCTTTTAATCCAAGGGTTTTTTAACCTTTTAATTATTTCATCCACTAACTCTACCTTTCCAAGATTTTACTTAACATATTAGAATTTATTTCTCTAGATAACATGAGTTTAAATAAAACTTTTTTTTCCTATCTCTAGTTTACATAGAGGTATTGGAGCTTATTAAGCTATTTCTTTAAACTTTTCTTCAACTCTATTAAGCTAATTTCTTATAGATTGAAGATAAAAAATACTATAATTTTCTTACTATATAACAACACTTGTAGATGGTTCTAGTTTATAGGGTGAAGTTATAGCCTCATTCTCATCTACTTTGACACTTAAATTTAATGCAAAAGGGTGAACACTAATAACCCTTTTTCCTATTTTGCTAATGTATTCTTGATATGCCTTTTCAAAGACCACACACTTTTACAGGGTTGAAAAATTTGGGAATAGTTTCTTCTTAAATTTATAAACTTTTTCCAAATTAGTGAAATGTCTATAGTTCCCATACTATTTGTATATATCTTATGGTGTTGATGACATACTTCTTGTTCCTTATGATTAAAGGTCATAAAAAACCATTTCCTTTTTATAGTATTTTCAAGAGAGTAAAATAACTCTCTTACCTCTTCATTTACCTCATTAACCACTTTAAGGATATAAAGACTTTTATCTTCGTCCTGATATCTTATATCAAATAAAGAAGGGGACCTAAGCTTAGAAACCTAGCTGGTTGTTTCTAGTGGTTAATTAACCATAAAAGTAGAAGTTAAATGGAGGAAAGTTAATTCTATATTAAGGCTAACTAACCTACTCTCCAGTTCTTCTAATACCTTCTAGCTCAATGATTAACATTAAGAAGGTAGAGAATTTAGGCTTAATCTTTTTTTTTTTTTCCTTTTCAAGGTTTAACCTCACACTGTAAATGGAGTAAATCGAATTTTGACATCCCTATCTTTGAATTCAATTAATTCTTCCATCTATTTGTTAACCTCTTTAACAAGTTCAACTACTTTTCAAACATCCATCTTTTAGGTAATTTAACTTGATCCCAAGTAATCATTTTAGGAACCAAATATTAGATTTTGACCTATTGCCATCTGCATATCTAACTAGAATTTTTTTAATCCCTAAGACAATAATGTTCATAACCATATAATGTATCCTATAAATAAGAATTGGATTTTCCAAAGTAGGCATCATGTCTAAGTTATGTCTAGTAATTGGCTTTAAATCTAGTCTAGTAGTACACTTTAATGTTATTTGTACTATCTCAATATGGAAAAATTTTTATTTTAGTTGGTGTGATCTAATAAGCTCTTAAGATGGCAGGAAGAAGTCATTATAACCCTATAATAAGGGTAAAACTTCTTCAACAATCTTAATAAAATAATTATTTTTTCTTAAGAAACTTCCTTATTTATAAACATGGGAAGAGGAAGATGAGAGGAGAGTCCAATCCTACAAATAATTATTATCTAAATCTTCACTATTACTTATTTCTTTATTTCTACTTCTAAAAAGACTATTACTTCTAAACAATTGATTAGGTCTTAACTGATCCATGCCTTTTGGTATCATTGTCAATGTCTTAAGTTATAACCCTACATGCCTACACACAACAAAAGTAGGTACAAAAGCAATGCAACTTGGGGTTCTAACTATGAGATATCGATAAATTTAAACTTTCTCAACTATTCAAAAGGTCAACATCTAACTAGATCTGGGTACACAAGGCTCTGATACCTTTCCTATCTTGGTAGCGTAGAATCATACAAAAAGAAATATAAAAACTCTAGAACACATAGATATGCTATAAATAGAATTTCAAAGCAATTAAAAATAACAAAATATAAAACTTCTATTAAAGAAATAAACTTATAGAAATAATTCTTTCATTCCACAATACATTGTTACAGGGTATTATTATAGATAGGTAATGATTGCTCTCAGAAGAGAGAGGGAAGAGCAAACTTAGTTCTAAAGAGAAGGGAAATTTGACTCACTTTTCATATGACTGAGAGGTCTTCTTATACCCATAATAGGTGATAACCATGATTGAAGGAATCTCTTTTACAAACTTGTCCTTGATTCCTTTTCCAAAAGTTGCTTTAATAAAAGCTTTTGGGTCCCATGACTACTTTTCCACTAAAAGTTGTTTGTTCATTTGCCCTTTAGAGTGGCAAATCTTGCCTAATATCATCATCATTAAGGTGTCTCTAACTACTTTTAGCTTGGTCAACTTGCATGTCTTGCTCTGGTTGGAGCAATCTAGCCATCAATTCTAATAACCTTTCTTTTGATACCAACTCCATTAAAGTCTTTAATATTTCTTCTAAGCTAGATGGCATGGGTTTTGGTGGTGGAGCTTTAGGCCCATTGACACAAATAATTCCTTTACCAATATAGACTCCATCATCAAAGAAATCAAACTCTTCCCACCTTCAACTGTTAATTTGTCTTGCCAGCCATGGAATGTGCTTGATATTGACATCTAGGACATTAACCTATTTATCCATAATAGTATAATACCACTTGATAATCCATGGGATATGATAAGAAACTACAAACATTAATTGTGTGTTTTTATCATCATTGTCTATTTCACAAAACTATTCATAAACAGTTATTACTTTATGAGGTAGGATAATATGATGTAAACTTGATGCAGCCCACATCGCCGCATCTCTCACAAGCCCTCATTGGCAAGTTCCACAATGTTCACTCAAACAAGAAGATCAATACACATTCAAGCTCATCAATCTTCTTAATAAGTCCATAACCAAGAGGATTCTTATTGTTGACTTTGTCATTTCCTCTACATTGAAACTATTCTGTTTTAATAATCTTTCTTTATTAGCTCCTAGTTCCTAGGCTTGATTTAAGTTGTGGGAAATATTGTGTCTTTATTTGGTCCTATTTCTTAGGCTTGATTTGAGCCTTTTCATTATCTTCTGTTTGCTTTAAAAGAGGATTAATGTTACGCACAAAAGTGACTTGATTGGATGAATGAAATTACCTTGGACATTCTTTTGAATCTTGAAGAGTTCGTACCCATGAAAACCTAAAAGAGTTTTCACTTCATCCTTGAAGAGTCAGAGCTTTTCAAAGTCTACATCCTTGAAGAGTCCACCAATCTAGAAGAATTGATGCCCCGCCAACTTTATTGGAAGCCTAGAAGAGCAACCATTGAAGTCCCTTCTTGTTACCACGTTCTGACCAGCTTTGTTGTATTCACTTCTTCTCCTAAATCAATAATTCTGCAGCACTTATCTACAAAAACTCAAAACACAAAAATTGTAGATCTACAAGACCTTGTTCATTAGCAATTGGAATCACTCCATTCTAACCTACCAATCAAGAGATATGGCCATTTTCCTGATGACATGCAGAACTGAAATTTCAACTCGAATTTCTGCAAGTCACCCTCCCGATCCTTCTTTACTTTTGACTTAATTGCCAAGCCTTCGGCTATATCATTTTAATATTAGAGCTTTGGAAGAGAGGACAATGCCTCTAAGACAAGCCAGATGTTGAGGTGGCAGATCCATTCCATTGAACAAAGTGCATACACTTGCTGAGAATTTACAACAACATATCCAAGAAAAAATTGATGCCTTGACCCGAGAAGTTCAGCATCTAAGGGTTGAAGCAAACAACCCTCCATCCCATTCCAGAACTGAAGAATCCAATGGCGATTCTTCTTCTTCAAAAAGTGTTCAGTCTTTTCCTCAAAAGAGGAATGCTCATCATTATGTGCCAGAATTTTGTGAACCAGATTGGGAAAAGGAAATCAAGAGGGACATTTTAGAATTTTCAGGTATCGATTCTGCTGATGAAATTATTGATCGGTTGACCCTTGTAAATGAAGTCTTTGAGTATAGAAAAGTCTCCGATGATTGTCACATTGGTATCATTGCTATGTGATTCCAAGGCAAGGCCATAGCTTGGTGGCAACAAGAGAAACAAACTCGCCAATCTGTTAGTAACGCTCCAATCACTTCATGGAAAGAGATGGAGTACAAGATTCAAAAGTATTTCTTTCCCAAAGGATACAAGAGAGATCTCTACCAAAGGTACCAAAATCTGAGGTGGGGTACCAATCTGTAGACTAATACACCAAAGAGTTCAACAAATTGGTGATTCGCAATAATATTCAAGATCCGAAAGAGGTGCTTGTGAGCAAGTATTTGAATGGTCTTCAACTTTGTATCCAAGATGCCTTAGAAGTCCACGACATTTGGGATTTGGGAGATGCACATCAATGGGCAGTCATAGTGGAGTGTTCTTGCTCTAGGAAGCCACAAATCTATACTTTGTCAAATTGAGCAATGAGGAGTACCACTGGCACCACAAAGTCACTGAAACTTTGACACAACCCGATAGCAAGCTCCCTACTTAACTCAATCTTTCAAAGCAACCAAGTACAATTGGTTGGCATTGCTATTCTTGTGGGGAGATCAGTCATCGTGCTAGCAATTGTCAATTCAATAAGCATTGACCAGTCGGAAAAGCTTTCTTGGTGGATAATGAGTTTGATGATGAAAAGGAGGAGTTACATGAAGAAGAGTCAAAAGATGTTGAAGTTATGGCAGAAGATGAACAAATCATACATGCTGATTCTGGCAAGCTTCTCATGGTAAGAAAGATTTTCCTTACTCCCAAAGATGACACCAGAGATAGGTGGCATTCAGCCTATATTTTTCATTTAGCCTTACACACCAATATTTTTCATTCAGCCTGCACCATTTTAGGGAAGTTATGTCAATTGATTATTGACTCCAGTTGTTGTGAGAATGTGATTTCTGAAGTAGTAGCAAGTAAGCTAAAATTGGAGTTGAGGGTGCACCCAACACCTTACAAAATATCATGGTTAAAGAAGGGTACTGAGGTAACTGTTTCCAAATGACGTCTTATCAATATTTCTATCGACTCTATTTATTTTGACAAAATATGGCGTGATGTTCTATCTATGGATACTAGTCATATTATTCTTGGTCGACCAGTTGCAATTTGATAGGGAGACTATCCATGATGGCTATTGTAATATGTATTCTTCCAAGTATGGTGGAAAGACGATTATTCTAGTGCCTGGTAAGGAACTCAAGACTCTTTTTGTTGATAATTCCTTATCTCTGACTTTGTTAACAACAAAAGATGTGAAGGGTGCCATGAAGGGGGTTAGTATCACATATATTTTGCTTAGCAAAACTGACATGATTGTATCTTCTAAGCCTCATCAATTGCAGCCTCTTTTTGAAGAATTTAATGACATCTTTCCAAATGACTTACCACCAGGTCTTCCGCCAATGAGAGACATACAACATCAAATTGATTTGATCCCCAGAACTCCACTACCTAATCTAGCTTATTACCGAATGAGTCCAATGGAACATGAAGGATTGCAATGGCAAGTTATGGAACTCTTGAATAAGGGTTTTATAAAGGAGAGCCTCATTTCATGTGGTGTTCCAGCCCTCTTGGTGCCTAAGAAAAAAGGCACTTAAAGAATCTGTGTTGACAGTCAGGTGATCAACAAGATCACCGATAAACATTGGTTTCCAATTCCATGTCTTGATTATCTTTTGGATCAACTCTCTGGTGTGACTATCTTCTCAAAGCTGGATTTAAATAGCGGATACCACCAAATTAGAACTAAGCCCAAAGATGAATGGAAGACCACATTCAAAACCAAAGATGGACTATTTGAGTGGCTAGTCATGTCATTCGGGTTGTCTATTGTGCCATTTACATTTATGAGGTTCATGACTTAGGTTTGGGAGCCATTTCTTGGGAAGTTTGTTGAGGTTTATTTTGATCATATTCTAACTTTTAGCAAGTCTACTAATGACCACCTGCAGCATCTTTGACAAGTATTAGAAGTGTTAAGGCAAAATTGCTTATATGCATCCCCTGACAAATGCTATTTCATGATGCTACAAATCCTATTCTTGGGATTTCATATTTCAAAAGAAGGAATTTCAGTCAATGATGCTAAGATCAAGGTGGATAAAAAAAGGCTGACTCCAACAAATGTGCACGAAATTCAAAGTTTCCACAGTCTCGCTTCTTTCTATTGGTAGTTCATTATGCATTTTAGCACTATTATAGCCCTGCTCTCCTCTTGCATGAAGAAAGGGTATTTTTGAGTGGATGAGTAAAGCCAAGGAAAGCTTTGAACACCTCAAAGAAAAATTGAGCATGAGCCCAATTCTTGCATTGCCTAATTTTGATTTTGTTTTTGAGGTATATTGTGATGCATCGAGTATTGGTATTGAAGGATTTTTGAGCCAAGTAGGCCAAACATTGCCTTCATTAATGAGAAATTGAATGTGCAAAACTTCATTATAGAACTTATGATTTGGAATTTTATGCACTTTTTCTCAAACTTGAGCATTGGTGGTAGTATCCCTATCCATTAGGAATTTATTTTGTACATTGATCATAAAGCTCTCAAGTATATTTTAAGGCAACAAAAACTCAATTCTAGGCATGCCAAATAGGCTGAATATATTCAAGAATTCTCCTTCATTATCAAGTACAAGGCAAGAGTTCAAAATCAGGTTATTGATACTTTTAGTCAGAAGAAGAGCTTAATACATACTATATGCTCGACTATTCTTGGATTTAATTCTTTTTAGGAGTTGCATCAAGAAGATCCTTAACTTTTGAAGATTATTTTTGACTTGCAAGAAAAGAAGCTTGCTAATTTTACTTTATGTGATGGTTTCCTTTTTAAAAGAAATCATCTATATATTCTGGATTGCTTTCTTCAACAAAGGGTGATCAATGAAATTCACCACAATGGACATGTTGGGTGTGACAAAACTATGCAACTTGTTCCAGCCAAGTATGTTTGGCCCCATCTAAAACTTGATGCATACCAACAAGTGATGAGGTGTTGATGTTGCCAAGTAGGAAAAGGGCCAATGCAGGTCTATATTTGCCCATGCTGATACCATAAGCTCCTTGGCAAGAAATCTCTAAGGACTTTCTCCTTGGACTATGATGTACACTCAGATCTATGAATTCAATCTTTTTGGTTGTTGATAGGTTCTCGAAGATGACACGTTTCATTCCTTGTTGTAAAACTATGGATGCCTTATGAATTGCTAACTTATTCTCCAAAGAAGTCTATAAATTACATGGCATTCCTAAGACTATTAGTTCTAATCATGACATAGAGTTCTTTAGGTCCTTAGGCAATTTATTAAGGACTTTGATTGATGATAATCCCCACTCTTAGGAGACATGATTGTCACTTGAGGAATTTGCTTATAATTGTTTGGTGAATTGTACTACTAGATACAATACTTTTGTGATTGTATATGGGCATCAACCAAGACTGCTCTTGATCTAGCACCAATTCCTTTTGCTGAAAAATCCATCAATAAGGTGGATGAAATTTAGAGAGCAAGGCTGAGTCTTATAAAAGGGATGTCAACAAAGGGCAATGTGAAATTATCTTTGAACTTGGAGATTTTGTTAAGGCTTATTTACCATTGGAGCAACATCCCATTGGAAGCTACAATAAGCTTAGTGATCAAAAGCTTCGATCACTTAAATTTCTTTAGTGCATCGATCCTAATGCATATCAACTAAAGCTTCCTTCTTATATGAAGATACATGATGTATTCAACGTGCGTCATTTAACACCTTATGTGAGTGATTCTTCTAATAATGATGATTCAAATTTGGGGACAGATTCTTCTAAAGAGAGGGGGAATGATGCAGCCTGCATCACTATGTCTCTTACCAACAAGCCCTCATTGACAAGTTCCACAACATTTGCTTAGCCAAGAAGATGAGCTCACATTCAAGCTCATCAATCTTCTTAATAAGTCCACAAAGAAAAAGATTCTCATTTTTGAATTTCCATAACCAATAAGATTCTAATTGTTGACTTTGTCATTTCCCATACATTGAAAATATTTTGTTTTGATAATTTTTCTTCATTAGCTTATAGTTCCTAGACTTAATTTAAGTTGTAGGAAATATTTTGTTTTTATCTGGTCATAGTTCCTAGGCTTTATTTGAGTTTATTCATTATCTTCTATTTTGCTTTAAAAGGCAATAAATATTATGTAGAAAAGTGACTTGATTGGATGAATAAAATTGTCTTGGGCATTCTTTTGAACCTTAAAGAGTTCATACCCTTGAAAACCTAGAAGAGTTTTTACTCCATCCTTAAAGAGTTAAATTTTTTCAAAGTCTACATCCTTGAAGAGTTATAGCCATCAATCTAGAAGAATTGATGCCCCACCAACTTCATTGGAATCCTAGAAGAGCAACCATTGAAGTCTCTTCTTGTTTTCATGTTTTGGCCAGTTTTATTTCATTCAATTCTTCACCTAAATTGATAACTTTATAGCATTTATCTACAAAATCTCAAAACACAAAAATTGTAGACCTACAAGTCCTTGTTTGTTAGCAGTTGGAATCACTTTGGATTTGCTAATAATCAAATTTCATATGAAAGTTTGAAAATATCTAGGTTTCATAAAGTCAATTTCATAAATATTTTATATTAGTTAAAGGCTTGTAATCAATAACCAATCTCAGAACTCCTCTTTCCAGTTATACAGCAGTTTCAACATAAAATGTTTGGCAACTCCATGGGTTATTACTTTTCCTAATAAGCCCTTTCTTTAAGAGATTGTTTATTTTATTTTTACAGGTCTCTAATTGCCTTGGTCCCATCACCATAAGGTAGGTCATAACAGGTATTTGACTTTCATTGAAAGTTGTTTCATATAGTAATTTTATTGCATGCCTTTTCTATTTCAAAAAGCTATAGGAATCTCCACGCAAACCAATGTTTCTAGTTTTTCCTATATTTTGACTTAAATAATAGGAGTATTAATTTTTCTTGTAAATATTTACCTTTTACCTCATTTTACAAAGATTAAATAAATCTTTCTTTTCTCTTAATTATTTTTTGAAATTAATCTATCTCTTTGTATTAAGAAGTAGATATTAACTTAAAGTTAATAAGCTTTTCATCTATTTTAGAGAAACTCCACTTATCACTAATTTCTTTAATAAGATATAACATGTGCAAGAAGGAGTTTTCCAAAATAACATCTTGTGATAGGTTTTTAACTAGTACAAATGGAATTTTTATATAAATTCCCTCAATATATGTAACAACTTGTGATAACTTGTATTTAATAATAAACTTGCTTTTATTAATAGTGTTTAATACTTTAGTAATTTTCGAGAAGTATTTTGAAGGAACTATTCTCTCGTTAATACAATTCATATCAGTACCTTAATTTATTAAGGTTATGATAAAAAAGATGTACTTTTTATTGATTGTGATAGGTTTTTAACTAGTATAAATGGGATTTTTATACAAATGTCCTTATTGCATATAACAACTTATGATAGCTTGTACTTAATAACAAACTTACTTTTATCAATAGTATTTAACACTTCAATGATTTTTTAAGGAACTATTTTCTCATTAATACAATTCATATCAGCATTTGAATCTATTAGGGTTATGACAAAAAAGATATACTTTTTATTGATTACTATAATAACTTGAGTATGCCATTTATTGATGGTGACCTTATCAATTAAATTGACATATTGAAAAGTACTTATATTTTTGTTATTTAAAAAGAGAAGTATTTGGAATGTATGCTTATCTATTTTATCAAACATGGATTCCAAAACTACTAATCTTTCTTTTAATTCTTTTATTTTACCTTTTAACTGGTTGATCTTAACTTTAAACTCACTAACCAAAGGTTTTATTGCTATTGTTCTAGTTTTTAAACTATAATAATTATTTCTAAATTTTTTGAATAACAATTTTTAAACTATAGTCTTCTTTTTATTCTTTTAATTTAATCTCATCTTAAGATAGATGAAGATATTTCTCTAACTATTCTTTTTTTTTCTTTTGGATTTGCAATCTTATTAATAAGATTCAATATCAAATTATCTTCCTTTATAAGGACTAATAGGCTATTACTTTTTGCGTAAAGTTTGATAATAGTCACATTGACCATTATAGCCATTATCAAAGTCATCCTTAGAGCTACTTTCTTCTTCGAGATGATCTACTTCTAAATGTAATTTATCATATTCATCTTCTAATAAGAAGATGTGCACTAATGACCTTTTAACACCTTCATTTATACATAATTTTTAAATCTTTTATTTCATTTTGCATTTATTAGAATAATTTCTTATTTTTCTACATTTATAATATACAACTATCTTTTTCTTTTTCTTTTATGGACTAGGACTTTTCTTCTCTTTTAATTTTTCCTTCGAATAAAAGGATTTCTTTTGAGTGCTTAGTTTATAACCCTTTTTGTGAATTTTTTAGAATATTTTATAGGTGAATAACCCATTTGCTCATAAAAATCACCTAAAGCCTTTTTACCCTATATTTTCTCATTCTGTAGCTACCTATGTAGTTTTATTTCATTACAAAATTTAACACCTTCTCTTACAACCTTAGTAGCCAATTCTTCATAAGTATAACTAGAGTTAATAACTCTAATATGATAGGTTTTTAACCTATTTTTTACCCTTTCTGAAAGTAAGATAGGTAATCCTAATAAGAATTTTTCTTTTCAAAAGATACTCTATTTATCTTCTCTAGTAAAAATTTTTGAAAAAAACACATCTTTATACCACCTAAAATGAGATAGCTATAAAGGGCAAATATACAAACAACTTTTGGTGGAAAAGTAGTCATAAATCTCAAAAGCTTTTATTAAAGCCATTTTAGGAAAAACAAGGAATCCAAGACAACTTTACTTTATAAAAAAGATTCCTTCAATCATGGTTATCACCTTTTATGGGTATAAGAAGACCTTTCCATCATAGGACAAAAAAGGTCAAATTTCCCTTCTCTGTAGAATTAAGTTTGGCTTCCCTCCCTCTTTTCTATTAAGTCATTACCTATGTATAATAAAACCCGGTAAGGATGTATTGTTAAATGAACATATTACTTATATAATTTTATTTTTTTAATAGAAGTTTTATATTTTGTTGTTTTTAATTGCTTTAAAACTCTATTTATATCCTATCTATATGTTATAAGGTTTTTATGTTTCTTTTTGTATGATCTTGTGCTCCCAAGATACGAATAGTATCAAAGCCTTGTGTACCCATGTCTAGTTAGACATTGACCTTCTAAATAATTGGGAAAGTATAAGTCTATTAGTGTCTCATAGTTAAAACCCTAAGTCATGCTACCTTTGTACCCACTTTTGTCGTGTGTTTACGTGTAGGGTTGTGGGTTAAGATGTTGATAGTGATACCATAAGGCATGGATAGGTTAACACCTAATCAATTGTTTAGAAGTAATAGACTTTCTAAAAGTAAAAATAAAGAAATAATTATCAATAAAAATTTAGATAATAATTATTTACAAAACTGGGGTTGTACAAATTATTCCAAGGAGCTTATTTGCTGACACCAATAAAAGTACAAATTTCTCCATATTAGATTGGTACAAGTAGCATTAAAACCTACTACTTGACTAGGTTTAAATAATTCACCTACTTTCTATGTTTGTCATAAAAGACATAACAGATTCCATGACTCCTTATTATGAGTAGTTGAATCCACTTTAAGTGATGAACTTATATGGTTTTCATGTTTTTCAAATTTTACTTTATCATTGTTAGATCATAATTTGATACACGCATTATATTTGGATATTAAAACCAAAAGATTTGATATGATGCCTACTTCAAAAAATCTGCTCCTTATTTACAAGATACATTATAAAGTTTTGAATACCATTATTTAAGGAATTAAACAAATTCTACTTAGATATGTAGATAAAAGGACTACAACATTATTTTTTACTAATAGGTCAAAATCTAATGTTTTGGTTCCTAACATGATTGCTTGGGATTAGGTTAAATTACTTGAAAGATGGAAGTTAAAAAAAGCAATTGAACCTATTAAACAGGTAGAAATAATTGAATTCAAAGATGGGGATGTCAAAATTCGATTTGATACATCTAGAAGTGTGAGGTTAAATCTCAAAAGAATAGAAAAAAAAAGGGTTAAACCTAGATTCTTTACCAATCACTGAGTTGGAAGCTATTAGAAGAATTAGAGAGTAGGTTAGTCAACCTTAATATAAGGTTGACTTTCATCCCTTAACTTCTATTTCTATGGTTAATGAACCACTAGAAACATCCAGTTAGGCTTTTACCTTCTTTATCTAATATGGGATATCATGATAAAGATAGAGTCTTTATGTCCTTAAAGTAGTTAATGAGGTAGATGAAAAGATGAGAGAGTTATTTAACTCTCCCAAAAATATTTTAAGAAGGAAATGGTTTTTTATGACCTTTAATGATAAGGAATGAGAAGTATGGCATAAATGCCATTAGATATACATAAATAGTATAAGAACCATAGACATTTCCACTTATTTGGAAAAGGTTTATAAACTTAAAATGAAACCTTTTCTAAAATTTTCAGCCTTCAAAGAGTGTATGGTCCTTGAAAAAGTATATCATCAATACATTTCCAAAAAAGGAAAAAGGGTTATTAGTGTTCACCCTTTTGCACTAAACTTAAGCATCAAAGTAGATAAGAGTGATGTTTTAGCTTCCCTTTATAAAGCAAAACCATTTATAAGTGTTATCTATAGTAAGGAAATTATACTAATCTTATCTTCAATCTATAAGAAATCAACTTAAGACAAGATTGAAGAAATAACTCAATAAGCTCCAAGACCTCTGGTTAAACTAAAGATAGAGAAAAGGGTTTTATTTAAACCATATCATCAAAAGAAATATATTATAATATGTCAAGTAAAAATCCTAAACTGGTAGAGTTGGTGGATAAAGTAGTTAAAAGTTTAAAAAACCTTGGATTAAAAGAGAAAGAAGCCTCTGTCTTAGGAAAAGAGGAATAGATTAAAGAAGAAGAATCTTTAAAGACCAAAGATTGTATCAAAAAAATAGAAGAAATGTTCTTATTAGAACAAAAACAAGGTTGGAGACAATAATATACTCTTAAAATATAATAACACTTCTATTTTATAACAAACTCTTACCCAAGAGTGAATTTTATTACTTAACCCTAATCTATTAGGCACTCTAATCATATTAATGAAATCATGGTCCTCTTTCAAGCTTAACTTTGCTCCATTTGTTATTTGGTTGGCTTAAATATCCTTAATTACCCCATTTAGTGCTTTTTTCATCTTTTTACCTTTTGAATGTGTCATTAGCCCTTCGTGAATGCTCAATGGATCCTTAAAAACCCTATATACATTGGCTTCTATGGATCTCATCATTCCCTCTCTCCTCAAAAGGATTTATCCTCAAATCATTAGTTGCATCAAAAGGAGAAAGATCAAAAACATTAAATATTGCACTCACATTGTATTTACCAGAGAGGTCCAACTTATAGGCATTGTCATTAATCCATATCACTACTTGAAATGGACCATCTCCTCTAAGGTGTAACTTTAAGTGCTTCTAAATTATGAACCTTTCCTTGTGCACAAGCACCTAAACTTAATCACCAGACTTAAGGAATAGGATGCATATTACTCAATTCATTGTGCAATTTGTTAGTGCAACATCTTCACCATTTCCACCTTGCATTCACCATCTAAGCTTACATACTCATTAACAAGTAAAGGCATTAAATCTAAGGAGTCAAAAGATTGAAACCATACACAATTTCAAATGGAGAGGAACTAGAAGTAGAATGAGCACTCCTATCATATGTAAACTCTACATGTAGTAAACAATCTTCCCATGTTTTCAAATTTATGCGAATAATAGTATGTGGCAAAATAGAAAGAGTTCAATGAACTACCTTAATTTGCCAATCTATCTGTGGATCATAGGTAGTTGAGAATAACAATTTAGTACCTAAGTTATCCCACAAAAGTTTTTAGAAGTAGTCCAAGAATTTTGTATTTTGATCTAAAATAATACTTCAAGGCATGTTAAGCAAGCCTACTGCTTTTTTAAAGAGTAATTCTACCATGTTGTTTGAATCATTTGTTTTATGACATGAAATGAAGTATGTTATTTTTAAAAACCTATCAATGACAACAAATATAGAATCTTTACCATGTTTTGATCATGGTAACCCCAATACAAAGTTTATAGATAAATTGACTTAAGGTTTGCTAAGTATAGGTCATGAAGCGTACAAGCCATGGAGTAAAACTCTATATTTGGCCTATTTGCATAGTATGCACTTCCCACACATCCTTTTAACATTGTGTTTTATATGTAGCCAAAAGAAATGCTTAACTAAGACATTAAGGGTTTTCCTAACTCCAAAATGACCTATTAGACCACCCCCATGAGCCTTATGCATAAGTAGCTAAATTTATTCTTTCTAAACAAATAACCCTCATATCTATAAAGTAGAATAATAGTTCTAGAATCTATGTTTAAAAACTAGAATAAAAATTCTATAATCTATGTTTGATAAAATATATGAACCTCCAAACATTCTAGATACATCTTTAAAAGAAGAGTTAAGCACTCTTCAATATGTCAATTTAATTGATAGGGTTATACCAATAAATCACATACTTAGATTAATGTAGCAATCAATAAAAAACATATATTTTTTGTCATAACCTTAATAGTTGAGGTATTGATATGAATTATATTAATGAGTGAATAGTTCCTTTAAAATGGTTTTAAAAAATCATTGAAATGTTAAATACTACTGATAAAAGTAAGCTTATTACTAAGTACTAGCTATCATAAACTATTATATGCAATAAGGGAATTTGTATAGAAATCCCATTTGTACCAATTAAAACCCTGTCACAAGATGTAATTTTGAGAAATCCTTTCTTACGCATGTTATATCTTATTTAGAAAATTAGCAATAAAGGAATTTTCACCAAAATAGATGGAAAGATTATTAGCTTTAAGTTTATATTTGCTCTTTAATACAAAGAGATATATTCACATAAAAAAAACATTAATAATATTGTTATTTAAGTTAAAATATAGGAAATATAGGAAAAACTAGAAACATTAGTTTTGAAGAGATTCCTATAAACTTTTGGAATAGAAAAACACATGTAATAGAATTACCATATGAAACAACTTTTAATGAAAGTCAAATACCTACTAAGGCCTAACCTATAGCTATGAGACTAAGGCATTTAGGGATCTATGAAAATGAAATAAATGATCTCTTATAGAAAGGATTGATATAAAAAGGTAATAGCCTATGAAGTTATCAAACATTTTATATTGAAAATGCTATAATATTAGAAAGAGGAGTCCTAAGTTTAGTTATTAATATTAGCCTTTAAATAAGGCCTTGAGATAAATTAGGTACTTTATACCTAATAAGAAAGGCTTATTAAATAGGTTTTATGAAGTTCAGATATTATCAAAATTTAATATGAAATCTGGTTATTGGCAAATCTAGATTCATGAAAAAAATAAATATAAAATAGCATTTACAGTTCCATTTGGATACTACAAATGTAATGTAATGCCTTTTAGGTTAGAAAATGTACCCTCTAAATTTCAAAAAATTATGAATGAAATATTTAATACTTATTTAGCATTTACTATTATTTATATTGATAACGTGTTAGCATTTTCTAACACAATTAAACAACACTTTAAACATTTAAACCTATCTTTAAAAGGTTATTAAGAAAGCTAGTTTATCTCTATTAGCTAGAAAAATGAATTTATTTCAAACCAAGATTAGATTTCTTAGTTACTTCATCAAGAATGATACTATTATCCTTATTGATAGAGTAACAGAGTTTGCCTTTAAATTTGCTAATGAAATTAGAGAAAAACTATAGTTGCAAAGATTTTTGCAAAGCTTGAATTATATTTTAGAATGTTATAAAGAATTAGCTTATAATGCTAAGCCTTTCTTTAATAGAGTACAAAAAAGATCCTCTTAAATGGATGGATGAACATACAAAGGCAATAAGAAAATAAAAATAAAAACAAAGGAACTACCATGTCTTAGTTTTTCTCGTCTTGATGCATTCAAAATAGCAAAAATGATGCATTAGATAAAGGATATAGAGGGTTCCTTGAGCAAAGGATTGATTCAAAAGAACAATTAGTTTACCTCACTTTAGGAGCTTGGAAAAGAGTTAGAGTTAATTACTCCACCATTAAAAAAGGAAAATTTAGCCATTTTGTTATATGTTTAAAAATTTGAAAGTGATTTGGTAAATCAAAAATTTCTTCTAAGGATAGATTGTAAGGTAGTAAAAGATATCCTTACTTAACAAGTTAAGAACATTATATCAAAACAAATCTTTGCTAAATGACAAGGAATACTTTATATGTTTGATTTTGAGATTGAATTTATTAAAGGCAATTCTAACTCTTGACTAGATTTCCTAATTTATAAATTTTTGTAGGGAGCCATAATATGAGTAAATGGCCTCTTATGCAAGGGCCACAGTCCTTAGCAAATTTAGCTAATTCACCAGTTAAAGATGCAAAAGTAAAAGAAGTAGATAAATTTTGTAATGATGCTTAGGAGCGAACTTTGGATAAATCTATTATGTATTCTTTGATATCTAAGCACTTAGATTTTTTGTGTGTTGTGGAAAATAATTATGCTTAATTGAGACCTAATAAGGTTGCTAGATTTTATCATAAAGATGATACGTATCCTTATACTAGTATGAAGGATTGTCTGTATTATCAATAAATACTACATGAAATAGGCTTATTGGTTATTGAACTCGTAGAAAGAGGATTTAGATTTGGTTATGGATTTAGAGATTGGGACTATGCCAAGTTCAAGATAAAGAAAATTCTTTATCTAAAGGAATGGTAAGGAGATCTCTTTAGTTATTAAGATTTTAAGGAATGATGGAAGGTTAAAACCTACAATTATTTTGATTATATCCAAGCATGGAAAAAAAAACTTATTAGATGAAAATAGGTAAAGGAAATGTAAATGGTTTATTCAATTATAACAATTTCGTGAAATAAATGATGAGATTAAAGATCCATTATTAATTTTTAGAGTTTGGTATCATATCTAATGGATTACCAGGTGGGATTATACTATTATGGCTAAATTGGTTAAAGTCATAGATGTTGATATCAAGCATATTCCATGGCTGGCAAGATGAACTAACATCCAATGGTGGGAAAAGTTTGACTTCTTTGATGATGGAGTCTATACTGATAAAGGAATTATTTGCATTAATGTGCCTAAAGCTTTACTGTTGAAGCCTATGCCATCCAGCCTAGAAGAAATATTGGATACTTTAATAGAGTTGGAATCAAAAGAAAGGTTGTTAAATTAGTCCAACTAGAGAGGACACGTAAGCAAACTAAGCTAAAAGTAGTTAGGGACACCTTAATGATGATATTATGCAAGATTCTTAGGACTTGTATGAATTGTAAAAGGCAAATGGACAAACAACTTTCAATGGAAAATTAGTCACAAGATCCACAAACTTTTATTAAAGCAACTTTAGGAAAAGTGAGGAATCAACAATAGCTTTACTTTATAAAAGAGATTCCTTAAATCATGGTTATCACCTTTTATCTGTATTAGAAGACCTTTTTGCCATAGGAAAAGCAAGTCAAATTTGCTTCCTTTTAGAACTATGTTTGCTCTCCCCTCTCTCTTCTCTGTTCAGTCACTGCCTATGTACAATAAAACCTTATAAAAATGATTGTGGGATGAAAGGATTATTTCTATAAGTCTCTTTCTTTAATAGTAGTTTTATATTTTTCTATTTTTCATTGCTTTTAAATTTTATTTATATCATATTTGCATGTTTTAGAGTTTTTATGTTTCTTTTTGGATGATCTTGTACTACCAAGTTAGGAACTTCAATGGATTAGGACTACCATAGACATAATAAAGTGCATCCTACAATACAATTGATAATCAATTTAGATGCTTAAGTTAATTAGATGATTCCTTTAAGTGAATGATGTCTTGGAATGAAAGAGGAAGCCTAATTAGCCAAAAATTAAGTGATTGTCTTGTCTTTTAGGTAATAAACCTTCTCTAAACATATGAAAAGCTAGTCAAGATGATAGTCTCCTTTATTTGATAAAATTCAATGGATTCAAACAACCCAAGGTGCATTGACATGTATGTGGTAATTAAATTATTGTTAGGTGTAGATATAGATGTTAATTGCATGGTCATTTTGTGTGAATAACTCCTTGTAACAAAAGGAGAAGCCTTATTGTTAAGGAATCAGGTAATGGTTCCAAGTTTCAAGCGATGAGTGATTCATTCCTAATAATGAAAGCAAATCAAGATTAATAATAGCTCCTTTATTTTATGGACTTCAATAAATTTGGACTACTTAGAGAAAAAGTTCTAATGTTAGCTAATATAAAGATGATCTCATCCTTCAAGTAATGAACAATTCTTTCATAGTGAAGAAAGATAGATAATGAAGAGTAATAGATTTTTCGTGGATTGATTTCAATGGATTCAAACTACTTAAGACATAATAACTTGCAATAATGAAATCATTGATTGATGTAGATATTTAAGTTAATTTGATGATTTCTTTGTGTGAATGTCACCATGGAACAAAAAGGGAAGCCTTGTTAGCTAAAATGAAGTGATAGCCTTATCTTTAGGTAATAAACCATTCTACCCATGAAAACAAAAAGATAATCAAGATAAATAGCTTCATTATTCAATGGATTTCAATGGATTCAAGCTACCTAAAGGAGAAATCCTATTGTCAACTAATCAAAAGACAATCTCACTCTTTATGCAATAAATGATTCTTTTATAATAAAGAAAGATGATTAAGAGTAATAACTTCATTGTTGGAAGGATTTAAAAAAATTTAGATTATGCAAGACATAAAAACAATTATATCATAATGAAATTAGTGATCAATGTAGATATTTAAGTTAATTTCACTATTCTTTTATGTGAATGACTCCTTAGAATGAAGTAGGCTTATTAGGAACAAATGAAGTCACTCTCTTTTTTTTGGGAATTAACCATTCAATCTAAGTTGGAAAAGCTAATTAAGTAGAATGGCCCCTCTATTGGATGGATAACAATGGATTTAGATTACCCAATGTGTATTGACATGTAGTCCTAATGAAATTAATGTTTGGTCTAAACATGGTGCCAATTGTATGATTATTTTATTAATGCATGACTTAGTAGCCAATGTGTTGATTACTATTATGAGACTGGCATATGTTGTGCTTCTTTCTTTTATAAAAGCAATTAATTTCATAAACTGAAGCATGAAGATACTTTAACAAACATATGGGTGCTTATTAGTTGAACAAGTTCACTAAATTGACTCATTATAAGAATTTTCAAATGAAACATTACTCATGTGTCTAAGGAATTTTTCATGTGATGGTCATGTAAGAATTTCATTGGACTTGAGATCACTAAGGTATCTCATATAGAAATTAGTATGCTTTAATCTCACCCTTTAGGTTTTCCTAATAAAAAATTGCTTATAAGGGTAAAGTTAGGTATATCATGAATTATATAGAGATAGTTGAGCGATCAATAAAGGGTTCATCACCATGAAGTGATCATAAATGAATGTTCTGTTTGTTCTCAACAAGTATTGATTTAAGAAATCCTTGCTCCAAGTGGCATTATAATTCATAAGGAGTTATGATGTTATTTATAAAGAGTTGTGATCTTATTCATAAAGAGTTATAAAGTGATCACAGATGAATGTTTTGTTTATTCCCAATAAGTATTGATTAAAGAAATTCTTATGCAAGGTGAAATAATAATTCATATGGAGTTATGATCTTATTCATGAAATCAATGACCATATGAATGTTTGGAAATTGATAAAATTAGACAATATGGAGTAGACATTAATTTTATATTTTATGTCTAATTGTAACATTAGTATGATAAAAGAATTGAATTACAATGAGAGACTTTACATTGAAGGGATTAGTCAAACCACTTTGACAGTCTTAACATATAGGTGGTCATGATATGTGACTAGACATTAATCTTAATCTATGAATATGAATTAATTAATTAATTATAGAATCAATGATAAATTAAAGGAGTTTAACTTATCAATTCCTTTAGGATTATAATTCATATTCATTACCAACATGTTAGGATCTTAATGGGTCACACACATAAGGAAAATTAAGAAAATATAAAATGCAGATAAAATTGTATTTTATTCAAGAATTTGATAAACTTATAAGGTCCATTAAATGATAATTAAAAATATATGGGCTAAAGTGTAATTTATTTGAAATTGGAACAAGTCACCTAAATATTGTTTTAAAGTTAGAATCCCTATGAATACCTTACAAAATGGTTAGATGCTACATGTATAGCACATGTCAGAAATGAGAAACATTATTAGTAAGAAATAAAGGGATGATCCCATCTTTTAGGCAATGAATCATTGTAGCCTTGTAGGAAAAGCTAATCAAGATAATGACTCCTTCTTTTGATGGAGTTCAGTGGATTAAGCTACCTAAGTAGTATTGATCTGCTTGTCATAATGAAAAAAAAACATTTGATGTGGACTTAGATGTTAATTGTATGATCATTTTATGTGATTATTCGTTCCAATGAGAGGAGAAGCCTTAATACTAAGTATTCAAGTGATAGTCTAAAGTTTCTACAAATTAATGATTCTCTCTTAGCAAAGAAAGTTAATCAAAAGTTTTACTTTTTGATTGACATGAATGGATTTAGACAACTAAGGTAAATTGATGTGTATGTCATGATGAAATTAATATTTGGTGTAGTAGAAATGGATATAAAGTGTACGGTCATTTTGTGTGAATGACCCCTTGCAATAAAAGGAGAAACATTATTGTTAAGGAACCAAGTGTTGATCTCAAGTTTCATGTAATGAAGAATTGTCCTTGAATCTAAGAGTCTTAAATCTAGAGGAATATTAATTTTTCTAAATAAGTGAAATTTTAAATTTGTTAGTGTCTCATTATTGAAACCCTAAGTCACATTGCCTTTGTACTCATATTATTCGTGTGTGGGAATGTAAGGTAATGGCTTAAGAAGTTGATAATGAAATTGTGAGGCATGGATAGGTTAAGACCTGATAGATTATTTAGAAGTGATAGTTGTTCTAGAAATAAAGGAATGGTAATTAGTGAAAATTTAGATAATAATTATTTACAAAATTAGACTCTTCCTTCTTCATTGTCTTTCTAGGTTTATAAATATGAAAGTTTCTTTTCTAAGATCAATTATGTTATTGAAACTATTAAGGAAGCTTTACCTTTGACTTAGGGTTACAATGATTTCTACTTTCTATCCCAAAAGCTTATTAGTTCACATTAGTAAAAGTATAAATTTATTCATGTTGGGATGGTACAAGTAGTGTTAAAATCTGCTACTATTCTAAGTTTAAATAACTCAACAATTATATGTGTTTGAGACAAAAAACATAACCATTTCCATGACTCCTTATTAAGAGTAATTGAATCTACTCTATGTGATGGACCTATTTGGTTCTCTTGTTTTCCTAATTTTACCCAATCACTATCAAATCCTAATTTGATGCATGCTTTATATTTGAATATTAAAACTAAAGGATTTGATATGATGTTTGCTTTGGAAAATATAATCCTTATTTATAGGATACATTACAAGGTTATGAACACCATTGTCCTAAGAATTAAAGATATTTTAGCAAGATATGTTGATAAAGGGACTACTACACTATTTTGGACTAATAGATCAAAATCTAATGTTATGATTCCTAAAACAGTTGCTTGGGATCAAGTTAAAGTACTTGAAAAATGGGTATTAGGAAAGGTAGTTGAACTTGTCAAACAAGTTAATAGATAAGTGGAAGAAGTAATTGAATCCCATGATAGGGATGTTGAAATCTAATTTGGTCCATCTAGAAGTGTGAAGTTAAACCTCAAAAAGGGAAAAGAAAAGGTTAAACTTAGATTCTTTGTCCCCTCAGTACCAATCATTGAGTTAAAAGGCATTAGAAGAATAAGAAAACAAGTCAATCCCTTAACTTCTACTTCTGTAGTTGATGACCTACTACAAACATCTAATTAGGCACCTAGGCCTAGGTTTCCTTCGCTTTTTGGTATGGGATATTAGGATCAAGACAAGAGCCTTTATGTCCTCAAAGTAGTGTAGATGAAAATGTGAGAGTTATTTTACTATCTTGAAAATACTAGAGAAAGAAAATGGTTCTTTATGACCTTTCATGAAAAAGAATGAGAAGCAAGACATAAATGCCATAAGATATATACCAATAGTATGAAAGCTATAAATCTATTCATTTATTTGGAAAAGTTTTGCAAACTTAAGAAAAAACATTTCCCAAAATTTTCCATCCCAAAAGAACACATAGTTCTTGAAAAAGAATATTGAGAATATGTTACAATAAAAGGAAAAGGAATCAATAGTATTCATCCATCTACAATTAACCTAAGTGTAAAAATAAAAATCATGAAGTTATAGGTTTACTATATAAAGCTGAGCCCTCTACTAGTGCTATTATGGGACAAGAAAATTGTACTAATCTTTATCTTCATTCAATAGGAAATCATCTTAATAAAGTTAAAGAAAAGATAAAAGAAATGGCTTAGAAATCTCTAACACCTTTGGTTAAACTAAACATGAAAAAAAGGGTTTTATTTAAACCTATGTCATTAGAAAAAATAAATTACAACATATCATGTAAAAATCCTGAAAAATAAGAATTGTTTAATGAAATAATCAAAAAGTTAAAAAACCTTGAATTAAAAGAAAAATATACTTATATATTAGGAAAAGAGGAATAATTATAGAAAAACAATCAAAAGCTGAGGATTGTATGGACAAACTTTAAGAAATGTTCTTATCAGAACAATACTTAGGTCAAAAAAATCCATCTCCTTTTTATTAAAAGGAAAGAATGGAAATTAACAAAATGACTTTCATAAAATCCCTACAAAATTATATCATCTTAGATAGACTTTTGTCAAACTCTTATTAAAGGAATAGTTTGAGTACAATTTTATAATATGATGGTAGCAACATGGTAGAAAGGAATTTAAATGAAATGGAATAAAATTAGATTCTTATTCTACTACATTATGTGATGATGTTTGCCACTGTTGCAAAATCTAAATGAGATAATTTTAACCCCCAAATAGCAAGATTTATAGTAAATGGGTTTACTAGACAAGTTGAAGGCTAGTAGAATTTTTATTTGTCAAAAGAAGCTAAATCTCATATATTTATAGCAAGGAATGCAATTTGTTAATAGTGTTAATACACTAATTTATACAATTACTAGCTATCTTATTACCATAGGTACCTTTTTGGTAGATAAGGCATATGAATAACTCATTAATTTGAGGTGTTCAGATATATCCAACTTTAGGTAGTACAAAGATATTTTATTTTCTAAAGTTTTTACTATAGAAGATAGTCAAAGTATGTTTTAGAAACAAAATATTTTGTCTAGGTTACCTACCCTATTTTCCAAAAGAGTAAAAAATAGGTTAAAATCCTATAATGGTGGAGTTATTGATTACTTTACTTACACCTTTGAAGAATTAGCTATTGAAGTGGTAGCTGAAGGATAAACTTTGTAATGAAATTAAACTACATAGGTAGTTATAAAATGAAAAAATTCAAGGCAAAAAAGCCTTAAGAGACTTTTGTAAACAAATGGGTTATCCATTTGTGAATAATTCTAAAAAATTTAGGAAGAAGGGTTATAAATGCATACTTTAAAAAGAAACCCTTTTATACAAACAAAAAAATCACAAGAAAAGAAAAAGACTGCTCCACACAAAAAGAAAAAGAAAATAGCTACCTATTATAAATGCAAAAAATATGAAATTATTCTAATAAATGTAAAATGAAACAAAAAATTGAATTATCTGTAAATAAAGACCTTAAGAAGTCATTAATGCATATCTTCTTATCAAAAGATAAATTTGAGGAATTAGATTTAGAGGTAGATCTTCTTAATAAAGATACCCCTTATAAAGACAAATTTGGTGATAATTATAATGGTTAATGCACCTATTATCAAGGTGAATGCAAAAGTAATGACTTATTAATCCTTAAAAAAGAAGATAATTTGACATTAAATCTTATTGATAAGATTACAAATCCAAAAGAAAAAAAGGAATAGTTGGGAAAATATCTTTATTTGTCTCAAAACAAAACTAGGGTTAAAGAACTAAAAGAAGATTAAAGTTTAAAAGTTGTTATTTAGAAAATTAAAAATGACCATTATAGTTCAAAAACTACAAAAATGACAATAAAATCTTCTATTGGAGAGCTTAAAACTAAAATTAATTAGTTAGAACTAAGATAAAAGGATTAAAAGAAAGGGTATCAATAATGAAATCAATAACTAAAAAGGATAAAGATCCTCTTAATATTCCAAGTACTTCTTTAAAAATAGAGTTAAGTACTCTTTAATACATTAATTTAATTGATAAAGTTATTACCAATAAATGACATACTTAGATTACTATAGTAGTCAACAAGGAGTATATCTTTTCTACCATAAGCTAAATTGACTTAAGCAATGACATGAATTGTATTAATGAAGGAATAGTTCCTTCAAAATACTTTTCAAAAACAAAAGAAGTGTTAAATATTGCTAATAAAAGCAAACTTATCATTAAATATAAATTATCTCAAACTGTTATATGCAACAAAGAAATTTGTATTAAAACTCCATTTGTATTGGTTAAAAATCTATCACAAGATATTATTTTAGAAAATCCTTTCTTGCTCACAGTATATCCTATTAAGGAAGTTAGTGATAAAGGGATTTTCTTAGAAATTGATGGAAAGTTTATTAATTTTAAGTTTATATCTACTCCTCAATATAAGGAGATAGATTTACTTCAAAAGGCAATAAAAAGAAATGAGAGATTTATTCAATCTCTTCAGAATGAAATTAAGAATAAATATTTATAAGAAAAAATTAATACTTTTGGTATTCAAGTTAAAATACAGGAAAGACAAAGAAAGTTAGAAAAAATAGTCAATGTCAAGATTCCTACATGAATTACCATATAAAGTGACTTTTAATGGATGTCAAATTATGAATAAGGTCTAGCCTATAGTTATGGGGCCAAAGCATTTAGAAATCTGTAAAAAGGAAATAAATAATCTCTTAATGGAAGGACATATTAGAAAAGGTAACAACCTATGGAGTTACTAAGCATTTTATATTGAAAATGCTGCAAAATTAGAGTAAGAAGTTCCAAGATTAATTATCAACTATAAGTCTTTAAATAAGACCTGGGGATGGATTAGGTATCCTACACTTAATAAGAAAGATTTGCTTAATAGGCTTTATGGAACCTAGATATTTTTAAAATTTGATATGAAATTTGGTTATTGGCAAATCCAGATTCATGAGAAGGATAAGTATAAAATAGTATTTATAGTACCATTCGAGTACCATGAATGTAATATAATGCCTTTAGGGTTAAAAAATATACCCTTTGAATTTAAAAATTTATGAATGAAATATTTAATAATTATGTAGCATTTACTATTGTCTATATTGATGACGTGTTAGTATTTTTTAACACAATAGAACAACATTTTAAGCATATAAACCTATTTTTAAAGGTTACTAAAAAGCCAAATTAGATGTATCAATTAAAAAAAAGAAGTTATTCCAAACTAGGGTTAGATTCATCGGTCACTTCATTAAAAACAATACTATTATTCTTATTGATTGAGCAATAGAGTTTGCCTATAAATTCTTAATGAAATTAGAGAAAAACAACAATAGTAAAGGTTTTTAGGATATTTGAATTATATTTCAGAATTCTATAAAAAATTAGCTTATAATGCTAAGTCTTTATTTGAAAGATTAAAGAAGAATCCTCCAAATGGACAAATGAGCATACTAAGGCAATTAAGAAGAAAAGAATTGTCATGTTTAACTCTTCCTTATACTGAAGCTTTTAAAATAGTTGAAACTAATGCATCATATAAGGAAGGAATCTTTAAGCAAAAGCCTAACTTAAAAGAATAACTTGTTCATTTTACTTTAGGAGTCTCAAAAGGACCTAGAGTTAATTACTTTACTATTAAAAAAGAAATCTCAGTCATTGTGCTATGTATTCAAAATTTGAAAGTGATCTGTCAAATCAAAAATTCCTTTTAAGAATTGACTGTAAGGCAGCAAAGGAAATCATTACTAAAGATGTTAAAAATATCGCCTCCAAATAAATCTTTACTAGATGGCAAATAATTCTTTTTGTATTTGATTTTGAGTTTATTAAAAGAAATTCTAATTCTTTACTAGATTCAAGTAATACAACCTTTAGGATATTGATCAAATCTCTCAAAAGCTAGATTATGTGTTTCTTTTTTATGAATATAATTATGTAAGGCCATTGATGCAATAACAATATCTCTTTGCACTTAAAATGAATAATGTGTCATTAATATAGTATTTTCCATTTTCTATTATGTAATCTAAATGTTCTCTTAATATAGCTTCTTAACAAGGATACACATGATTAAACATTTCTTTATGTCCTTTAGGTGGCCAATCATGTTGGAATTCAAGTAAGTGATATCTCATGCTTTTATAAGGTCTAAGATATCATTTTACCTATATTAATTCATATAAGTAAGAAATTTTGCAATGAAAAATATGTTATGTAAAATATTTATTTAAAAAAAAATGTATGTTATGATCATGACAATACTTGTTGATGGGGGTGGGAAATTAAGTTCTATATTATTCATAGACGAACTAAGAATACATGCATCATGTGTTATACCCTCCCATTTGGATAAAATGAAAGTAAAATACATATCAAAGCTACATTCCATGATGATATTCTATGTTGGTATGCCCTTTCTTTCAATATATCTTATTTGATATTGCATAGGAATCCAAGCACATACACTTATTCCATCTATTGCTCTAATACAATCTTGCTATTAAAACATACTCATGATTATATTTGAGTGATATACTACAATTTAGCAAACAATCTGTGTAAAAACTGAAGTTAATTATTTGCTACAATACTATTAAAATAATAAGTATTATAAAATGTGGCATGTATCTATTATCATAAAGAATCTTTGGTGAGATATCTCTCAAATTAAGATCATGAGGTTTGATAATATCTTTTGCAAGTAATAATACTACTGGTAGAACATCAAAACATTTACAAACTATTTCCTTGGAATGCTGGAAATGTTCACCACTAATCTATTAGATTCAGTCCAAGAAAGTGAGCATATAAACATACATACCTTTTCAATTAAAGACATTCCTTGAATGTTTTAATCCATGATTAAATTCTAGATTAGTGCATAACTAGAGCAATGCTTTTTGTCCATTCTAAACATATTCAAACATCATACTTCATGGCCTTCTATGAATTCAATCACACATTTCATTCCTATTTGATATAAGGTCATACAAGGCTGTTTGTATATATATGTGTTATAATAGGTATAGACAGCACCAACAGCTACCACTTTGAATGGTTGGAGTCCAAGTTCATCATTAACATCATTGTTATGGTGTTATCCATAATTATTTGCCCAATCATTAGTCATTTCTAGGAAAGAAAAAAATATAAGTACATTAATATGAAACAAAATGAATATTCCAAATGCCTTTTGGTTTGGACAAAAAAAGGAACTAAAAAAATTATAATGAATAAATATATCTAACAATAAATAAGATAAAGCACACCAAAAATTGTTAGTAACAAAGGAAATAGTCTTACATTTACTAGGGTTTTTGCTTCATAAATTGATAATGCAACTAACATAACTTGGTTTGTTTAGTTGTCAATTAAGAATAAATCTCTCTATTGTTATTGTCTCAAAGTAACTCTATTGCATCTATAAAAAAGTCACTACTTTCTTCAACATCTAGTAGAGAATGAATAACTTTCATGACATTATGCATAAAACACCATGGAAAGTCTGTTTGCCTATTTTGAGTAACACTATCAATCAATTGATCAATTGTTTCTTTAATAGTAGATGCCCCTCTAGATTTTCACTTTGTATTATTTCTTTTAAGATGTTTTTTCATATGCTAATTTGATTCAATAGCTTTTTTCTTATAAGTCTCATTTCTTCATGCTACATTACTTATGCCAATATTTTCATTCCACTCTTGTGTATTAGAACTTTGGAATAATTGATCCATGGAATCAACAAAGATGGGTTCTCCATTTAAATCATCATAAACTTCTAACACAACATTCTTGTAAGGAATCATATGATCAATCACAACACCACCTCTAATGCCTAAAGTAGCTAATGAAGGTGCAACAACATGTTATGAACCCTAAAGAGCACAATGAAACCCACAAGCAAAACAAAGAATTCAAAACTCCAAGAAAGTTAGATCAAGTTTAATAAAAGTAAAACTTTGATTCAATGTTCAAAGGAACATGAATTTAAGGTATAAAACTAGTTTCAATCTTCAAGGAAAGACAAACCAAAAGTATAAAGAAGGATATAGATATCACACTCCAGAAGGAAGGGATTTGGAAGTGATAAGTTAGGTTGGGATATATAAGACAATAATCTTGTTAGATTCACAAAGTTCAATGAAGAATTGAAAGAGAAAATGCTCACTTTTTTTTCACTAATGATCTACATCTTTTAACAATGAAATGAAGCCTATTTATAGGCTGAAGTAATAACCTAACCTTAAAAGTAAAGACAATAATATACTCCTAAAATATAGGAACACTCTTATTTTATTGTAAACTCTTATTTTATAACAAACTCCTACTTATGATTGGATTTTATTACTTAACAATAGTCTATTAAGTACTTTAATCACATCAATGAAGCCTTGGCCCTCTTTCAAGCTTAAATTCACACTGTTTATTACTTGGTTGGCTTGAATATCCTTAATCAGCCCATTTGGTGCTTCTTTCATCTTTTTACCTTTGGAACATGTCATTGGCCCTTCTTGAATGCTTAATGGATCTTTAGATGCCTTATATGCATCAATATCTCTATAAATCTCATCATTTCTCCACTCCTTAAAAGTATTCATCCTTGAATCATCAATTATGGTATTCATGTGCTCACATTATTGCTTCATAGCTTTGGTCATAAATAACACATCAATACCTCCCAACTCAATTTCACCATTGTCTTTAGAAGACATAGTGTTAATTTTACACAAAATGATCAGGATACCTCACAAAACACGTATGTGCTTTTCACCCAAAAATGGTGTCATACAACCTTATGTTACACCTTTTATGTGATATGAAGCTTGGAGATGATGCATAAAAGCCTTTAAAGGATGCAAGAGATTCATTCCACATTCCAAAAGGTCCAACAATATAAGCTAGAGCCAAAAAGATAAAAAGAGCACTAAATGGGCTGACTGAAGACATTTGAGCCAACCAAACTACAAATAGTGCGAATTTAAGCTTGAAAGAGAGTCAAGAGCTTATTAATATGATTGAAGTACTTCTAATGTGAACCTTAAAAGATGTGACTTAGTGACCCAACACACATAAGGATATAAACAATACCCAAAAAAGCTAAGTCAGATTTCAATCACACAAACAACAAACCCAATATTCAAAGGAACATGAACATAAGGTATTAAGAAGAACATAGATGCCACAATTAAGAAAAGAAGGGAATTATGAGTGATAAGTTAACTTCAATGCCATAAGAAGAGTTATTTCTTGATAAGTTCTTGAGTTCTTGAAAGAACCAAAGGAGAAAACTCTTACTTTTTATTTCTCAAATTGTCTAATTTTTAAGTTTACAAGGAGGTGCCTATTTATAAACTAAGATAACTACCCTAAAAGAGACTTAAATTTCTATTTAGGACAAATCCCTATTTAGAATAAACTCTTATTTAGGACAATTTCTTATAAAAAAAATTCCACTTTTATAATAAATACTTATTTAGGACAAACTCTTATATAGGAGTGAATGACATTACTTAACCCTAACCAATTTAACACTATAATCATGTTAATAAGGCCTTGACTCTCTTTCAATCTTGAATTCGCACCATTTGTAACTTGGTTGGCCTGAATGTCTTCAATTAGCCCATTTAGTGTATCTTTCATCTTTTTTGCTCTAAGTTGTGTTATTGGACCATCTGAAATGTGCAATGGATCTCTTTCATCCTTTGAAGCTTTCCACACATCATCTCCAAGTTTCTTATCATTCCCCCTCTCCTTAAAAGAATTCGTCCTTGAACCATCACCTACATCAAAAGGAGAAAGATCAGAAACATTAAAAGTTGCACTTACATTGTACTCATCAAGAAAGTCCAACTTATAGATATTGTCATTAATTTGTAATACTACTTGAAATGGACCATCTCCTTTAAGCTATAACTTTGAATGCCTCTGAGTTGAGAACTGTTCATTACGTATATGCACCCAAACCTAATTGGCAGGTTCAAACACCACCTTCTTTCCCCCTTTATTAACATGGGATGCATATTGCTCAATTCATTTTGCAATATGTTGTTGCACCTTCTCATGCAATTTCTTGACCATGTCAACCTTGCATTCACCATTTAAACTAGCATACTCATCAACAAGCATAAGCACCAAATCCAAAGGAGTCAAAGGATTAAAACCATATACAATTTCAAATGGAGAGTAACTAGTAGCAAAATGAACACTCCTATTATATGAAAACTCAACATGTGATAAACAATCTTCCCAAATTTTTAAATTCATTCAAATAATAATAGGCAACAAAGTAGAAAGAGTTTAATTAACCACCTAAGTTTGTCCATTAGTTTATGGATGGCAAGTAGTTGAAAACAATAGTTTAGTACATAACTTATCCCACAAAGTCTTCCAAAAGTAGCTTAAGAACTTTGTATCTTAATCTAAAATAATACTTTGCGGAATGTCATGCAAACATACTACTTCTTTAAAGAATAATTCAGCCATATTGTTTGCATCGTTAGTTTTATGCCATGGGATGAAATGTGCCATCTTTGAAAATCTGTCAATAACAACAGATACAAAATTCCTACTGTTTTTTGACCACAATAACCTTAGTATAAAGTCCATAGATAAATCAACCTAAGGATGGGGAAGTATAGGCAAAAGGGTGTACAAGCCATGGGGTAAAACTCTAGATTTAGTTTATTTGCATGTTATACATTTCTCACATACCCTTTCAACATCTTGTTTCATGTGTGGCCAATAGAAATGTTCAGCTAAGACATCTAGGGTTTTTCTAACTTTGAAATGACCTATTAGACCACTCCTATGAGCTCCTCTCATAACCAACTCCTTCAAAGAACTCATAAGCACATATAAACAATTTTCCCTAAATAAGAAACCCTCGTGCTTATAAAATTTTTGAAAGGTTAACTTCTCACATGCTTCATACATATTAGCAAAGTCAGGATCTTCCACATATAAAGCTTTAATATATTTAAATCCTAATAATTATGTAGTAAGTGTAATGATAAGGACATACTTATGAGATAATCCATCAATTATCACATTTTTCTTATGTTGTTTATATTTGATGACATATGGAAAGGTCTCAGTGAATTTGTCCCACTTGACATGTCTTTTGTCTAACTTTCCTTGTCCCTTCAAGTGCTTCAAGGATTCATGGTTAGTATGGATGGCAAACTCCTTAGGCCAATGGTAATGTTGCCATGTCTCCAAATCTTATACCAATGTATACATCTCTTTATCATAAGTAGAATAATAAAAGCCTACTCCATTTAGCTTTTCACTAAAGTAGGCAATTGAATGCCTTTACTGTATTAAAATAACTCTAATGCTAATACTTGAAGCATCACACTTAATCTTAAAAGTGTTTGCAAAGTTAGGTAAAAAAAGTAAGGGTGCAAAACTTAATTTTTCCTTTATGTAATTAAAAGATTTGTCTTGATCACTACCCCACTTAAAACCCATGTTCTTTTTAATAACTTTAGTTAGTGGTGCAATAAATGGTACTAAAGTCCATAACAAAACATCTATAAAAACTGGCATATCACTAACTGACTTAGGTGTAAGCCAATCATAGATTATCCTAATGTTTTCCTCGTCAACCTTAATACCTCTAACACTTATAGCATAGCTAAGAAATATGATATGGTTAGTACAAAGGAACATTTCTTGAAATTAGCATACAATTTCTCATAATATAAAATAATTATAATAGAATATAAATGATCAAGATGTTCTTCTAAGTTTTAGCTATAGACCAAAATATCATCAAAATACATAACTACAAATTTACCAATGAATGTATGCAAAACATGATTCATCAATTGCATAAAAGTGCTTGGTGTATTAGTGAGACCAACAAAATGGCATAACAAGTCATTCATATAGACCATACTTAGCTTTGAAAGCTATTTCTCCATTCATCTCCCTCTCTCATCCTAATATGGTGATATCCATTTTTCAAATCAATTTTAGAAAAGACACATAAACCATGCAATTCACCTAATATATCAGCTAATCTAAGTATGGGGTGACGATACTTTATAATGATTTTGTTGACCGCTCGACAATCAACACATATCCTTCAAGTCCTATCCTTCTTGGGTACAAATAGAACAAGAACAACATAGAGACTCATGCTTTCTCTCACATATCCTTTTGACATAAGTTCCTTAACTTGCTTTTAAAGCCCCTTTGTCTCCTTGACTTTACCCCTATATGCTTGCCGATTTGGAATGGATACACCAAGGATAAAATCAATTTGATACTCAATTTCTCTCTTAAGTGGTAATCCACTTGGAACATCTTCATGGAATACATCTTCAAATTCTTATAAAAGAGAAATAACAACATTAGGCAAAGATGGGTTAAACTTGTTAGTGTTAAAATAAGCCTTTTTGTACAGAAGTACAATCATAAGTTGTTTGGCATAAAATGCTATTTTGACATCACTTTCTTTTACATATAAACTTTCTTTTTTCTTCTCATTCTCTTGTGTCCTCACTTTTCCTCCTTTTTTTATGTTTTGATTATTCCTCTCTTTTTAATCTTGCTTTTCTATTCACTCTTATTTTTAATCCTTAATAGATCCTCATAAGCTTGTTGAGGTGATAATGGAATAAGGCTGATAGGTTTTTCATTCATTACAAAGGAATATTAGCTCTTAAAGCCATTATGCATAACTTATTTGTCAAATTGTCATGGCTTTCCTAATAGAATATAACCTACATGCATGGGTATAACATCACATAAAACTTCATCATGGTACCTTCCAATAGAAAATGACACGAGCACTTACTTATTTACCTTGACTTCACCACTCTTATTCAACCATTAAAACGTATATGGCCTATAAAGCTTTACAATAGGTAAATTCAACTATTCAACCTTAATTATAATAGCTACATTAGCATAACTCCTACTATCAATAATCATACTTCATACCTTATTTTTGGTAAGACACCTCATATGAAAGATATTATCTTATTACACCTTGTTCTCTTCCTTCACTTGCAAATTTAATGCTTGCCTTATGACTAGAGCTACTCCATTAGCTAATACTCCTCTCCATCACTTTCACCCTTCAATGATGGTACAAAATCATCATTCTCCATCACTTTCACCCTTCAATGATGGTACAAAATCATCATTTAACTCACTTATAGTCTCAACATCACCATTACTTATCAAGACCATTACATACTTATTTGGACATTAAGATGCAATGTGACCCCTTCCCAAATACTTAATGCATTTAACATCTTGATTTATACTTGGTTGGGGATCAAAATTACCTACCTTCTTACTAAAACCCACATTCTTGCTCTTAGATAGCTCGACTTTAGGCTTGTAATTAGTTTTCTTGTCCTTTCTACTCCAATTTGGCTTCTAAGATGAAGTTGAACCTAAATTATACCCAACCTATATGGAACCCTTATGTTTAAGTTATCTTTCAATTTTCATTCCCATGTGCACCGTGTCTTATAATTTCACATAATGTTGCAACTTAATCACATTGGCTATGTTTGTATTTAGCCTTTGTAAAAATTGAGTCATGGTTGCCTCTCTATCTTTTTCTACATTTGCCTTAATCATGACAATCTCCATCTCCTTGTGGTAGTTCTCTATACTTTTGGTACCCTGAGTGAGCCCTTGCAACCTTTGGTACAAATCCTTATAATAGTGATTAGGGATGAAGCTCCTCTTTATGATTGCCTTTATCTCTTCCCATGTATCAATAAGCCTCTCATGATTCCTTCTCTTAGTCAAAACAAGTTGATCCTACCAAATAATAGCATAATTTGTAAATTTAATGGTAACAAGTTTTATCTTTTTCTCTTTAAAGTAGTTGTGGTAGTCAAAAACCAATTCAACCTTCTTCTCCCATTCTAGGTACACATCAAGATCATACTTACCTTGGAACGGAGGAATTGTCATTTTAATGCTACTCAAACCATAGTAGCTCGATCATTAAATTCATCATTTTTTACATCAGCATCATGGTCATAGGCTCGTCCCATTTTCCTTCTTACAATAGGAATCTTATAGTCCCCACACCTCATTTGTAACTCTGCTATTGCATTAGCTTACTCCTTCATCCTCTCCTTTACATCATCAAATATGTTATTCATGCCTCAAATTGTTGTTGCATAGCTTTGATCATGAAGGACACATCATTAACTCCCTCTTGAGCTACACCCTTATCTTTAGAAGTCCTAGTATTACTTTTATACAAAATGATTTGGATACAAAACACACCTCACGTGTTTCACTCAAAAATGGTGTCACACTCCCTTTATGTTTAGGAGTACTTGACCTTTTCCTTAGCAAGTAATCCATCATTTGGTATTAGTGCTTTTTATTATGAGTGTCAAACTTAGTGGAGAGTAAATTGTGAGAGAGTGATTAAACACTTAAAACATTTAAAACTAACCTCCAAAATACTCTCTAACTTTGCAATGGAAGATGAATGTGTTCCTAAAGGACTTACTTTTAAGTAATGTCCAATATGGTTTGGAAGATCTAAGGTAGTAAATGGCATAATAGATGACAACCATGTAGCAATGATAAAGGCATGTGAAGACATCAAAGGCCTAATGTTTTTAAGGAAGAACGAGTCCTTAGGCCAAAAAGATATCAATGGCAATAGAAAGATAACCTTTTCTTTTTCCTTTTTGAGGTTTAACCTCACACTTTTAGATTAAGCAAATTGAATTTTGACATCCCTATCTTGGACTTCAATTATTTCATCGATTTGTCTATTAACGTGTTTAATGGGTTTAACTATTTTTTTTAACATCCATCTTTCAAGTATTTTAACCTAATTCCAAGTAATTGTTTTTGGAACCAAGACATTAGATTTTGAGCTATTAGTCAAAAACAATGTGGTAGTTCCTTTATCCACATATCTTGCTAGAATACAATGTTCATAACCTTATAATATATCCTATAGATAAGGAAAATCTGCATATCTTGTTGGAATATGGTGTTCATAACATTATAATGTATCCTATAGATAAGGATTAGATTTTTTGACATAGGTATCATATCAAATCCTTCAATTTTAACATCCAAAAATAAAGTATGTATCTAATTAGGATCTAATAATGATAAAGTAAAATTTGGAAAACATGAAAACCATATAGGTCCATCACTTGAGGTTGATTAAACTACTCCTAATAAGGAGTCATGAAATCTATTATATCTTTTATCATGAACATAGATAATTATTGAGTTATTTAAACCCAATATAGTAGCAAGCTTTAATGTTACTTGAACCATCCCATTATGGAGAAATTTATACTTTTATTGGTGTAAGCAGATAAGCTCCTGGGATAGAGAAAGAAATCATTATAACCCTAAGATGAGGACAAAGTTTCTTTAATAGTCTTAATAATATAATCATTTTTTGTTCAGAAACTTTCTTGTTTATAAACATAGGAATAGGAGGAGAGAGGAAGATTCTAATTCTATAAATAGTTATTATCTAAATCTTCACTAATAATTATTTTTTTATTCCTACTTCTAGAAAGACTATTACTTTTAAATAGTCAATTAGGTTTTAACCTATCCATGCCTCACCATATCATTGTCTACATCTTATGCCACAACTCTACATGCCTTAACACAACAAACACAAGTACAAAGGTAGCATAACTTAGGGTTTTAACAATGACACACCAATAAAACCAAGACTTTCACAAACTATCTAAAAGGTCTTCATCTAACTAGAAACTAAGAACTAGGAACTAGGTAATAGGCATTGGGCACAAGGCTCTAATACCAATAATGATCTAGAGTAATATCTACTTTATTCAATGGAATTTTGTGGATTTGGACTGGACTACACAAGACATGTAAATGCACTTTTCGCAATAGAATCAATGATTATTTTAAACATTTTAAATTAATTTCCTGATTCCTTTATATGATTGAGTCCTCAAAAAGAAAATAGAAGACTTGTTAATAAGAAAAGATATGATGGCCTCTTCTCTCAAGCTATAAAGCATTCCATCTTAATAACAAAAACTAATTAATATGAATGACTCCTTTCTTCAATGGACTTCAAAGGATTCAAACATCTCAAGGCATATTGACATAAATATTGAAATGAAATTAAGGTTTAGCGGAGACATTGATCTTAATTGGACGATCATTTTGTGTGAATAAATCTTTGAAACTAAATAAGAAGCCTTATTATCATGCAATTGGATGATAGTCTCAACTTCACATAATGAATGATTCTCTCCCGATAAAGAAAGCTGATTAGGGGTAATATCTCCTTTATTTGATGGACGTCTTTGGATATGGACCCAAAAACTTTAAGTAAGAGTATCATGTTACAAGTAATGAGCGATTTTCTCATTATAAGGAAAGTTAATCAAGAGTAATAGGATCTTTGTTAGATTAATTTCAATGGATTTGGACTTCTTTAAGGAGGAGTCCAATTATCAAGCAATCAAGTGACAATATCGTGTTTAAAACAATGAATGATTCTCTCTAGGTAAAGGAAGCTAGTAAAGTGTAATATTTCCTCTATTCCATGGATTTCAATAAACTCAGACTATATAATACATACTAATACTAATCTTGAAATTAGATTAGCAATTAGGGTAGACATTTAAGTTAGTTTTATGATTCCCTTTTGTGAATAATTCATTAGAATTAATAGAGATAAGCTTCATTAGTAAGAAATGACGTGATAGCCCCATATTTCAATTGATGAACAATTCCATTTGAAAGAGAAAAGCAAATCAAAATTATATTAATGCAATAGAATTTCTAAGGGATAAGAAAAAATTTGGTCTTAAATAGTTTATATGAAGTTCTAAATGTTCTAATATTTTTTCAATTAAGGATAATAATTAATGAAAGATAGTCAAACAATTAAGTTCATACCTTGATTAAATACAAAATAATAAAATAATCAAAATATGTAACAAGAGCTTACTTAAAAGCACTACACATAGTTCCCTTTAAATTCAATACCCTAAAGCCCTCAACTCCCAATTGCCAACCCTAATTTTCCTAAAAAATTTGTTCTAAAAAGAAACTTGTAAAGTAATAAGCAAGTTTTTCATGATCCATTCAACAAAGAAATGTGCTTTATATTCAATTTCATTTATCTTTTCAAAGCCTTCACTAAACCAGCAAATAGACAAGACAACTTATACCAAATAAGAAATAGCAAAGGTCAAAGTCACAAAAACTCCATCTATCTCTCCATAAACCATAGCATGTTCTTTCTCTCTCTTTAATGGTGGCTAATAACATCACTAGTACCAAGAGGAAGACTTACTTTTCCCAAACAAAACCAACAATTTCTATCTTTATTTGTGACCAAGTCAATTCCTTTAACATTGTTATAATGTCTCTCAAGAAAACCTACATTCCTTTCCAAAATACAAACCACAGAACATGCTTCACTATAAAGGAAAAAAAAAAACAAGAAGAAGAAGCTTGTACTCATCTATCCTCATAGTTTTTTTCTATTTTTGAATTTTGTGTCTAATTTCAACTTTTGTTAAAAGACCTTTATCTCATTCGGTCCTATTTTAAGAAACAAATAAAAAGTTAGATTCCAAAAGACAACACTTTGAGAAAGGCAAAGCTAGCTTTGTGTACAAGTGCTAAGAACTATAGCAAGTGAGAGGCTATCAAAAGACAAAAAAAAAAAAATAGAGAAAGAATTAGGAAAATTATGGAATCAAGGGCAGGTTTTAAGGTGTCGAGTTTAGAGAGAAATAAGTATGTGGTTCTAAATATGCTCCTATTTACGATTTTGATTATTATTTTTTATTTAGTCAACATATGAACTTAATTGTTTGATTGTCTTTCATTAATGATTATCTTTAAGAGAAATGGAACTAGACCATTTAGGACAACATTGAAAAAAATACTAAAAGGTTTAGGACTCTATTTTTGCTTATCCATTTGTTTGACAAACTTCACTGTGTTAAAACAATACAAGGTGTATTGACGTACATATCAAAATAAAATTAATATTGGGTGGAGATGTGGATGTTAATTGGATAATCATTTTTTGTGAATGAATCCTTGTAGCACAAGGAGAAGTCTTATTATTAAGACAACACAAGGCATACTAATGTCATTCTTGCAATAAAATCAGTGAATGGTTTAAGCCTCCTTTGGCAATGCTATGAGATAAAGTGTAGTTAACAAAAATACTAAGAGTAAAAGTGCTATTACTCAAAGTTACATATTGTTTGGTAATAGTAGTCAAAACATTATGAAAAAGTCTAACAAAATTATGAATATTTGGCAAAAAATGTTATAAAAATAGTTGTTTGTATGTAGAATGACCAAAAGACATGATTGGAAATTTATCTTATATTTAAAAATCTAACTATTACTTTTATATTTCAAGTTGTATATTTAATATTAAACATACTACTAATAACTTGTAAAGTTCATTTTATTCTATTATATTTGTTTTAATGAATAATAAAAAACATTATTTTGCTTGACAATAGTTAAAGTAATTTATCTAAAGTAATAATTGTTTTGTAATAAAACTTAAAAAATAAATGTTAAATTTATCAAATATTAAAGAATATATTAACTTACATTAAAAAAAAGTATAAAATAAAGAGTTCTAGATAAAAGGTCAAAAAAATATTAATTCATCAAACATTAAGAAACATATCAAGTGGTACACCATTAAGATGCCAATCAAATCTCTCAAAAGCTAGATCATTGGTAAATGTTTTATGAATATAGTTATGTAAGGCCATTGATGCAATAACAATATCTCTGTGCACATCAAATGAATAATGTCATATTAAATATAGTATCTGAAGTTCCCAACTTCACCCTAGAATCTACTAGTTTGTGATGCTGAAAGGGGGGTGAATTAGTATCACACCAAAAAAAACTTTGATAATTTAAGAAAAAAATGAACTCTTTCCCAGATTCAACTAAGGTAGATCGATTGTTACCTGTTGATCACAATAGTCCCTAAAGTTACCTTTCAGACACCTTGCCTATTAGACGAATCGGTTGTTCTTGACCAGGTCTTCTTTTAGGTTGTTGGTTTGATGATTCTTTACCTGTGTTCACAACTCAATTCAAAACACATAATGTAAATTCAAAGAAAGGACACGAGAGATTTACGTGGTTCAGTTAATGTGAGGTACTCCACGGTGGTAGAGTTTCTTCCTCTACCGAGACAATCCACTATACTTGAGAGCACCAGTGTGGTATTCCCTATGATTACAATGGATGTCTTAATCTTCTACTCCTTTCACTTTTGCAAATACAAAGCAATCACAATACAAAGAGTGTCACTTACTGTGTCTACCCTTCTTCTAGCTTGTGTTGCCTCTGTTTGATTTGAATAGGCTGCATCACTACTGCTTGGAAGATCACCAAAACACTCTCTAACCTCTCTTGAAGAAATCTGAAAAATTTGTTGAGTTCTCTCAAATGCTTCACCGAATTTCTTCTCTAGGTTGTCTCACACAACTCCTGGTCTCACCGTCTCACGGCCTGCCTCACTCTACTGGTCTGCAGTTTCATGTCTCACGGACTGCCTCATGCTTCTGGTCTGCCATTTCACGTCTCTCGGCCTGCACCATGCTCCTGGTCTACTGTTTCACGTCTCTTGGCCTGCACCACGCTTCTGATTTTGCTGGTTCACATCTCTCGGCCTGCACCACACTCCTCGTCTGCCCTTTCACGTCTCTTGGCCTGCACCATGCTTCTGGTTTTGCTGGTTCACGTCTCTCAGCCTGCCTCACGTTTCTGGTCTGGCATTTCACATCACACGTTCTGGTCTGTTGTCTTCTCTTCCAGGTGGTCTCACGGATACCAAGTCTACTATCTTCTCTTCCGGGTGCTCTCACGGATACCAGGTTTGCTGTCTTCTCTTCCGGGTGGTCTATTTCTTATTTCTCCTCTTGCAGGTGGTGCATTTCTGGTTTTCTCTTCCAGTGGTGTCTCTTTTTTTTTTTTTTCTTGCTCTACCATTTTATATACTCCCTTCAATGCAAACCCTAGTAGGGTTTACTAGAGCTGCGGCGAATTTCCTTTCTTGCCCCTCCACGTGGCTTCATATTATTGTTCCATACAAAATTCAGCATTATCCTCCTTAATTTATTTTTCTTGCTCTTTTCTTTCTACTGAAAACTCATCCCTTGAATGCTTGAACGAGCCACTTCTGCTTGCACACTTAGATTTGGTTGGCAACAATTACAACTCATACAAAACTGTGGGAACAATAGTATCTTCCATTTTTTATTTCATAATCCAAATGTTCTCTAATTACAACTTCTTAACAAGGAATAAACATGATTAAACATTTCTTTACCTCCTCTAAGTGGCTAACCATGCTAAAATTTAAGTAAATGATAACTCATGCTTTTATAAGGTCGAAGATATCTTTTTAATAATGGATATCTAGCAATAACAAGATAATATTTACCTATATTAATTTGTATAAGAAATTTTGCAGTGAAAAATATGTTATGTAGAATATTTATTTAAAAAAATATGTATGTTATGATCATGAAAATGCTTGTTAGTGGGTGTGGGAAATTAAATTTTCAATTATTAATAGACGAACCAAAAATTTGCATATCATGTGTTGTACCCTCCCATCTGGCTAAAATAGAAGTAAATTACATATCGAAACTACATTCCACCATGATATTCTATTTTGTTAGGCCTTTTTTTTTTCAATAAATCTTATTTGATCTTGCATAGAAATACAAGCACGTACGTGTTTTCCACTTATTGCTTTAATGCAATCCTACTATTAGAACATACTCATGATTATATTTAAGTGATATACTTCAATTTAGCATACAATATGCATAAAAATTGAAGTTAATCATTTGCTATAATACTATTAAAATAAAAAGTATTATAAAATATGACATGTATCTATTATCATAAAGAATCTTTGGTGATATATCTCAAAAATTAAGATCATGAGGTTTGGTAATATCTTTTGCACGTAATAATATTGCTAATAGAATATCTACCAAACATTTACTAACTATTTATTTCCCTTGAATGTTGAACACGTTCACCCATTAATCTAGTAGATTCAGCCAAAGAAAGTGTGTATAAAAATATGCATACTTTCTTAATTGAGACAATCTCCTTGAAGGTTTTAATCCATGATTAAATTGTAGATCAGTGCATAACTAAGGCAATGTTTTTTTGTCAATTCTAAATATATTCAAACATCATACTTCATGGCCTTATATTAATTCAATTGTTATCTATATTAATGGTGTGTTAGTATTTTTCTAACATAATAAAACAACATTTTAAGAATTGATTAAGAAGATGAAGTTATTCCAAAGCACGGTTAGATTCCTTGGTCACTTCATGGAAAATAGTATTATTATTCCTATGGATCAAACAATAAAGTTTGTCTTCAAATTTCTTCATGAAATTAGAGAAAAATAGCAATTACAAAGGTTTTTAGGATGTTTGAATTATATTTTAGAATTTTTTAAACAATTAGCTTATGATGCTAAGGCTTTATTTAAAAGATTAAAGAAAAATCCCTTTGAATAGATAGATGAGAATACTAAGGTAGTTAAGAAGATAAAATTAAAAATAAAAGAACTATTATGTTTAACTCTTTTTCATCCTAATGCTCTTAAAATAGTTGAAACTAATGTATTAGATAAGGGTTACAGAGGAATCGTTACACAAAAGATGAACTTAAAAGAACAACTTATTCACTTCACTTCAAGAGTTTAGAGAGGACCTAAAGTTAATTACATTACTATTAAAAAAAAAATCTCAGCCATTGTGCTATGTATTAAAAAATTTTAAAGTGATATGGTAAATCAAAAATTCCTTCTAAGAATTGACTATAAGGTAGCAAAGGATGTCCTTACTAAAGATAATAAAAACATTGCCTCCAAACAAAACTTTGCTAGATGGTAAGCAATACTTTCTATGTTTGATTTTGATATCGAGTTTATTAAAGGAAATTCTAATTCTTTGTCAGATTTTCTAACTCATAAATTTTTATAGGGAACTAAGAAATGAGTAAAAGGCCTCTTATACAAGGGCCCCAGTCCTTTGTAAAGTTGGCTAATTCACTAGTTGAAAGTGCAAGAGAAAAGAAGTTGATAAACTTCGTAATGATACTTATAAGCAAGTTTTGGATAAATCCATTACAAGTCATTTAATTCCAAAGTACATAGATTTTTTATGTGCTATTGAAGACAATTATGCTTAACTCAAACCTAATGAGGTTGTATGATTTTATCTTAAAAATGATATATATCCTCATAATAATGTAAAAGATTGTCTATATTATCAATGAATACTTCATGGAGTAGGATTAGTGGCAATTAAACCCATAAAGAGAGGATTGAAAAATGGATCTAGTTATGGCTTCAAAGATTGAGCCTATACCAAGTTCAAGATGAAGAAAATTCTTTATCTCAAGGATTGGTATGTGGATCTCTTTAGCTATTGAGAACTAAAAGAATGGAGAAAAGTTAAAACATACAATTACTTTGATTATATCAAAGCATAGGGAAAAGCCTTATTATATGAATATAGGTAGAGGAAATTTAGTTGGTTCATTCAAATACTCTATCGATTGATCCAAAAGAATTTCCAAATTGGTTTAAAACCCAGTTTTTTTAAGTGGGGTTTACATCATTTAACTCTACCCTATAAAGTAAAAATTGTTTATAAATAATTTTGTGTAGCAAACAAAAAGGTTAAAGACCCTTTGTTAATGTTTGTAGCCTAGTATCATATTCCATGGATTATTAAATGGGACAATACTATTATGGCTAAATAGCCTAATATCTTAGATGTTAATATTAGACATGTTCCATGGGTAGTAAGGTAGATAAATATCTAATGGTGGGAAAATTTTGACTTTTTTGATAATGGAATTTACACAAGAAAAAGAGTTACTCGTATAAATGGTCTTAAGGCTTCGCGACCAAAGCCCACTCCTACAAATTGAGAAGAGATATTAAAGACTTTAATAAAGTTTATATCAAAAGAAAAGTTATTAGAAATGATGGCTACTTTGCTCTAACCAAATGAAGACACCCAAGCTAACCAAGCTGAAAGCAACTAAAAGCACCTCAATGATGATATTATGCAACATTCCTAGGACTCATATAAGTTGTAAAGAGAAAAGCACAAGTAACTTTCAAGGCACAAGATGTTATGGGTTAACTTTAATAAAGCTACTTTAGCCAAAATGGAGAATAATGGAACATTCCACTTTTAAAAAGTAGATTACTCTCATTATGGTGGTCACCTTTTTCCATGTATAAATAAAAGTCTTATAAATTAAGAAAGGTAGAGTCTAATTAGTTTCTTTCTCAAAGTTTGCTTTGTTCTATCTCTCTTTTGTAACATCACTTCTCTCCACCCTTTTTGTAACATAAGCTTGTAATGACTTTTGGTATTCAATGAAAGTTTTAGTTTTATAGGTACTTTATTCATTTCTTTATCATCTTCTTTTATATTAGCGTGCTTAAATTAGTTCTATGTGTACAATGTTCTTTCTTTATTATCTTATATATATGACCTTATAATGCTAAGATATGAATCATATAAGAGCCTTGAATTTAAAGGAATATTGATTTTTTAAATAATTGAAAGTTTAAACTTGTTAGTGTCTCATTATTGAAACCCCAAGTCATGTTACCTTTGTACTCATATTAGTCATATATAAGCATGTAGGGTTGTGGCTTAAGAAGATGGCAATGAAATTGTAAGGCATGGATAGGTTAAGACCTAATAGATTATTTAGAAGTGATAGTTTTCTAAGAATAAATGAATAGTAATTAGTGAAAATTTAGATAATAATTATTTACAAAATTGGACTCTTCCTTCTTTATTAACTTCCTAGGTTTATCAATAAGGAAGTTTCTTTTCTAAGATCAATTATGTTATTAAAACTATTAAAGAAGCCTTACCTTTAACTCAAGGCTACAATGATTTCTACTTTTTATCCCAAGAGCTTATTAGTTCACATTAGTAAAAGTATAAATTTATTCATATTGGAATGGTACAGGTAGTATTAAAACTTACTACTATACTGAATTTAAATAACTCAACAATTATATGTGTTAGAGACAAAGACATAAGCATTTCCATGACTCTTTGTTAAGAGTAATTGAATCTACTTTAAGTGATAGGCCTATTTGGTTCTCTTATTTTCCTAATTTTACCCTATCATTATCAAATCCTAATTTGATGCATGCCCTATATTTGAATATTAAAACTAAAGGATTTGATATGATGCTTGCTTTGGAAAATCTAATTCTTATTTATAGGATACATTACAAGGTTATGAACACCATTGTCCTAAGAATTAAAGAAATTCTAGCGAGATATGCTGATAAAGGGACTACTACATTGTTTTTGACTAATAGGTCAAAATCTAATATTATGATTCCTAAAACAATTACTTGGGATCAAGTTAAAGTACCTGAAAAATGGGTATTAGGAAAGGTATTTAAACCTGTTAAACAAATTAATAAATGAGTGGAAGAAGTAATTGAATTCGAAGATAGGGATGTCAAAATCCAATTTGCTCCATCTAGAAGTGTAAGGTTAAATCTCAAAAAGGAAAAAAAAAAAGGTTAAACCTTGATTCTCTACCTCCTTAATACCAATCATTGAGTTAAAAGGCAATAAAAGAATAAGAGAGCAAGTTAGTCCCTTAACTATTGCTTCTATAGTTGATGAACTACTAGAAACATCTAATTAGGCACTTAGGCCTAGGTTTCTTTCTCTTTCTAGTATAGGATATCAAGATAAAGACAAGAGTTTTATGTCCTCAAAGTAGTCAATGAGATAAATGAAAATGTGAGAGTTATTTAACTCTCTTAAAAATAGTATAAAAAGAAAATGGTTCTTTATGACCTTTAATGAAAAAGAATGAGAAGCATGACATAAATGCTATAGGATATATACCAATAGTATGAAAGTTATAGATATATTTACTGATTTGGAAAAGTTTTATAGACTTAACAAAAATCCCTTCCCAATTTTTTCCATCCCAAAAGAATGTATAGTTCTTGAAAAGGCATATCAAGAATATGTTACAATAAAAGGAAAAGGGTTAATAGTATTAACCCACCTGCAATTAACTTGAATGTAAAAATAAGAGACTGTGAAGTCATAGGTTCACCATATAAAGTTGAGCCTTCTACCAATGCTAATAGGAAATCATCTTAATAAAGTTTAAGAAAAGATAAAAGAAATGGCTTAAAAATCTTCAACACCTCAAGTTAAACCAAAGATGGAAAAAAGGGTTTTATTTAAACCCATGTCATTAAAAGAAATAAATTACAACATGTCATGTAAAAATCTTGAAAAAATAGAATTGGTCAATAAAATAATCAAAAAGTTAAAAAACCTTGGATTAAAAGAAAAAGATACTTATATATTAGGAAAAGAGGAATAATTATAAAAAAGAATTAGAAGCTGAGGATTATGTGGACAAACTTCAAGAAATGTTCTTATCAGAACAAAACTCAAGTCAAAAAGAATCACCTTCTTATAAGAAGGAAAGAATGGAAATTAACAAAATGACTTTCAATAAAATCCCTACAAAATTATATTATCTTAGATCGACTCTAGTCGATCTCTTATTGGAGGAACAATCTAAGTACAATTATATACAATATGATGGTAGCAACATCATAGAATCAAATTTGGATGAAATGACACAAAATTAGATTCTTATTATACTCCATTATATGATGATATTTACCACTACTACAAAATCTAAATGAGATAATTCTAGCCCCCAAATAGCAATATTTATAATAAATGGGTTTACTAGACAAATTGAAGGCCGGTAGAATTTTCATTTGTCCAAAAAAGCTAAATCCCAAATATTTAATGTTGTAAAAATAGAGCAAGGAATGCAATTTGCTAACTATTTTATTAGCATAGCTACCTTTTTGGTAGATAAGGCATATGAATAACTCATTAATTTGAGGTGTTTGGATATGTCCCACTTTAGGTAGGTAGTACAAAGATGTTTTCTTCTTTAAAGTTTTTACTATAAAATATAGTCAAAGTATGTTTTAGAAACAAAATTTTTTGTCTAGGTTACTTACCTTATTTTCTGAAAGAGTAAAAAATAGATTAAAATCTTATCATGGTGAAGTTATTGATTACTCTACTTACACCTTTGAAGAATTAGCTACTGAAGTGGTAACTAAAGGAGTAAAACTTTGTAATAAAATTAAACTACATAGGTAGTTATAGAATGAAAAAAAATTCAAGGCCAAAAAAGCCTTAAGAGACTTTTGTGAACAAATGAGTTATCCACCTATGAATAATCCTAAAAAAATTAAGAAGAAGGGTTATAAATACACACTTTTAAAAAAACCCTTTTATGAAAAGGAAATATCAAAAGAAAAGAAACTGCCTACTCCATAGAAAAAGAAAAAGAAAACAATTATCTATTATAAATGTGAAAAAATATGAAATTATTCTAATAAATGTAAAATAAAACAAAAAATTCAAAAATTATCTGTAGATGAAGATCTTAAGAAGTCATTAATGAATATCTTTTTATCAAGAGATAAATATAAGGAATCAGATTTAGAGGTAGATCTTCTTGATAAAGATACCCCTTATAAAGACAAGTTTGGTGATAGTTGTAATGGTTAGTGTAACTATTATTAAGGCTTATTAGTTTTTAAAAAAGAAGATAATTTGACATTAAATCTTATTAATGACATTACAAATCCAAAAGAAGAAAAAAGAATAGTTGGGAAAATATCTTCATTTGTCTTGAAATGAAGCTAGGGTTAAAGAACCAAAAGAAGATTACAATTTAAAAGTTATTCAAAAAATTAAAAATGACAATTCTAGTTCAAAAACTACAAAATGGCAATAAAATCTTCTATTGGAGAGCTGAAAATTGAATATAATCAATTAAAAACTAAGATAAAAGGATTAAAAAAAAAGGGTATCAATAATGAAATCAATAACTAAAAGGGACAAAGATCCTCTTGATATTCCAAATAATTCTTTAAAAAAAAAGTTAAGTACTCTTTAATATATCAATTTAATTAATAGGGGCATTACTTATAAATGACATACTCAAATTACTATAATAGTCAATGAGTATATCTTTTTTACCATAACCTTAGTTGATTCAGACATTGACATAAATTGTTTTAATGAAGGAATAGTTCCTTCAAAATACATTTCAAAAACAAAAGAAGTGTTAAACATTGCTAATAAAAGAAAACTTGTCATTAAATATAAACTATCTCAAGCTTTTATATGCAACAAAGAAATTTATATTGAAATTCCATTTGTATTGGTTAAAAATCTATCACAAGAGATTATTTTAGGAAATTCTTTCTTGCACATATTATATCCTATTAAAGAAGTTAGTGATAAAGCAATTTTCTCAAAAATAATTGGAAAGTTTATTAGTTTTAAGTTTATATCTACTCCTTAATATAGGGAGATAGATTTACTTTAAAAGGAAACAAAAAGAAAAGAGAGATTTATTCAATCTCTTCATAATGAAATTAAGCATAAACATTTACAAGAAAAAATTAATACTTCTGTTATTTAAGTCAAAATACAGGAAATACAAAGAAAGTTAGAAAAAATAGTCTATGCCAAGATTCCTACATGAACTACCATATAAAGTGACTTTTAATGGAAGTTAAATTCTAAATAAGGCCTAGCCTATAGTTATGGGGCCAAAGCATTTAGAAATTTGTAAAAAGGAAATAGATGATCTCTTAAAGAAAGGACTTATTAGTAAAGGAAATAACCTATGGAGTTACTGAGCATTTTATATTAAAAATGCTACAAAATTAGAGTAAAGAGTTCTAAGAATAACTATTAACTATAAGCCTTTAAATAAGACTTGGAGATGGATTAGGTATCCTACACCTAATAAGAAAGATTTGCTCAATAGGCTTTATGGAACTTAGATATTTTTAAAAGTTGATATGAAATTTGGTTTTTGGCAAATCCAGATTCATGAGAGGGATAAGTATAAAATAGTAGTTATAATATCATTTGGACACTATGAATGAAATATAATGCCTTTAGGGTTAAAAAATACACCTTTTGAATTTGAAAAAATTATGAATAAAATATTTAATACTTATGTAGCATTTACTATTGTCTATATTGATGATGTGTTAGTATTTTTTTTAATACAATAGAACAACATTTTAAGCATATAAACCTTTTTTTAAAGGTTATTGAAAAAGCTAGATTAGTCGTATCAATTAAAAAAGATGAAATTATTCCAAATTAGGGTCAAATTCCTTGGTCACTTCATTGAAAATGGTACTATTATTCCTATTGATCGAGTAATAGAGTTTGTCTCTAAATTTCTTAATGAAATTAGAGAAAAACAATGATTGCAAAGATTTTTAGTATGTTTGAATTATATTTCATAATTCTATAAAGAATTAACTTATGATGTTAAGCCATTATTTGAAATATTAAAGAAAAATTTGTCCAAATGGACGAATGAGCATACTAAGGTAGTTAAGAAGATAAAATTAACAACTAAAGAATTGTCATGTTTAACTCTTCCTTATCTTGATGCTTTTAAAATAGTTGAAATTGATGCATCATATAAGGATTATGGAGGAATCTTTAAGCAAAAGGCTAACTCAAAAGATAACTTGTTCACCTTACTTCAAGAGTCTTAAGAGGACCTAGAGTTAATTACTCTACTTTTAAAAAAGGAATCTTAGCCATTGTGCTATGTATTAAAAATTTAAAAGCATTTTGTTAAATCAAAAATTCCTTTTAAGAATTGACTGTAAGGCAACAAAGGATATCCTTATTGAAGATGTTAAAAACATCACCTCCAAACAAATCTTTACTAAATGGCAAATAATACTTTTTTTATTTGATTTTGATATTGAGTTTATTAAAGGAAATTCTAATTCTTTGTTAGATTCAAGTAGTACAACCTTAGGATGTTGATCAAATCTCTCAAAAGCTAGATCACTTGTGGATTTTTTATGAATATAATAATGTAAGGTCATTGATGCAATAATGATATCTCTTTGCACTTGAAATGAATAATGTGTCATTAATATAGTATTTTCCATTTTCTATTTCATAATCTAAATGTTCTCTAAATATAGCTTCTTAACAAGGAATACACACAATTAAACATTTCTTTATGTCCTTTAGGTGGCCAATCATGTTGAAATTCAAGTAAGCAATATCTCATGCTTTTATAAGGTCTAAGATATCTTTTTAATGATGGATATTTACCCATCTTAATTCATATAAGTAAGAAATTTTGCAGTGAAAAATATGGCATGTAAAATATTTATTTAGAAAAAATGTATGTTATAATCATGACAGTACCCTATTGATAGGTGTGGGAAATTAAGTTCTGGATAATTCATAGACAAACTAAGAATACAAGATCATGTGTTATACCCTCCCATCTAGCTAAAATGAAAGTAAATTACATATCAAAACAACATTCCACGATGATATTTTGTGTAGGTATGCCCTTTCTTCCAATATATCTTATTTGATCTTGCATAGGAATACAAGCACGTACATGTATTCCATCTATTGCTCTAATGCAATCCTGCTATTAGAACATACTCATGATTATATTTGAGTGATATATTTCAATTTAACAAACAATCTGCATAAAAACTAAAGTTAATTATTTGCTACAATACTATTAAAATAATAAGTATTATAAAATGGGGCATGTATCTATTATGATAAAGAATCTCTGGTAAGATATCTCTCAAATTAAGATCATGAGGTTTGATAATATCTTTTGCAAGTAATATACTATTGGTAGAATATCTATAAAACATTTACTTATTATTTCCCTAGAATGTTGGAAATGGTCACCCACTGATCTATTAGATTCAGTCAAAGAAAGTGAGTATAAAAACATACATACTTTTCAATTAAAGACATTCCTTGAAGGATTTAATCCATGATTAAATTCTAGATTAGTGCACAACTAGAGCAATGTTTTCTTGTCAATTCTAAACATATTCAAACATCATACTTCATGGCCTTCTATTAATTCAATCACCCATTGCATTCCTATTTGATATAAGGTCATACAAGGTTGTTTGTATATATATGTGTTATAATAGGTCCAAACAACACCAACAACAACCACTTTGAATGGTTGGAGTCCATGTTCATCATTAACATCATTGTTGTGGTGTTGTTTATAATTATTTGCACAATCATTAGCCATTTCTAGGAAAGAAAAAAATATAAGTACATTAATATGAAACAAAATAAATATTTTAAATGCCTTTTGGTTTGGACAAAAAATGGAACTAAAAAAATGATAATGAATAATATATCTAACAATAAATAAGATAATGCACACCAAAAATTGTCAATAACAAAAGATATAGTCTTGCATCTATTGGGTTTTTTGCTTTGTAAGTTGATATTGCAACTTCACAACTTGGTATGTTTAGTCATCAATCTAGAATAAATCTCTATATTTTTATTGTCTCAAAATAACTCCATTGCATCCATTAAAAAAATCACTATTTTCTTCAACATTTAGTAGAGAATGAATAACTTTCATCATCTTATGTATAGAACACCATGGAAAGTCTATTTTCCTATTTTGAGTAAGACTATCAATCAATTGATCAATTGTTTCTTTAATAGTAGATGCTCCTCTAGATTTTCACTTTGTATTATTTCTTTTAAGATGTACTTCATATGCTAATTTGATTCAATAGCTTTTTTTCTTATAAGTCTCATTTCTTCATGCTACATTACTTATGCCAATATTTTCATTCCACTCTCGTGTATTAAAATTTTAGAATAATTCATTTATAAAATCAACAAAGCTGGGTTCTCAGTTTAAATCATCACAAACTTCTAATGTGGCATTTTTGTAAGGAATTGTATGATCAATCTCAGCACCACCCCTAATGCTTAAAGTACCTAGTAAAGGTGCAACAACATGATGTGAACCTTAAAGAGCACAATGAAACCTATAAGTAAAACAAGGAATTCAAAACTCTAAGAAAGTTAAATTAGGTTTAATAAAAATAAAAATTTGATCCAATGTTTAGAAAAACATGAATTTAAGGTATAAATATAGATCTAATGTTCAAGAGAAGACAAGCCAAAGGTATAAAGAAGGATATGGATGTCACACTCTAGAAAGAAGAGATTTGGGAGTGATAAGTCAGGTCAGGATGCATAAGGCAATAATCTTGTTAGATTCACAAAGTTCAAAGAAGAATTAAAAGAGAAAATTCTCTTTTTTTTTTCATCAATGATTTATATCTTTTAACAAAGAAATGAAGCCTATTTATAGGCTAAAGTGAAAACTTAACCCTAAAAGTAGAGACAATGATATACTCCTAAAATATAAGAACACTCCTATTTTTTTATAAACTCTTATTCTATAACAAGTTTCTACTTAGGAGTGGATTTGATTACTTAAACAAAGTCTATTAAGAACTTCAATCACATTAATGAAGGCTTGGTCCTCTTTCAAGCTTGAATTCACACTATTTGTTACTTGGTTGGCTTGAATATCCTTAATCAGCCCATTTTGTGCTTCTTTCGTCTTTTTACCTTTGGAACATGTCATTAGCCCTTCTTGAATGCTTAATGGATCTTTAGATGCCCTATATGCATTAGTATCTCCATGGATCTCATCATTCCTCCACTCCTTAAAAGTATTCATTCTTAAATCATCAAATATGGTATTCATTTGCTCACATTATTGTTTCATAGCTTTGGTCATGAATAACACATCACTACCTCCCTTCTCAATTTCACCTCTATCTTTAGAAGACATAGTATTAATTCTGCAAAAATTGATTAGAATACCTCACAAAACACGTATGTGTTTCACCCAAAAATGGTGTCACACAGCCTCGTGTTACACCCTTTATGTTATAATAAGCTTGGAGATGATGCATGCAAGCCTTTAAAGGATGCAAGAGATTCATTACACATTCCAAAAGGTCTAATAACATAAGCTAGAGCTAAAAAGATAAAAGAAGCACTAAATGGGTTGATTTAAGATATTTGGGCCAACCAAGCTACAAATGGTGTGAATTGAAGCTTGGAAGAGAGTCAAGGCCTTATTAATATGATTGGAGTCCTTTTGATGTGAACCCTAAAAGATGTGGCTTAATGACCTAACACACACAAGGATATAAACAATACCTAAAAAAACTAAGTTAGATTTCAATCACATAAACCTCAAACTTAATATTCAAAGGAACATGAACATAGAGTATTAGGAAGAACATAGATGCCATAATTAAGAAAAGAAGGGAATTAAGAGTGATAAATCAATTTGAATGTCATAAGAAGAGTTACTTCTTGATAAGTTCTTTAGTTCTTGAAAGAACTAAAGAAGAAAACTCTCACCTTTTATTTCTCAAATTGTTTGATTTTTGAGTTTACAAGGAGGTGCCTATTTATAAGCTTGGATACATAAATTCCTATTTGGAACAAAATCCCTATTTACAACAAACTCCTATCTAGGACAAATTCTTATTCAGTAAACTTCCACTTTATAACAAATACTTATTTAGGACAAACTCTTATATAGGAGTGAATGCTATTACTTAATCCTAACCCATTAAGCACTCCAATAAGGTCTTGACTCTCTTTCAAGCTTGAATTCACACCATTTGTAGCTTAGTTGGCTTAAATGTCTTTAAGTAGCCCATTTAGTGTATCTTTCATCTTTTTTGGCTTTAACTTATGTCATTGGACCTTTTGAAATGTGCAATGGATCTCTTGCATCCTTTAAAGTTTTCCACACATCATCTTTAAGTTTCTCATCATTTCCTCTCTTCTTAAAAGAATTCGTCCTTAAACCATCACTACATCAAAAGGAGAAAGATTAGAAATATTAAAAGTTGCACTTACATTATACTCATCGAGAAGGTCCAACTTATGGATATTGTCATTAATCTATGCTACTACTTGAAATGGACCATTTCCTTTAGGCTATAACCTAGAATGCCTCTAAGTTAGGAACTGTTCCTTGCACATATGCACCCAAACCTAATTGCTAGGTTCAAACACCACCTTCTTTTGCCTTTTATTAACATAGGATGCATATTGCTCAATTCATTTTACAATATGTTGTTCAATTTCTTCGTCATGTTAGCCTTGCATTCACCATTTAAGCTAACATACTCATTAACAAGCATAGGCACCAAATCTAAAGGAGTGAAGGGATTAAAATAGTATGCAATTTTAAATGGAGATTAACTAGTATTAAAATGAACACTCCTATTATATGCAAACTCGATATGCAGTAAGCAATCTTCCCAAATTTTTAAATTCATTCAAATAATAACATGTAACAAAGTAGAAAAAAATTTAATTAACCACCTTAGTTTGCCCATCAATTTATGGGTGACAAGTAGTTGAAAACAATATTTTAGTACTTAACTTACTCTATAAAGTCTTCCAAAAGTAGCTTAAGAACTTTGTATCTTGATTTGAAATAGTACTCTAAGGCATGCTAGGCAAACATACTACTTCTCTAAAGAATAATTCAGCCATATTGTTTGCATTGTTAGTTTTATGTCATGGGATGAGGTGTGCCATCTTTGAAAATCTACTAACAACAACAAATACAAAATTCCTACTCCTTTTTGACCACGACAACCCTAGTACAAACTCTATAGATAAATCAACCCAAGGATAGGGAGGTAGGGTAAAGAGGTGTACAAGTCATGAGATAAAACTCTAGATTTACTCTATTTGTATGTTATCCATTTCTCACATACCCTCTCAACATCTTGTTTTATGCATGACCAAAAGAAATGTTCAGCTAAGATATCTAGGGTTTGCCTAACTATGAATTGACCCATTAGACTACCCTCATGAGCTTCTCTTGCAACAACTCTCTCAAAGAACTCATAGGCACGCATAAACGATTTTCTTTAAATAAGAAACCCTCATGCCTATAAAATTTCTCAAAGGTTGACTTCTCACATGCTCCATACACATTAGCAAAGTCAGGATCTTCCACATTTAAATCTTTAATATATTTAAATCCTAATAATTATGTAGTAAATGTAATGATAAGGGCATACCTCTAAGATAATGCATTAGCTATCATATTTTCCTTACCTTATTTATATTTGATGATATAGGGAAAGGTCTCAATGAATTTGTCCCACTTGGTATGTCTTTTGTTCAACTTTCCTTACCCCTTAAAGTGCTATAAGGATTTATGGTTAGTATGGATGGCTAACTCCTTGGGCCAATGGTAGTGTTGCCATGTCTCCAAAATTTGTACCAGTGCACACATCTTTTTATCATAAGTAGGATAATTAAGACTTTCTCCACTTTGTTTTTCACTAAAGTAGGCAATTGGATGCCTTTACTACATCAAAATAGCTCTAATACCAATACTTGAAGCATCACACTCAATCTCAAAAGTTTTTGCAATGTTAGGTAAAAAATTAAGGGTGTAGAACTTAATTTTTCCTTAATATAATTAAAAACCTTGTCTTGGTCACTACCCCACTTAAAACCCATGTTCTTTTTAATAAATTTAGTTAATGGTGCAATAATGGTGCTCAAGTCCATAACAAAGTATTTATAGAAATTAGTTAGACCATGAAAACTACACACATCACTAATTAACTTAGGTGTAAGCCAATCACAAATTGCCCTAACATTTTCCTTGTCAACTTTAATACCTCTAATAGTCACAATATAGCCAAGAAATATGATTTGGTTATTACAAAAGGAACATTTTTTGAAATTAGCATACAATTTCTCATAATATAAAACAATTAAAATAGAACATAAATGATCAAGATGCTCTTCCAAGTTTTTACTATAGACCAAAATATCATCAAAATACATAACCATAAATTTACCAATGAATGTATGCAAAACATAATTCATCAATTGCATAAAAGTGCTTAGTGTATTAGTGAGACCAAATGGCATAATAAGCCATTCATATAAACCGTACTTAGTTTTGAAAGTTGTTTTCCACTTATCTCCCTCTCTTACCCTAATCTAGTGATATCCATTTTTCAAATCAATTTTAAAAAAGACACATAAACCATGCAATTCATCTAACATGTTAGCTAACCTAGGTATGGGGTGACAATACTTTACAATGATTTTGTTGACCGCTCAACAATTAACACACATCCTCCAAGTCCTATCCTTTTTAGGTATAAGTAAAATGGGAATTGCATAGTGACTCATACTTTCTCTCACATATCCTTTTGACATAATTTCCTTAACTTGCTTTTGAAGCTCTTTTGTCTCCTCGAGTTTACTCCTATTTGTTGGTTGATGTGGAATGGATGTACCAAGGATAAAATCAATTTGATGCTCAATATCTCTCTTAAGTGGTAATCCACTTAGAACATCCTTAAGGAATACATCTTCATATTCCTACAAAAGAAAAATAACAACACTAGGCAAAGATGGGTCAAACCTGTTAGTGTTAACATAAGCCTTTTTGTACAAAAGTACAATCATAAGTTGTTTGGCATAAAATGCTATGTTGACATCACTTTCTTTTGCGTATAAACTTTTTTTTTTCTTCTCTTTCTCTTATGTTCTCACTTTTTCTCCTTTCTTTTATATTTTGATTATTCCTTTCTTTTTAATCTCTCTTTTTTATTCACTCCCATTTTTAATCCTTAATTGAAGTTTATTGAGGTGATAATGGAATAAGAGTATGGGTTTTTCATTCATTACAAAGGAATATTAGTTCTTGAAGTCATCATGCATAACTCACATGTCCAATTATCATGGCCTTGCCAATAGAATATGACCCGCATGCATGGGTACAACATCACATAAAACTTCATCATGGTACCTTCCAATAGAAAATGACACGGGCACTTGCATATTTACCTTAACTTCACCACTCCTATTCAACCATTGAAACTTATATGGCCTACAATGCTTTACAGTAGGTAAATTCAACTTTTTAACCTTAATTGTACTGGTTATATTAGTACAAGTCCTACTATCAATAATCATACTTCAAACCTTATTTTTTATGAGACACCTCATATGAAAGATATTATCGTATTACACCTTGTTCTTTTCCTTCACTTGCACATTCAATGCTTGCCTCATGACAAAAGCTACTCTATTAGTTGGATACTCCTCTCCATAACTTTCACCCTCTAATGATGGCACAGAATCATCATTTAACCCACTTGTAGTCTTAACGTCACCATTACCTCTCAAGACCATTACATGCTTATTTGGACATTGAGATGTAATGTGACCCCTTCCTAAACATTTAAAACATTTAACATCTTAATTTTTACTTGGTTAGGGATCAAAATTATCTACCTCCTTGCTAGAACCCACATTCTTGCTCTTAAATAGCTTAGCTTTGCGCTTGTAATCAGCCTTCTAGTCCTTTTTACTCTAATTTGGCTTTTAAGATGAAGTTGAGTGTGAATTTTACCTAAACCACATGGAACCCTTTTGTTTAAGTTATCTTTCAATTTTCATTCCCATGTGCACCATGTCTTATAATTTCACATAATATTGCAACTTAACCACATTGGCTATGTTTGTATTTAGCCCTTGTAAAAATTGAGCCATAGTTGTCTCTTTATCTTCTTCTACATTTACCCTAATTATGGCAATCTTTATCTCCTCATGGTAGTTCTCCACACTTTTGGTGCCCTAAGTAAGCCCTTGTAACCTTTGGTGCAAATCCTTATAGTAGTGATTAGGGATGAACCTCTTCTTTATGATTGCCTTCATATCTTCCCATGTATCAATAGGCCTTTCATGATTCCTTCTCCTAGTCAAAACAAGTTGATCCCACTAAATAATAGCATAATTTGTAAATTCAATGGTAGCAAGTTTTATCCTTTTCTCTTCCGAGTAGTTGTGGCAGTCAAAAACCAATTCAACCTTCTTCTCCCATTCTAGGTACACATACGGATCATACTTACATTAAAATAGAGGAATTGTTATTATATACTACCTAAATCACAGTCATAGGTGCCTTACCTCATAAAATCTCTCTAATCCTTTCTATTATTGGCAATTCCAACTACAATAACTCAATCATTAAATTCATCATTTTTTTTACATCAGCTTCATTATCATAGGCTTGTCTCACTTTCATTCTTACATTAGGAATCTTATAGTCCTTATGTCTCATTTGTAACTCTACTATTGTATTAGCTTACTTTTCCATCCTCCCCCTTATATCATCAAATTTGTTACTTTTCCATCCTCTCCCTTATATCATCAAATTTGTTATTCGTATGCTTAAATTGTTGTTGCATAGCTTTGATTATGAAGGACATATCACTAACTCTTTCTAGAGCTACACCTTTTTCTTTGGAAGTCATAGTATTACATTTGCATAAAATGATTTAGACACCTCATAAAACACACCCTCAAGTGTTTCACTAAAAAATGGTATCACTCTATGTTTGATAGTTATTATTGCTTTTTCTTAATATGAACTTGCAATATTGTCTTTTATCACTCAAATTTCCCCTTTCATTTTTTTAAAAAACTAAACAAGCTAAATCAAGAGGATTGGTTTTGAACAAAATAAGGTAAATGTGGTATAATTGAACTATATGGAATTAAAATACATAGTGCACATGGCAATGAAAGTTGAAAAACTACTTAAACAAAAGGGTTCCATATAGTTTGGACAAAATTTAGGTTCTACTTTATCTTGGAAACTGAATTTGAGTAAAAGGGATGAAAAGGCCACTTACAAGTCTAAGGCCAATTACAAGTCCAAAGCCTAGAAAGAAGTTAGGTAATTATGATCCCTAACCAAGTAGAAATAAAGATGTTAAATGTTTTAATTATATGGAAAGGGGTCACATTGTATCTCAATATCCTAATAAGTGTGCAATGGTCTTGAGAAGTCAGAGTAAATAAGCAAGTGCACATGTCATTTTCTATCAAAAGATTCCATGATAAAGGTTTATGTGATGTTGTACCTATATATATGAGTCATAATCTGTTAAGAAGGTCATGGTAGTTTGATAGGTAAGTTATGTATGGTGACTTCAAGAACCAATATTCTTTCGTAATGAATGAAAAACTCATCACTCTTGTACCATTAATACCTTAACAAACTTATGAGGAGTTGAGGATTAAAAATAAGTGTGAATAGAAAAGAGAGATTGAAAAAAGAGGAGAAAAAGTGAAAACACAAGAGAGAGAAAAGAAAAAAGAAAGTTTCTATACAAAAGAAAATGATATTAAAAAAGCATTTTATGTCAAACAACCTATGATTGTACTTTTGTACAAAGAGGATTATATTAGCACTAGCAAGTTTAACCTGTCTTTGCCTAGTGTTGTTATTTCTCTTTTGTAGGAATTTGAAGATGTATTCACTAATGATGTTCCAAGTGGATTATTACCTAAGAAAGGAATTTAGCATTAAATTGATTTTATCCTTGGTGTATCCATTCCAAACTAGGCAACATATAGGAGTAATCTTAAGGAGGTAAACGTGCTTCAAAAGGAGGTTAAGGAACTTATGTTGAAAGGATATATGAGAGAAAGCATGATTCCCTGTGCAATTCCTATTCTACTTGTACCTAAGAAGGATAAGACTTGGAAGATGTATGTTGACTATCTAGTGATTAGCAAAATGACTGTAAAGTATCATCACCCCATATCTAGGTTAAATGACATATTAGATGAATTGCATGGTTTATGTGTCTTCTAAAATTGATTTGAAAAGTGGATATCACTAGATTAGGATGAGAGAGGGAGATGAGAGGAAAATAGCTTCCACAACTAAGTATGGTCTGTATGAATGGCTTGTTATGCCATTTGGTCTCACTAATGCACCAAACACTTTTATGTAATTAATGAATCATGTTTTGCATACACTCATTTGTAAATTTGTGGTTGTATATTTTGGTCTAAAGTAAAAACTTAGAAGAGCATCTTGATCATTTACATTCTATTTTAATTGTTTAACGTTTTGAGAAATTGCATGCTAACTTCGAGAAATGTTCCTTTTGTGCTAACTAGATCATATTTCTTGGCTATATTATGAGTGCTAAAGGTATTGTAGTTGATTAGGAAAAATTTGGGGCAAGTTATGATTGGCTTACCTAAGTCAATTAGTGATATGCATAACTTTCATGGTCTAACTAGTTTCTATAGACACTTTGTTAGGCACTTTAGCACCATTGCTACACCACTAACTATAGTTATTAAAAAGAACATGGGTTTTAAGAGGGGCAGTGACCAAGGCAAGATTTTTAATTACATTAAGGAAAATTAAGTTCTGTACTCCTACTTGCTTTACCTAACTTTGCAAAAACTCTTAAGATTGATTGTGATGCTTCATGTATTAGCATTGGAGCTGTTTTGATGCAAGAAAGGTGTCTAATTGCCTACTTTAGTGAAAAACTAAGTGGTGTAAGCCTTAATTATCCTATTTATGGTAAAAAGATATATGCATCAATATGAGATTTAGAGCCATGGTAACATTACCTTTGGTTTAAGGAGTTTGTCACCCATACTAACTATGAATCCTTGAAGCACTTGAAGGAACAAGGAAAGTTGAACAAAAGGCATGCCAAGTGGGTTGGATTCATCGAGACCTTTCCTACATCATCAAATATAAATAAGGTAAGAAAAAAATGGTAGTTGATGCATTATCTCGCAAGTATGCCCTTATCTTTACACTTACTACAAAATTATTAGGATTTGAATATCTTAAAGATTTATATGTGAAAGATCTTGACTTTACTAATGTGTATAAAGCATGTGAGAAGTCAACCTTTGAGAAATTTTATAAGTATACGGGTTTCTTATTTAAGGAAAATTGTTTATGCATGTCTATGAGTTCTTTAAGGAAGTTCATTGCAAAAGAATCTTATAGGGGTGGTCTAATTGGTCATTTCAGAGTTAGGAAAACCCTAGATGCCTTAGTTGAACATTTCTTTTGGCCATACATGAAATGAGATGTTAAGGAGGTATGTGAGAAATGCATAACATGCAAACAAGCTAAATGTAGAGTTTTACCCATGGCTTATACACCCTTTTACTTATACCTAGCCATCCCTATGTTGATTTATCTATGGACTTTATACTAGGATTGTTACGGTCAGAAAGGGAAAGGGCTTATGTATCTGTTGTTGTTCACATATTTTCAAAAATGACACATTTCATCCCATGCCATAAAATTGAAAATGCAAACAATGTTGCTGAATTATTCTTTAGAGAAGTAGTATGTTTGCATGGCATGCCTCAGAGTATTGTTTCAGATCAGGATACAAAGTTCTTAAACTACTTCTGGAAGACTTTATTGGGTAAGTTTGGTACTAACCTATTGTTTTCAATCACTTGCCATCCACAAACTCATGGGTAGATTAAGGTGGTTAATCAAACTCTTTCTAATTTGTTGTGTGCTATTATTTGAATGAATTTGAAAACATAGGAAAATTGTTTACCACATGTTGAGTTTTCATATGATAAAAGTGTTCATTACTCTTTATTTGAAATTGTATGTGGCTTTAATCCTTTGGATTTAGTGCTTATACTTGTCAATGAGTGTACTAACTTAGATGGTGAACACAAGGCTAACATGGTGAATAAATTACATGAAAAGATGCAACAACATATTGTAAAATGAATTGAGCAATATGCATCTTAAGTCTATAAAGAGTGAAAAAAGGTGGTGTTTGAACCTAGTGATTGGGTTTAGGTGCATATGCACAAGAAATGGTTCCCTGCTCAAAGGTGTTCAAAGCTACAACTTAAAGGAAATGGCCTATTTCAAGTAATAACATAGATTAATGACAATGCTTATAAGTTGACCTTCCATATGAGTAGAAAGTGAGCATAACATTTAATGCTTTTGATCTTTCTCCTTTTCATTTAGTGACGATTTGAGGACAAATCCTTTTAAGGAGAGGGGAATCATAAGAAGTTTAGAGATGATGCATAGAAGGCTTATAAGGGCATTACATATTGTAGAAGGTCTGATAATGCAAGTTAGAGCAAAAAAGATGAAAGAAACACTAAATAGGCTAATTAAAGACATTTGGGTCAACCAAGTTACAAATGGTGTGAATTCAAGCTTGAAAGAAAGTCATGGTCTTATTAATATAATTGGAGTGCTTAATGGGTTAGGGTAAAGTAATAACATTCACTCCTAAAAGTAGTTTGTCTTATTAAGTGTTTTTAGAAAAGTTTGTCCTAAATATAAGTGTTTTTCTTTTTTAAGGTTATTATCTTAACCTATCAATAGGCACCTCCTTATAAGTTCTAAAATCAAATAATTTAAGAGAAATAAAAAATGAGAGTTTCTTACTTTGGTTCTTTTAAGAAATAAAGAATTTATCAAAAAGTAACTCTTTTTGTGAAACTTAACCTGACTTATCACTTCCAATTCCCTTCTTTTTTTTAATGTGTGGCATCTATATTCTTCTTAATACTTTAGGTTTATGTTCCTTTGAATATTGGGTCTAGGGTTTGTGTGATGGAAATCTAACTTATCTTTCCTAGGTATTGTTTGATTCTTTACATGTGTTGGGTCCCTTAGCCATGTCTTTTGGGCTTCACATCATAATGCTAGAACCATAACAATTTTGGTATCAAAATATCTTGATTCTTGTGAAGACCTATGGCTAGCTAGCATGTAAGAACAAAGGAATAGGCATGAAGAGCTTAAGTTTAGCACAAGGAATAATGGAAAAGTGGAGAAATATGGCAAAGCAATTTCAAAATCTATAAGAACAAGTGTACCAACAAGATTATAAATTCACTTAGATAATGCAGTTATCAAGCACAATGGCTGTAAAGTTAGTCAATCATGGAGGAACTAGGAAGCTAATTGGGTTACTTCCACTACTTAAGGATTATAACCATCTTAAGGGAGTTGGGGACACAATGAGTATAGAGACTTACAAGACTAATTCCTCTTGGCTTCCTAAAGTTACTCTTCATTATTTTGAATGCATTAATCCTTAAGAATGGATTGCTACATGCAATCAATTTTCCAGGATGTACTTTGAAAGTGGAAGTCAAAAGTATGTACTTTGGAGATAAGCCAAAAGTATGGTACAATGGTGGCTTCTAAATGACCTCAAGAAGTGTTTTCAGATGAGGTGTGTCTATGATTTGCTGGTGATGGTATCTTTGGCATCATAGAAGAATCCAATAAGCTAATGTAGAAAAGGATAGTGGTAAAGTATTAGGAATGCTTTGAGAAATTAAAGTGACGAGTCAAAAGAGATAACCTTAGTCTTATTGAAGAAAATTTAATTTCCTACTTTATTAGTGAATTATGTGGAATAATTAGTCCCACTCTTAAATTATTGTAACGAAAAATAATGAGTTAAGCTTAAAGGTTAGCTACACTAAAAGAGCATTCTATGGATGACCTTGTTAAGTACAAAAGCAATTATTGAGGGCCATATACACCTACTCACAAAATAATACTAGTAGTCCTATTGCCAAAAAGGCAAATTAAAACTAAAAAATTAACTTTACTTTGTCTAAATTGCTTGAATTTGCACTACTAAGAAGCCTAATTAGTGTTATAAATGTCAAGACAAGTACGTTTTTTGACATTGGTGTGCCAAGAAACATTCCTTGAACATAATTGATGGGAAGAAAGAAGAACAAGGGCAGCCAAATGTCTATAAACCACTTAAGGCTCAAGAAGAGACTTAAGAGTTGACAATGATGGAGTCAACGGATGCCACCATTAGGATCTCTATGAATGCCATCTTTGGCACCGCAAGTCTCAACATCATGCAATTAAGGGGGTAAGTTAATAAAAGAGTTTTGTAGCTTTAATCAACAACAATATCACTCATAGTTTCATAGACTCTACAATTGCCAAGGACTTGCACTACAACCTAAAGAGGACTCCCCCAATGTTGGTTACCATTGCTAATAAACAGAAGATTTCTAAGTAAGAGAAATGCAAAGGATTTTAATGGAAAATGCATAGGTACACCTTTAAGGTACATTTATGGCTAATAGCACAAGAGACTTATGACATAGTCCTTGTTGTTGATTGGCTAAAGTTATACAACTCAATGCTATCTGATTTTAAAAATATGAAGCTTTCATTTTTATAGGAATTACTAAGATAAATGCCCTCAAGTTATTGATAAGACAAAAATTACAAAACTAAATTTAAAATGAAAAGGATAGGAATCTCTCTACCCACTTCATCATAATGTTGTAACCAAAGGAATTGCTTTCTAAAATTGTAGCTATAATAGCACAATTCTTTGATGTGTTTTTTGAACCTAAGGCTCTCCCATCAAGAAATAGTCATGATGATCACATCATGATTAAATTGGATGCTAAATCTATTAACATTAAGCCCTATTGGTTCCTCTTCTACCAAAAACCATAAATTGAAAAATAGCTAAAATATAGCTTTTCTAATCATACAACCTAGTAGTCGTACATTTGCTTTACCTGTATTGATGGGGTAAAAGAAAGATGACTTCTAGCAATTTTGTGTGGATTACAAGCAATTGAATTCCTTAACCATCAAAAACAAGTTTCCCATACTCATCATTGATGAAATATTGGATGAGTTAACAATGTTACCATCTTCTCTAAACTAGATATAAGAGTAAGTTATCATCGTATTAGAATGCACAATGAAGTTTATTTTAGTATTTTTTATGACATTTTGGTATACAACTCTATCTTAGAATAACGTGTGCAAATTTTGACTTGTGTTATAAAAGTTTTGAGGTCACAACAACTTTATGCTAAATAGTTTAAGTGTGTATTTGGGTAAGGGTAAATTTAGTATGTAGGGCATCTTATTAGCAATTAAGGGTTAACTGCTAACCCTACCAAACTAAAGGCTAGGGTTAACTAGCCTACACCAATGTCAGTAAAGAGTCTTAAGAGATTCTTCAAGTTAACAAGATACTATAGAACATTTATAAAGGGTCATGGTACCATAAGTAGGCTACTTATTGATCTTTTTAAGAAAGATAGTTTTTCTTGAGGAGAGAAAGGTTAGGAAGCCTTTTAGAAGAAGCCTTAGTTTTAGCTCCAATACTTTCCCTTATTGATTTTTCTACACCTTTTGAAGTGGAGACAAATGATTATGGAAAAGGGATTAGGGTAGTCATGATGCAAAAAGGAAGGCCTATTACTTACCTTAGTAAGACCTTACATGATAAGAATAGGGTTGTCTATGTATAAGAAAGAGCTTTTGGCTATTTTGATGGCAAAAGGAAAATGGTGCCCTTAGCTTGAGGGGTATTCTTTCATAATTAGACTATGAAAGTATTATGCACTTGCTTCACTAATAGCTATATGCATAAATCCAACAAAAAGGGATCACTAAGCTTTTAGGGTTAGACTATGCAATTTAATATAATAAGGGTTTTAAGAATAGAGTTATTCATCCATTATCATTAAGGGATCAAAAAATGTCATGCATGGTTTTATTAATAGTGATTCCTTAGGCATTAGCACCCTAGCTTAAGAATTCCTTATTGCTTTGTGCTTATCCCTGGCTTCATAGCATCTTTTCTCCTTAACCAATAAAGTTCTTAAGTACAAAGGTCACGTTTACTTGGGAACCACTAGAAATTTTAGAATTCAAGTGCTATAAGCTCTACACTCTTATGCTTTAGGAGGGTATTTTGATAATTAAAACCATTGCTCAAAGAGTTAAACTTTTTTATTGGCCAAGAATGAAAGCTTACATCTAACTCTTTGTATCCACTAGTGAAGTGTGTAGAAGGTGTAAGAGGGAAACAATTCCTGATCTAAGGTTGCAATAGACCTTGCCCATTCCCTCCAAAGCTTGGTTTGATATTGCTATAGACTTCATAAGAAGTCTACCTAAGTCTAAAAGGAAGTGATTTTGGTGGTGATAGATCATTTTACCAAATATAGTAATTTCCTTGCATTAAGTCACCCCTACACAACATTATCTATGCCAAATATCTTCTTAGAAAACATTTATAAACTTCATGGCCTTCCTTAGATTGTGGTTTTAGACAAGGATAAAGTTTTAACAAGTCCCTTTTGGCATGAGTTGTTTTCAATGTTAGGAATTTATGTCCAATTCAGTTTTATCGATCACTATTAGACAAATGGATACAATGAAAGGTTAAAACCATGCCTAGAGAACTAGATATGTTGTATGACCTTTTACAAGAAAACAAAATGGGTCAAGTGGTTAAACCTAGTTGATTGGTGTTATAACACCAATTTTCACATTACCATAAGAATGACTCCATTCTAAGCTTTGTATAGCCAAGCCTTTCCTTAACTATCTTATCTTGATGTGGAAGCAACTAAAGTTGCATTTGTGGAAAACTTTCTTATTAAAAGGTAGCTTTGGAAAAATCTATGGAAGGATCATTTAATCAAAGTAGAACACAGGTTGAAACACTATATGGATAAGGTCCAGAGTGAAACATCCTTTAAGATAGGTGACTATGTATCTGAAACTTCAGATTTATTGTCAAGCATCTATGGCAATGTGATCTAGTAAGAAAATCTCCTCTACATCTTATGGCCCTCTTTTTATTGGTGGTTGCAAAAATTGTCTTTATGGCTTAACATGTGGCTTTACATGCTTGGTCAATATTTCACCATATTTTTCACAACCTTGCTCTAGAAATCAATGGGGCATTATGGATAGGTTCTCCTCAATTGTCACTTACAAGAACAGATGGTTAGATACTGGTGGAACCCTAAATCATTCTCAACAGGTGAATCATCAAGTGTAATAATAGGGCTGTCATTTAGGTACTTGTTCATTGGTCTAAACTCTCCCATGAGGAGGCAACATAGGAGGACTAGTGTTTTCTTTGTATCTCAGTTTCACCTTAAGGTCAAGTTTAGATTCTTTAAATAAGATTGGCATTCTTGCAACCATTCGAATGTGAAATGCTACAATTAGATTTCACTTAATCAAGCACAAGTTAAATGGAATGTTAAAATGTTGAAATCCATGATAATGTTTGGGCTATAAACAAATGATTCAAAGGTGAAACAATGGCCAAGAATCTAGACTTATGCCTCCTTTAGATGGGACTAGTCACTTTACCATTTTTTCAAGAAATATAGCTTCTTTTGCAAACAAAAGATACTTATTCTTCCATAAATTACACCTTAAGCAAACAAAAAACACTTACTTAAAAAGAAAATTTAAATAGATTTTGAACTTTTTTATCATTGGGCCATGAGCTACATAATGTAGATAGCTTTACCCATTTACTTAATAGGTTTTATAAAGTTTAAATATTTTCAAAATTAAACATGAAGTCTAGTTATTGGTAAATCCAAAATTCATGAAAATGATAAATATAAAACTACATTTACAATGCCACTTGGCCACTATAAGTGAAATGTAATGCCTTTTGGGTTAAAAAATGCACCTTCTGAGTTTCAAAATATTATGAATGAAATATTTAATACTTATTCAACATTTACTACTATTTATAATGATTATGTGTTAGTATTTTCTAATACCATCAAACAACATTTTAAGCATTTAAACCTTTTCTTAAAGGTTATTGAAAGAGCTAGTCTAGCAATATTTGCTAAAAAGATAAAATTATTTCAAACCAAAGTTAGGTTACTCGATCACTTCGTAAAAAATGGAACTCTTGTTCTTATAAATAGAGTAATTGAATTTACCTTTAAATTTCTTGATGAAATTAAAGATAAACAACAATTAAAAAGATTCTTAGGATATCTAAATTACATTTCAAAATTTTATAAGGTTTTAGCTTATAATGCTAAGTTCTTTTTTAAAAGATTGCAAAAAAAATATGTCAAATTAGACAAATGAGTATATGAAGGCAATTAAGAAAATAAAACTAAAAATGAAAGAAGTGGCATGCCTTACTCTTCCTCATCTTGATACTTTTAAAATAGAGAAAATTGATGCATTAGATATGATATGGAGGAATCCTTAAATAAAGGATTAACTCCAAAGAACAACTTGTTCATTTTAGTTTAAGAGTCTAGGGAGAAGATAGAGTTAATTACTCTACCATAAAGAAAGAAATTTTAGGAATTGTGCTATGCATTCAAAGGTTTAAAAGTAATCTAGTAAATCAAAAATTTTTGTTAAGAATGGATTATAAGGTAGTAAAAGATGTCCTTACTAAAGATGTTAAAAATATTACTTCAAAACAAATCTTTACTAGATGATAAGAAATACTTTCTGGCTTTGATTTTGATATTAAGTTTATTAAAGAAAATTCTAATTGTCTACCTAATTTTTTAACTCATGAATTTTTGTAGGGAACTTTGTCATGAGTAACAGGCCCCTCCTACAAAGACCACAGTCCCTAGTAAAGTCAGTTCATTTATTGACTAAAGATGAAAAGGTAAAAGAAGTTGATAAACTTTGCAATGATGCTTATGAGCGAGTATTGAATAAATCCATTATGTATCCTTTAATTCCAAAGCATTTAGATTTTTTCTGCATTGTGGAAAATAATTATGCTTAATTAAGGCCTAATAAGGTTTCTAGATTTTATTTTAAAGACGATATGTATCCTCATACTAGGATGAAGGATTGCCTATATTATTAATAGATATTACAAGAAATAGGCTCAGTGGTTATTGAACACATGGAACGAAGATTTGGATTTGTATATAGCTTTAGAGAATATGCCTATGCCAAATTCAAGATAATGAAAATTCTTTATCCAAAAGATTGGTAGGGTCATCTCTTTGACTAATAAGATTTGAAGGAATGGTAGAAGATTAAAACTTATAATTACTTTGATTATAATGAAATTTAGGAAAAGCCTTATTATATGAAAATAGGCAAAGTAAATTCAGTTGGTTCATTCAAATACATCTTTTAAATGATTTAAAGAAATTTCCAAAATGGTTTAAAGCTTGGCCTTTTCAAGTGGAGCTTACATTATATAACCTTACCTCACAAAGTGCAAACTGTTTATGAACAATTTGGTGAAACAAATGATGAGGTTAAAGACTCATTGTTAATGTTTGCAATTTGGTATCATGTCCCATAGATTATTAAGTGAGATTATACTATGATACTTAAATAGGCCAGTGTTCTAAATGTGGATATTAAGCATATTCCATGGCTAGTAAGATGGAATAATATCTGTTGGTAGGAAAAGTTTGATTTCTTTGATGATGGAGTCTACATTGGTAAAGGAATTATTTACATAAATGGGCCAAAAACTCGACCACCAAAGCCCACACCTTCTAATCCAAAAGAGATAATGAAAACCGTTATGGAATCTACATCATGAGAGAGGTTATTGGAAGTAATGGCTATACTGTTCTAACTAGAACTAGGAATGTAAGTAGATCAAGCTGAAAATAGTTAGAAACACCTTAATGATGACATCATGTAAGATTCTCAGGACCCATATGAGCTATGAAAAGCTCATGGAGAAATTGGAAAATGGATAAACTACTTTTGGTGGAAAAGTAGTCTTAGGTTAAGTTAGATAGCTTTTATCAAAACTGCTTTAGCAAAAGTAAGGAATCAAGGATAACTTTACTAAAAGGAGATTCCTTCAATAATAATCATCACCTTTCTCTTTGTATAAATGAACCTCTCATATACTCTTAAAGGTAAAGTCCAATTTACTTTCTTACTCCTTGTATCCTTCTCTCTTATAAAATAAACACCTTGAATGTCATTCTGTTCAGTGAAAGTTTTGTTCCTATAAGTAGTCTTTTATTAAGTAAGATTTTATTTTCTATGCTATGCATATTTGTGTGATCATGTGCTGCCAAGATAAGAATGGTGTAAGAGCAAAAGCAAATGTAATAGAACATTCATCCATGATCACTTCATGGTGACAAATCCTTTATTGATCACTTAACTATATTTATGTAATTCATGATATGCCTAACTTTACCTCTATAAGCAATCCTTGATTAGGAAAACCTAGAGGTGAGATCAAAGCATACCAATTCCTATATGAGATAGCTTGGTGATCTCAAGTCTGAGGATCACTTACATGACCATTACATGAAAAATTCCTCAAACATACAAGTAACATTCCATTTAGAAATTCTCACAGTGGGTCAATTCAATGAACTTGTTCAACTAACAAGTACCCATATGCTTATTTAAGTATCTTCATACTTCAGTTGATGAAATCATCTAGTTTCTTCATAAGAAAGAAACACAACATATGCCAATCTTATAGATCTATCAATGTCTAATCTTGATGGTGCATCAACTAGGAATATTTAAGAATAATGCTTTAATGCTATTAGTATCTCATAATTATAATCATATTATAATTACCTTTCAAAAGTATATTTATTATATAGACTTTATCCTTAAAGTTTATGATGACTATATCATTATATAAACAATACTAAAGATAAAGAATGCCTTTAATTGATATATAATATGCATGAAAATGTATTCATAATATTAATCAACCTATTGGCTACTAGGGCATATACTAACAAAATGATCATGCAATTGACACCATGTTTAGACCGGACATTAATTTCATTAGGACCACATGTCAATACACATTGGGTAATTTGAATCCATTGATGTCCATCCAACAAAGGGATCATTAAGCTTAATTAGCTTTTCTTATTTAGATAAAATGGTTAATTCCCTAAAAGATGAGATAGTGACTTCACTTATTCCTATTAAGGCTACTTCATTCCAATAAGTCATTCTCATAAAGGAATCATGAAATTAACTTAAATATATGTTAGTTTCAAGATTCATTTATGGGACTAATTCCATGGATTCAAAGGAAAGTCATATTAGCTAGAAACAAAGCAATAGTCTCATCCTTCGAGCCACAAACCAATATATTCATGTATGAAAAAATAATCAACAAGAATTTTTCCTTTGTTTGATGGAATTTAATGGATTTAGACTACCTAAGGTGTATTAACATGCATATTGCAATGAAATTAATGTTTGGTTTAAACATGGATGCTATTTAGATGATTATTATGTGTAAATGACTACTTTTAATGAAAGGAGAAGCCTATTATCACGGAATCAAATGAGGTCACAAGTTTGAAATAATGAATGATTTTCTTATAGTAAAGGAACCTAATCAAGAGTAATAACTCCTTTATTTACTGTACTTTAATAGATTTTGACTACCCTAAAGAGGAGCCTTATTTTCAAATAATTAGGAGATCATCTAACATTTGAAGTAATGAATAATTATCTCAGAGTAAAGAAAGATAATCAAGAGTAATAGCTTATTTTTTGGATGGACTTCTATGGATTAGGACTACCTTAAACATAATAATGAATTAGAATTTAGTAAAGAATTAGAATTTACTTTAATAAACTTAATTTCAAAATCAAACAAAGTATTCCTTACTATTTGGCAAAATTTTATTTTGATGAAATGTTCCTATCATCTTTAGTAGGGATATCTTTTGCTACCTTACAATTTATCCTTGAAAGGAATTTTTGATTTAACATATCACTTTCAAATTTTGAACACATAACATAATTGCTAAGATTTTTCTTTCAATGGTAGAGTAATTAACTTTAACTCCTTTTCAAACCCTTGAAGTGAAGCGAACTAATTTTTCTTTTAAATCAATCTTTTATTTAAGGATTCCTCCATATCTTTTATTTGATGCATCAGTTTTTACTATTTGAAGGCATCAGGATGGCGAAGACTAAGCCATGGTAGTTCTTTTGTTTTTATTTTTATTTTCTTAACTACCTTAGTATGTTCCTTTGCCTATGCAAAATAATTTTTTTGTAATCTATCAAATAAAAACTTAGCATCATAAGCTAATTTTTTATAAAATTCTAAAATATAATTCAAACATCTAAAAAATATTGCAAATGTTGTTTTTCTCTAATTCCATCAAGAAATTTATAAGAAAATTCAATTACTTAATTGATAGGGATAATAGTATTATTCTCAATGAAGTGACCAAGAGACCTAATCTTGGTTTGAAATAATTTCATTTTTCTAACTAATATAGCTAAACCAAAATTTTCAATAACCTTTAAAAGTAGGTTAAAATGTTTAAAGTGTTGTTCAATTGTGTTAGAAAATACTAACACATCATTGATATAAACAATAGTAAATATTGAATAAATATTAAATATTTCATTCACAATTTTTTAAACTTGAAAGGGTGTATTTTTCAACCCAAAAGGTATTATATTTCATTCATAGTGTCTAAACAAAACTATAAATGTTGTTTTACATTTATCATTTTCATGAATTTGGATTTGCCAATAACTAGATTTCATATCAAAATTTGAAAATATTTGGAATTCATAAAGTCTATTTAGTACATCTTTCTTATTAGGTATAAAGTACCTAATTTAAAAGCTTGCAATTAATAACTAATTTTAAGACTCCCTTTCTAGTTTTGTAGTATTTTCAACATAAAATATTAGGTAACTTCATGGGCTATTATTTTTCCTAATAACCCCTTTTTTTGAGAGATCGTTTATATCATTTTTATAGATCTTTAAATACCTTAGTCCTATAACTATGGGTTAGGTTTTAGTAGGTATTTGACTTTCATTAAAATTCATTTCATACAATAATTCTACTAGATACTTTTTTTATATTCCAAAAAACTGTAGGAATCTTCGCATAAACTAGTGTTTCTAGTTTTTCCTATATTTCTTATATTTTGACTTAAATAACAAGATTATTAATATCTTCTTGTAAATATCTACCATTTACCTCATTATGTAAAGATTAAGTAAATCTACTTTGTTGCTCAATTTCTTTGAAGTAAATCTATCTTCTTAAACTTAAAACTAATAAACTTTCCATTTATTTCACAAAAAAATTCCTTTATCACTAATTTCCTTAATAAGATATAGCATATGCAAGAATTTATATCAGTGCTTGAATTTATTAAGGTTATGATAGAAAAGATATACTCTTTATTACAATAATCTAAGTATGTCATTTATAGGTGATAGCCCTATCAATTAAATTGACATATTAAAGAGTACTTAACTCTTCTTTTAAAGTAGTATCTAGAATATTTGATGGTCCATATATTTTATTAGACATGGATTTCAAAATTGCTAATCTTTCTTTTAATTCTTTTATTTCAGTCTTTAACTAATTGATCTCAAATTTAAGCTCACTAACCAAAGGTTATATTGCTATTGTTCTAGTTTTTAAACTATAATGATTATTTTAATAATAATTTTTAAACTATAGTCTTCTTTTGGTTCTTTTAGTTTAGTCTAGTGTTGAGATTAATGAAGATATTTCTTTAACTCTTCTTTTTTTTTTCTTTGTATTTGTAATCTTATAAAAAAGATTTAATATCAAATTATCTTCTTTTATAAGAACTAATAAGCCATTACTTTTACATAAAACTTGATAACAGTTGCATCAATTGTTATAACTATTATTATAGTTGTCCTTAGAGGTAGTTTCTTGTTTAAAAAGATCTACTCCTATGTTTGATTCATCATATTCATCTTATAATAAAAAAATGTACGTTAATGACCTTTTAAGGCCTTTATCTATAGATAATTCTCAAATTTTTTGTTTCATTTTATGTTTATTGGAATAATACCCTATTTTTTTGCACTTATAATAGGCAACTATCCTTTTCCAATTTTTCTTTTTTTTATAAACTAGGTTTTTTCTTCTATTTTAATCATTCCTTTGAATAAAAGGATTTCTTTTTAGTCCTACATTATAACACTTTTTTTTGTGAAATTTTAGGATATTTCATGAGTGGATAACCCATTTGCTCACAAAAGTCTCATAGGGCCTTTTTACCTTATATTTTCTTATTATATAACTACCCATGTAGTTTTATTTTATGGCAAAGTTTAACTCCTCCTACTACAATTTCAACAACTAATTCTTTATAAGTATAATTACAATACTTAATAACTTTAGTATGATAGGTTTTTAACATATTCTTTACTCTTTTTGAATGTTGGCTAGGTAACCTTGATAAGAATTTATCTTTTCGAAAGATACTCTACCTATCTTTTCTAGTATAAACTTTTGAAAAGAACAAATGTTTATACCACCTAAAAAGATATAGATTTGAACATCTCAAATTAATAAGTTGCTCGTAAGTCTTGTCAACTAATAGGGTAGATGTACCAATAATGTGATTAATGATTAATAAGTTGCTTGTAAGTCTAGTCTATTAGTTACATGCCTTGTTTTATTTTAATAGCAAAATTTTTTTTTGACTTATTTTCTTTTGATAAGTAGAAATCCTACCAATCTTTAAGCTATCTAGTAAAACTACTAGTTATAAATTTTACTATTTAGTGGTCAAAATTACCCTTAAACTTCATAGTAGTAACAACATCATCATATATTGGAGTAAGATGAGGATATGATTTTCAAACATTCCATCTAAATTTTGTTTGACAATGCTACTAACATCATATTTTATATAATTGTACTCAAATTATTCTTCTAATAAAAGGTCTACAAGAGTTGGTTTATGATAATATAATTTTGTATGGACTTTCTTAAAAATCAACTTGTTTATATTTATGGGTTCCTTCACATAAAAAGGTGCTAGATCTTCTATCATGGCTTTTTGTTCTAATAAGAACATTTCTTCTATTGTTTTATATAATCTTTAGCTTTTGAAAAGTCTTCTTTTTTAATATGTTTCTTCTTCCATATGATAAAGACTTCTTTCTCTTTTAATCCAAGATTTTTTTAACCTTTTAATTATTTCATCCATTAACTCTTCCTTTTTAAGATTTTGTTTAAGATATTATAATCTATTTCTTCTAATGACATGAGTTTAAATAAAACCATTTTTTCTATCTCTGGTTTACCTAGAGGTTTTAGAGCCCATTGAGCTATTTCTTCAATGTTGTCTTCAACTTTTTTAAGCCGATTCTTATAGATTAGAGATAAAAATTCATATAATTTTCTTACTATACAACAACACTTACAAATGGTTCTTCTTTATAAGTTGAAGCTATAACCTCACTCTCATCTAGTTCAACGCTTAAGTTTAATATAGGAAAATGAACACTAATAACCCTTTTTCTTTTCTCAATAATGTATTCCTAATATGATTTTTCAAAGGGCATACACTCCTTCAGGGCTGAAAATTTTGGGAAATGTTTCTTTTCCACATAAATGAAAATTTCTACAATTCACATACTATTGGCATATATCTTATGGCATTTATACCAAACTTCTTGTTCCTTATTATTAAAGGTCTTAAAAAACCATTTCCTTTATACAATATTTTTAAGAGAGTTAAATAACTCTCTTACTTTTTTATCTACCTTAATAAGTATTAAATATTTCATCGATAATTTTTTAAAATTTAGAAGGTGTATTTTTAACTTAAAAGGTATTACATTCCATTCATTGTATCAAAATAAAATTGTACATGTTATTTTATATTTATCTTCTTCATGAATCTAGATTTGCTAATAACTAAATTTCATATCGTATTTTGAAAATATCTAGATTTCATAAAACCTATTTAGTAAATCTTAATAGGGTACCAATCCATGTCAAGGTTTTATTTAAAGGCTTGTAGTTAATAAGTAATCTTAAGACTCCTCTTTCCAATTTTACAACATCTTAAATATAGAATGCTTGGCAACTCCATGAGTTATTACTCTTCCTAATAAGCCCTTTGTTTAAAAGATCATTTATTTCATTTTTACAAATCTCTAAATATTTTTGTCATATAGTTATGAGGTGAGATTTAGTAGCTATTTGACTTTCATTAAAAGTCATTTCATACAGTAATTCTACTATATACTTTTTTCTATTCCAAAGAGTTGTAGAAATTTTTGCATAAGCTAGTGTTGCTAGTTTTTATTGTATTTTTTATATTTTGACTTAAATAATAAGAGTATTAATCTTTTCTTGTAAATATTTACCTTTTATCTCATTCTACAGAGATTGAATGAATCTCTCTTTTCTTATAATTATTTTTTGAAGTAAATTTATCTTATGTGTTAAGAAGTAGATATAAATTTAAAGGTAATAATTGTTTCATCTATTTTGAAGAAAATCTCTTTATTGCTAATTTCCTTAATATGATATAGCAAGTTCAAGAAATGATTTCCTAAAATGATATCTTGTGACAAGTTTTTAACCAGTACAAATAGAATATTTGTACAAATTTTCTAATTGCATATAACAGCTTGTGAAAACTTATACTTAATAATAAGTTTGCTTTTATCAATAGTGTTTAACACTTCAATAATCTTTGAAAAGTATTTTGAAGGAACTATTTCCTTATCAATATAATTCTTATTAGCACCTGAATCTATTAAGGTTATGGTAGAAAGGATATGCCTTTTATTAATTGTGACAAGCTTGTAACTAATACAAAGGGAATTTCTAAACAAATTCCCTCATTGCATATAACAATTTGTGATAACTTATATTTAATAACAAATTTACTTTTATCAATTGCATTTAACACTTTAGTGATTTTTGAAAAATATTTTGAAAGAATTATTTTCTCATTAATACAAGTCATATCAATATCTGAATCTATTAAAATTATGATAGAGAAGATATACTTTTATAGATTATTACAATTATCTAAATATTCCACTAATGTGTGATACCACTATCAATTAAATTGACATTTTGAAGAGTACTTATCTTTTCTTTTAAAGAAGTATCTAGAATGTTTGTTAATCCATTTTATTATACATGGATTCCAAAACTACTAATCTTTGTATTAACAAATCCAAATAATAAAATTCAAATTATTTGACTTTTACAATAATTCTAGTAATTTTCTAATTTAAATTAACATCAATGCAATTCCACCCTTTAAGAGGTCTAGTGATGCACCCTCAAAAGTGTGAGAAACACAAAAAGTACACTGGGGCCCCAAAATTTGACTAATACAATGATGTGTCACTGAGAGTAATTGCATTTTGTACTCTCTAAAGGTATCCAAATCTAAGACAAATTATATATTTTTGTATATCTAACTCAATTCATCTTCTTTATCCACTCAGTTGGTAAGATACTTGAGGGCATATTCAAAAAAGATAGTCCAAAAATGAATTCATCCTCTCCACTTGCTTGATACTTCATGGCATATTTTAAAAAATAAGGATCTTTATTGGCCTAAAAATTGTTATTCTTATCATAAATTGATGGTAGTCATTTTCAGTTACCAATTATGTTTTTTGATAAGTACTTTCAATAAAAAAATTACTAAGAACAATTTAATGCAATTGATTTCTCTTTTTACTAATAAAAATATAGTGGAATTTTGAAACTCTAAGATAAGAATAACAATTAATAATTTCAATAAGATCCTTCAAAATAAATGTGATTTACTTTATTTTAGTAGAATTCATTGAAATTAAGAAGTATAGTTATTCCTAACAAATACTATAGCCAATCCAAATATTTGTCATGCTAACGATGATACCACTCATGACACCAAAACAAGGTTTAACCGATGGACTTGAACCACTACTTAAACCTAAAAAATTCTTACATAAAATTTAATCTAGCATTGTTTAGTTCATCACATTTGTAGGAATTGCAATAAATGTTATACAACAATTGTTTCAACCTATAGCAATGCATACAAAACTACTAACTAGAGTGTTTTATACAATAGTTATAATCAATCATTGCAACAATGATTGTTATCTAATTGTCAGTAGGTCTATATGGCAATAAAATGATCAAACAGTACCTTTTAATTTAATATAATATTTCTATGTAGTAGTTTTGAGATATTATGCATCAATTTAATTTATATTTATACAATGATTATAAAAAGAGCAACTAATGTTTTTCATATTAACATAATATTTTAGACAATGATTTTTTAAGAATAAATAGCAATTTAATAAAATACATGTTTTTTCAATACACCTAATAAGGTCTAGCAATTTCAAAAAATTACGCAACACCTTTTTAATACACTTTATATCTCTTTATGCAATGGTTTTAAAAAAAATATTCAATGTTTTTTTAATGCAAAATCTATCTTTATGCATAAATTTTTAACAGAACATGCAATGATTTTGACATAATAAGCTATGACTCTCGACAAATTGTGTTAATAATTTTTAACATAATAAACAAGAATTTTTCACAAAATAAGCAACACTTTTTTAATTCAAAATATATATTTCAAACAACCATTGTTATTGTTTAAATAAAAAATATTATCTATTAAACTATCTATTAATTAAATAGCTAAATATCCACATATAACTATATTACAACAAATGTGTTATAACTATATTATAATTGTATCCATTAATCTATCTAACAATCAAATGTTGTTTTCTCAACCATTACCGGTCACGAATTCTAAGCGCGAGAAAAGAGGCACAAAACCAATTTTCAAAAACCTGAAAAATTAAATTGAAATTAAAGAATAATGAGCCAAAATTGAAACGTTTAGAAGAAGAAATTAACGAGAATCGAAGTCGACTTGTAGGTTGTGCGGCGGTCCTGATAATCGATGAAGTCTACTTTCTAGTTTAAGCAATTTTTTTTCTTCTGAATTTGTGTTGAAATAATAGCAAAGAAACTGGAAACTATTGCAAAGAAAATGGATTTGGTATGCTAAAGTTGAAAATATAACAGAGAGGGAGAGAGTGGAAAAAAAAAAAAAGAAAAAGGAATATGGAAAATATATTTCTACAAACTTCCCCTAGACTGGATAGATCAGTATTTGCTGCGATAGAAAGAGAGACAGCAAGGAGATCGAGATTTTTGCTCTATGAGAAAGAAAGAAGGATATAATATAGCTGAAACTTCTAATGAGATGTACATAGAGCCTTACTGCCCACAAAAACAGAAATTTTATCCATTAAAGGTAAAACGAGGTTTATGCTTCAAACTTTTTAAGTTTTAGTTAAATTTTTATTTTATTTGAATGTAATTTTTTAATTATTAATATTATGAATGATAAAATTTGAAATTACTATTCTACTAAATATATAAATAGTAATTATAAATTGTCACATAAATCTTATTTATATATAAATAAAATCATATGTAACATTTTAAAATTATCAAATATAAAATTAAGGATTAACTTTTTAAAAATAAATGAATTTTTTGTTCTAAATATAAAATTATTATTGTTAAAAATAAAAAAGTTTATAAACACAGTATAAAAATCATAAACTATTACTTAAAAGGTTTATATAGTCAAAGTTAAAGACCATTACATCCAAAGTACTACATGAAATTGCTTATTGCAACATTATGTTCCAAATTATTTAAACTAATAGTTTAAACCAATGCAATAGACTTTAAGGCAATAAATAAAAATTGTCACCATAAAATTGCAATCATAAATTCATTTGGTGTAGTGATTATGTAGTTGTCTTCTTTTTATACCTTATTTACTAATATTTTATTTATTTTTCTCTCTCTTAAATTGCAATTGGTGAATATATATTATATGTGCACACATTAAGATTTTGAGAATATGCACATGGTTGAAAAGAGATTAAAAACATAATCAATCCATTAATGAGTGAAAGACTAGAATCTTAGCACAAGTTCTCCAATTTTAAGGAGAGAAAAAAATAAGGGTTTTGTTTAGGGACTTTTAGTTCCAAATTGCTAGTGATATAAATGAATACAAGATTGTGCAATGCAAAATATACTTATTGTTTATAAATGAATGAAGTTAAATGATTTGAATTTTTATTTAATTTTATTTATTTAATGACCTTGCACCTACCTAAGATATTTTTTAGTTGACTTTAGATTTAAGGTTTTGAATTTGATAGAAACTTATAATGGCAATTCTTTGAACTAAAAGAGTTAATATGCTACTTACAATGATCTTTCACATCAAAAGAATTAAAAAAATAATTTGGTACTTTTTACGACAATCGTTTATACTAAAATAATTTAAAAATAATAGGATGAGATTGGAATTAAGAATTTTGATTTTGGAAATTTTGAAGAGAAAATTTCTTAAGATTTTGAAAATCTTTTAGACAAAGATATGAAAATTGATTTTGGAAAGGTATCTAAGAAGTTAGACATTTTTTTTTTTAACTTTTGAAAAAAGCATTGAGATTTGAATATGAACATTTATAGGAAATTTGTTTTTGAATGATTGGAAAAGAATGACATTTTTTTCAATTAATTAAAAAAAATGAAGGGAAAATTTTATTTTTAAAGGTATATAATTTTTAAGTTTTTGGAGTTTTTTATTTAGATTTTTTAATTTTTAATTATAGATATATGGATAGAGAAATTTATTTACCTTTTGAAAAAATATTGACATACTCGAGAAAGTTTTCTTTTTCAAAATTTTTGCTCTTTGGATTTTTTTTAATAATATAAGAGCTTGGATTTATAAAAATAGAAAAATTTCTATTTTTACTACTTGAAAATTGGGGGAAAAAAGGTCTGAAACCTTAAGAAGGTTATAAACTAAACCTTTTATTTAACTCACTAGGAAACATAGCTAAGCCATAAAAAATTGGCTTATGAGGACCCCTTTCCAACTCCCTCTCTTTGGCAAAATGACTCTATTTTGGTGTTTGAATGTAAGCAATATTAGGGTAGTAGCAAACCTCTTTTTATTCATCTTGATGTTGCCTTTCCTTTTGTGTTTCTTTTAATTTTTCATTTCATGTGATTTTGATCTCAAAATCTAGGCTCCTCCCTTATGATTTTCTTAGTGTTTTTATTAAGGAGTTTAAGATAGTTATGAAAGTTATAATATATAGGTAAATGGATCTAAATTTGTTGGGTGTCAATGTTGAGTCATGTCCATTAAAAGGCTAGTCTATTAGACCTAGTAGATAAGAGTTAGTAAATATGTTGAGGTGGTAGCATTATAAGGGTCATGATTCCTCTATGTTATCTTTAATCATAATAATTTGATTATACTTAGAGAGCTATATAATGCCTTCTAAGTTGGTTGCATCAATTAGGAAAGCAAAATACAATATTCCTCTCTCTTTCTCTCTCTTCCCCTTCTTGGCACCTTTGTATTAGAATGAACCGCCTAATGTTAGAATCATAACAATTTTGGTATTAGAGTATCTTGATTCTCGTGAAGACCAATAGCAAGCTATCGTGTAAGAACAAAGGAATAGCCATGAAGAGCTCAAGTTTAGCACAAGGAATAGTGGAGAAGTGGAGAAATATGGTAGAGCAAATTCAAAGCCTATAAAAACAAATGTGCCAACAAGATAACAAGTTCACTTAAGTAATGGAGTTATCAAGCAAGAAGGCTATAAAGTTAGTTGATCATGAAGGAATTATGAACCTAATTGGGTTGCTTAGTTGATCATGAAGGAATTATGAACCCAATTGGGTTGCTTCCACTACCTAAGGATTATAACCAACTTAAGGGAGTTGGGGGCATAGTGAATCTAGAGATTGAGTAAACTAATTCTTCATGGCTTCCTAAAGTTATTCTTTACTATTTTGAATGCATTAATCCTCAATAATGGACTGCTAAGTGCTATCAATTCTTTAAGATATACTTTAAAATTGGAAGTGGCAAGTATGTACTTTGGAGATAAGCCAAAAGTATGGAACCAAGGGTGGCTTCTAGATGACCTTAGGAAGCATTTGTATATGAGGTGTGTTTATGATTTACTAGTGATGGTATATTTGACATTGTAGAAGAATTCAGCAAGCTAATGCTAAAAGGGATAATGGTAGAGTATCAAGAATGCTTCACGGAATTAAAGTGATGAATCAAAAAAGGTAACATTAGTCTTATTGAAGAATATTTAATTTCCAACATTATTAGTGAACCATTAGTCCCACTTTTAAATTTTTGTAACAAAAGATTGTGAGTTAACCTTAGAGGTTAGCTTGACTAAAAGAGCATTATGTGGATGGCCTTGTTAAGCACAAAAGCAATTATTGAGGGGGTAGCTCAAAATAAAGGGTGGTCAATATTAAACCAGTAGTCCTACCACTAAAATGGTCAATTGAGACTAAAAAAATTAACTTAATTTTATCTAAATTGCTTGAATCTGCACTACCTATAAGCTAATTAGTGTTATAAATGTCAAGATAGTTAATGTGCCAAAAAATATTCCCTAACTTAATTGATGGGGAGAAAGAAGAACAAGGGTAGCTAAAGGTTTATGAACCACTAGAGGCTCAAGAAGAGACTTAAGAGTTGACAATGATGGAGTTAGTGGATGCCACCATTAAGATCTCTATGAATGTCATCTCTAGCACCATAAGTCTCAACATTATGCAATTAAGGGGGTGAGTTAATAAAAGGACTTTGGTAAAGTTTCTTAGACTCTATAATTGACAAGGACTTGCACTATAATCTAAAAAGGACTCCCCTAATGTTGGTTAGCATTGCTAATAAATAGAAGATTTCAAAGTAAGAGAAATGCAAAGGATTTTAATGGAAAATGCATGGGTACACCTTTAAGGTAAATTTAAGTCTAATAGCACAAGAGATTTATGACATAGTCCTTATTGTTGTTGGCTAAAGTTATACAACTTAGTACTACCTAATTTTAAAAATACGAAGCTCTCATTTTTAAATGGAATTACAAGTTGTTGACAAGACAAAAATTACAAAACTAAATTTTTCTTTAAAAAAAGTATAAGAGTCTCTTTACCCACCTCATCATAATGGTGTAATCAAAGGAATTGCTTTTTAAAATTGCAGCTATGGTAACACAATTCTTTGATGTATTTGTTGAAATTAAGGCTCTCTTACTAAGAAGGATCCATGACCATCACATTATGCTTAAATTATATGCTAAACTATTAACATTAGGCCTTATTGGTACCTCTATTACAAAAAAACATAAATTGAAAAATAGTTAAAATATGGCTTTTCTAATCATACAACCTAATAGTCATACATTTGCTTCATCTATACTAATGGTGTAAAAGAAGGATGACTTCTACAATTTTGTGTGGATTATAAGCAATTGAATTCGTTAACCATTATGAACAAGTTCCCCATCTCCATCATTGATGAAATATTAGAAGAGTTAAAGATGTTACCATGTTCTCTAAACTAGATATAAGAGTAGGTTAGCATTAGATTAGAATGTAAAAGGAAGTTTATTTTGGTCTTTTTTTAATGACATTTTGGTATATAGTGAGTTTAGAATAACATGTGCAATGTTTAACTTATGCTATAACAGTTTTAAGGTTAGAGCAATTTTATGCTAAATAGTTTAAGTGTGTATTTGGAAAAGGGTAAATTAAGTCTTGAGGACATCTTATTAGTGTTTAAGGGGTAGCTATTGACCTTACCAAACTAGAGGCTATAGTTAACTAGCCTAAACTAATGTTATTAAAGAGTTTTAGCAGAATCTTGGGGTTAATAGGATACTATAGAACATTTACAATGGGTCATAATGCCATAAGTAGGCTACTTATTGATCTTCTCAAGAAAGTTTTTGTTCAAAAGAGAAAAATTAAGAAGCCTTTTAGAAACTTAAAGAAGCCTTAGCTTTATCTCCAATACTTGCCCTTCTTGATTTTTCTAAAACTTTTGACCTGGAGACAAATGATTGTGGAATAGAGACTGGGATAGTCATAAAGCAAAAAGGAAGGCCTATTACTAACCTTAGTGAGGCCTTACATGATAAGAATATAGTTGTCTATGTATGAGAAAGAACTTTTGGCTATTTTGATGCCAAATGGAGGCATTAGCTTAAAGGACACTCTTTCATAATTAGACTAAGAAAGTATTAGGCACTTGCTTCACTAATAACTATATGTTCAAATCCAGCAGAAAGGGATCACCATGCTTTTAAGGTTAGATTATGTAATTAATATAAGAAGGGTTTTAAGAACAAAGCTATTGATGCATTATCATTAAGGGATCAAGAAGTGCCATGCATGGTTCTATTAATAGTGATTTCTCAGGGATTAGGGAATGCTAACTAAATCAGCACCCTAGCTCAAGAATTTCTTATTGCTTTCTTATTCCCAACTTCATAATGTCCTTTCTCCTTAACCAGTGGAGTTCTTAAGTGCAAGAGTCAAGTTTACTTAGGAACCACTAAAAATTTTAGAATTCAAGTGCTACATGTTATGCGCTTTTGTGCTTAAAGAGAGCATTTTGATAATTAAAACCACTACTCTGAGAGTTAAACAACTTTCTTATTGGCCAGGAATGAAAGCTTACATCTAGTTCTTTGTATCCACAAGTCAAGTGTGTAAAGGGTGAAAGAGGGAAATAATTTGTTATCTAAGGTTGTTACAGCCCTTACCTATTCACTACTGAGATACCCTAAATACTTAATTTTCCCATTTCCAAATACACACTTACATCATTTAGAATAGAGTTGATATGATCTCAAAACTTGTAAAGCACAAGTCAAATGTTGCAAATGTTGTTTTAAGATAGAGTTATATACCAAAATGCCATAAAAAAAGGATCAAGATAAATTCCTTAACTAAGAAGCAAATAACTTGTTCATGAGAACTTGAAAAGTAGTGAGAGCATAGGTGAGACTAAAGGGCATCACCTTGAATTCGTAATACCCACGATGGGTTTTAAAAGCTATTTTAGGAATGTCTAGCTTATGCATCTAGAACTAACAATAGCTTGCTCTTAAATTCAACTTGGAGAAGATTGTAGTACCCTTTAGCTCATCTAGCAAGTCATCAATGATGGGCATGAGACACTTATCTTTGATGCTCAAGTAATTCAATTGCTTATTATTCACATAAAAATGCAAGGAGCGATCCTTCTTTTTCACCAATAATACAAGTGAAGCAAATGAACTACTATTGGGTTGTACGGTTGTAAAGGCTATCATTTTAGCTATTAGGTCTTTAATTTTTGATTTCTAGTAGTAGGGGTATCAACACAACCTAAGGTTAACAAGTTGAGCATCTAATTTAAATATAATGTGACAGCTCCTTTTTGTTAGGAAAGCCCTTAGTTTAGCCAATAATTAGGGAATTTTGATATTACAATTGCAATTTTAAGAGACAGTTCCATTGGCTCTATAACTTACACCATTATGAAGAGGTGGGCAAAAAAACTGCCGTTCTTTTTTTTTTTTTGACTAAGTTTTGTAATATTTGTCATGTTAATAGCTTGAGGATGCCTATCTTAGTAACTCTAATTAATTCAACTAGCTTGCCATCTTTTACAAAGGAAAACCTCATATTGTTAAAATCAAATAGCACTAGGTTGTGTGGCCTTAGTTAAACAACACCTTAACTATGTCATAAATCCCTAATGGTATAAGCCTTAAATTTTCCTTAAAGGTGTAAACCTGCATTTTCCATTCAAATTGTTTGCACTTCTTTAACTTAGAAATCTTTTTGTCTATAAGAGATGGTAACCATCATTGTGGGAGTCCCCTCTAAATTGTAGTGCAATTCCCTCGTAAGTGTTGAGTCTAAGAAGCTAGGTTTACTATTTATGTCAATCAAGATTTCCAAAACCTTTTTATCAAATTGCTTTTTAACTATAGAGTGTTGAGATCTATGGTGTGAGAGATGGCATTCACATATATCTCAATGGTGGTTTCCATTGACTCCATCATTGCTAGCTCCTAAGTCTCCTACCTAGCCTCTTGTGGTTTATAAACCTTTGGTTACCCTTATTGCTCTAGCCCTTTATCAATTAAATTTAAGGAATGTTTCCCCAAACAATGATGGCCAAGAAAGTGCTTTTCTCCATATTTATAATACTAACTAACTTCGGAGGGGTGCAGATTTAAGCAATTTGGACATAACATAGTTTATTGTTTTAATTTCAATAGGTTATTTTGGTGGTAGGACTATTGGTGCTCTTTTGCAAGTAGGCACATTTGGGGGTTTAGTATTGACCACCCTTTGTCCCCATTAACCTTGACAATCCCATCAATAGCTGCTTTTCTACTAAACAAGTCCATCCACAAAATGCTCTTAAAGTTTAGATAACCCATAGGCTTAACTCACGGTTGTTAGTTATAGCAATTTGAGAAAGGGTCCAATAGTTCTATTTAATCCCTTAACAAAGCTGGAAATTAAATATCTTCAGTAAGACTAGGGTTACCTCTTTTGATTTGTAACTTCATTTCCTTGAAACATTCTTGGTAACCTATTACTATCCCTTTCTACATTAGTTTGCTGAATTCTTTTACAATGTTAAGCATGTCATCATGAACAAATACAAACACACCTCCTCTACAAGCTTTTCCCAAGTCATCTCAAGGTCTTTTAGAAGCTACCCTTTGTGCCATACTTTTGGCTTATCTCTGAAGTACATAGTTGTCACTTTCACCTTTTACTTGTCAACTACTCCATAAATCCTAAAAAATTGATTGCACTCAATGATTTATTCTTAAAGATTGATTTCAAAAAAGGGAAGAGTAACTTTAGGAAGCCAAGAAGAATTAGCCTCCTTGGTCTATATTCTTATTGTGCCCTAAACTCCCTTAAGTGGTTATAAACCTTGGGTAATGGAAGTAACCTAGTTGGATCCCTAGCTCCTCTATGATCAACTAAGTTTATAGCCTTTAAGCTCAATAACTTCATTATTTGAGTGAACATATTATGCTCTTGATGCCTATGTTCATGTAAGCTTTAAATTTACTTTTCCATATTTCTCCATGATTCCTTTGTTCCTTGTGTTGATATCGAGTTTGTCGATTGTTTCTTTGTTATTATGCACTAGCTTGCCAAAGGTCTTTGTGAGAATTAAGCTGCTTTAATACCAAAATTGTTATCATTCTTGCATCAGGTGGTTCATTTTCATAAAAGCAACCAAAAAGGGATATTGTGTTTCTCTTTCATAATCACCCAATTGTTGTATTCATATTTTACTTGACTTAAATAATAAATTATGTTTTCTTTCTCTGCCTGTATTTTTATTGTGTGATTTATAAATAGATGGCCAAATTTAAGATTTGGATCATGCTTAATAGATGTGTTTAGATTGAGATTAGAAGTAGTATTTAGGCACAAAAAAGAAATAGAAAAAGAAAGGAAAGGAAAGGAAAAGGAAAAGAAAGAGAAAAATAAAAACATAAAAAAAAGAAAATGGAGAATAAAGAAACATAAATGAAATAAATAATTTTTATTATTTATAATGTCCATTTACAAATAAAGTTTGATTATAAGTCTAACCCATTATAAACTAAGAAGAGGGAGGAACACAACTCTTATTAAGTCAGATAAAATCCAATATAAGAAATAAAAGTCATCCAATCTTTGGGCCCAAGTAAAGGCCTAGAGAGGTTGCTTTTATTAAGTAGTATTTGTTGGGGCTCAATGCATCACTAGGCCTTTCGAGATGCCAACTTATTTTTAAAGGTTATTGAAAAGCTTGGTTTAGTCATTTCAGCCAAAAAGATGAAATTATTCCAAACCAAGATTAGATTCCTTAGTCAGTTCATTGAAAATGAAACAATTATTCCTATTAATCAAGTAATTGAGTTTGCCTCTAAATTTTCTGATTAAATTAGAGAAAAACAACAATTGCAAAGGTTTTCAAGATGTCTAAATTATATATAAAAATTCTATAAGGAATTAGGTTATGATGCTAAGCCTTTATTTGATAGGTTATAGAAAAATCCTCTCAAGTAGACAAATGAACATATGAAGGCAATTGAAAAATAAAATTAAAAACAAAAGAACTGTCATGTTTAACTCTTCCTTATCTTGATGCTTTTAAAATATTTGAAACTAATGCATCAAATAAGGGTTATGGAGGAATCCTTAAGCAAAGGATTAATTCAAATAAGTAAAAAGTTCTACAACTCCCATACTACTAGTATATATCTTATGGTGTCTATGTCATACTTCTTGTTCTTTTTCATTAAAGGTCATAAAAAATTATTTTCTTTTTACTGTATTTTTAAGAGAGTCAAATAACTCTCTTACCTTTTCATGTACCTCATTAATTAATAGTGGTTTATTAACTACAAAAGCAGAAGTTAAAGGAGGAAAGTCATTTCTATACTGAAGTTGACTAACTTGTTCTCTTATTTTCTAATACCTTCCAAGTGAGTGATTGCTATTGAGGAAGTAGAGAATCAAGGTTTATCCTTTTCTTTTCTTTTTTTGATGTTTAACTTCACACTTCTCAATAGAACAAATCGGATTTTGACATCCTTATCTTTGAATTCAAGTATTTCTTCCATCTATTTATCAACCTATTTAATTGGTTTAATAGCTTCTTCTAATTTTCACCTTTCACATAATTTAACTTGATCTCAAACAATTATTTTAGGAACCAAGACATTATAATTCAACCTATCAATCAAAAATAATGTAGTAGTTCCTTTACCTGCATATCTCATTAAAATATCTTTAATTCTTAGGACAATACTATTTATAACCATATAGTGTATTTGATAAATAAGGAGTAGATCTTTCAAAACAAGCGTTACATCGAATCCTTTAGTTTTAATATCCAAACATAATGCATGTATCAAATTAGGATTTGACAATGATAAAGTGAAATTTGGAAAACATGAAAACCATATAAGTCCTTCATTTGAAGTTGATTCAACTACTCCTAATTAGGAGTCATGAAATCTATTACATCTTTTACCAAGAACACAAATAATTAATAAGTTATTTAAACCTAGTCTAGTAGTAGGCTTTAATGCAACTTGAACCATCCCAACATGGAGAAATTTATACTTTTGTTATTATGAGCTAATAAGCTCTTGGGATAATAGAAAGAAATTGTTATATCCCTAAGATAAGGGTAAAACTTCTTTAATAATCTTAATAATATAATCATTTTTTGTTAAGAAACTTTACTATTTATAAACATAGGAAGAGGAGGAAGATGGAAAAGTTTAATTCTATAAATGGTTATTATCCAAATCTTCACTAATAATTATTTTTTTATTCTTTCTCCTAGAAAGACTATTATTTCTAAATAGTTGATTAAGTTTTAACCTATCTATGCCTCACCATATCATTGCCAACAACTTATACCATAACTTATTTTTAAAATTTGATTTCTTCTAGGCTAGATGGCATGGGCTTTGGTAATGGAGCTTTAGGCCCTTAGATGCAAATAATCCCTTAATCAGTATAGGCTTCATCATCAAAGAAATCAAAACTTTTCCCACCATTAGATGTTAGTCTGTCTTTCCAACCATGGAATATGCTTGTTAGCCATATCCGAGACATTAACTTGTTTAGCCATAATAGTATAATCTCACTTGATAATTCATGAGATATAATGCCAAGTTGTATCACAAAATTGTTCATAAATAGTTATCACTTTGTGTGGTAGGGTTATATGATGTAAACTCCATTTGAAAAACCAAGTTTTAAACTAGTTTAGAAATCTCTTTAAGTCATTCGGATGATGTATCTAAATGAACCAACTAAGTTTCCTTTGCCTATTTTCATATATTAAGGCTTTTTCTTATACTTTGGTATAATTGAAGTAATTGTAAGTTTTAACCTTCCACATTCTTTTAGCTCTTACACTTTGGTATAATTATAGTAATTGTAAGTTTTAACCTTACCAATCTTCTAGATAAATCTTTAATTTAGCATAGGCCTAAGCTCTAAAATCATAATTAGCTCCAAAACCATGTTCTATGGGTTTAATAACCACTAAGTCTATTTCATATAATATCTGTTGATAATATAAACAATCCTTCATAGTAGTATAAGGATATATGTCATCTTTAAGATAAAATTTGGTGACCTCATTATGTCTTAACTGAGCATAATTATTTTCCACATTATATGAAAAATTTATATGCCTAGGGATCAGAGTATATATGATGGTTTTATTGAAAGCTCACTCATAAGCATTAATAGAAGTTTATCAATTTCTTTTGCTCTTGCATCTTTTACTAGTAAATTAATTGACTTTATTAGGGATAGTGGGTCATGTATGTAAGGCCATTTACCCATACTAAGTTCCTTGCCAAAATTCACAAGTTAAGAAATTAGGTAAAGAGTTAGAATTCCCTTTAATAAACTTAATATCAAATTCAAAAACAAAAAGTATTCCTTACCATTTAGTAAATATTTGTTTAGATGTGATGTTTTTAGCATCTTTAGTAAGGACATCTTTAGCTACCTTACAATTTATTCTTAAAAGAAATTTCTAATTTAGAAAATCACTTTCGAATCTTTGAATAAATAGTATAATAGCTAAGATTCCTTTTTTAATGATAGAGCAATTAACTCTACCTCCTCTTTATACTCTTGAAGTAAAGAATTAAATATTCTTTTGAATTAATCCTTTGTTTAAGGATTCCACCATACCCATTATCTAATGCATCAATTTCTACTATTTTAAAAGCATCAAATGCGGTTGGCTAAGACAAGGCAGTTCCTTTTTTTTTATTTTTTAATTGCTTTTGTATGATTATCCATCAACTCAAGAGAATTTTTTTGTAATCTATCCAACAAAGGTTTAATGATCTAATTCTTTATAAAATTCTAAATTATAATTCATACATTGTAAAATCCTTTGTAACTATTGTTTTTCTTTAATTTCATTAAGAAATTTAAAAGGCCAACTTAATTGCTCGATTAATAGGAACTTCTCACTCTAATTCTAAAGCATGTTTCACATAAAATGTTGGGTAACTCCATGGGTTTTTACGTTTTCTAATAAGCCCTTTTTCTAAGATATCATTTGTCTCCTTTTTATAGATTTCTAAATACCTTAGCCCTAAAGCTATGGGTTAAGCCTTAGTAGGTTTGGACTTTCATTGAAAGCCATTTCATATGTTAATTATACCATATGTTTTTCAATGTTCCAAAAATTTGTAGGGATTTCCACACAAATTAATGTTTCCAATTTTTCCTGTATTTCTAGTATTTTGACTTGAATAATAGGAGTATTAATTTTCTCTTACAAATATTTATTCTTCATTTCACTTTGAAGAGATTGAATAAATTTCTCTTTTCTTCAAATTGTTTTTGTGGAGTAAATCTATCTTCCTATATCAAGAAGTAGATATAAACTCAAAACTAATAAACTTTTCATCAATTTTTGAGAAAATCCCTTTATCGCTAATTTTCACAATAAGATATAACATGTGCAAGAAAGGGTTTCCTAAGATGACATCCTAAGATAGGTTTTTAACCAATATAATAAAATTTGAATACAAATTCTTTCATTGTATATAACAACTTATGATACCTTGTACTTAATAACAAGCTTGCTCTTATCTATAGTATTTAACATTTTAGTGGTTTTTGAAAAGTATTTTAAAGGTTATTAAAAGACTTCGTCTAGCAGTATCCACTTAAAAGATGAAATTATTTTAAACTAAGGTTCGGTTCATTGGTCATTTCATAAAAAATACAACTATTGTTCCTAAAATAAAGCAATTCAATTTACCTCAAAATTTTCTTAGTACAATTATGTACAATTTAATGGTAGCAGCAATGTAGGATAAAATTTAAATGGAATGTCTAAAAATTAGATTCTTATCTTACTCCATTATATGATGATATTTGCCATTACTACAAAGTTTAAGGGTAATTTTAACCCCCAAATAGCTAGATATATATGTAGACACTTCACTAAATAACTTAAAGGCTAGTGACATTTCTATTTATCAAAAGAAGCTAAATCTTAGATATTTTCTACCATTAAAATAAAGCAAGCAATGCAACTTACCAATAGTGTTAATACACTGATTTATATAATTACCAATCATTTCATTAGTACCACCACTTTATTAATTGATAAGACTTATGAACAACTCATTAATTTGAAATGTAAAGACTTTTCTCATTTTAGATGGTACAGAGATGTTTTTTTTCTTTAAAGTTTATACTACATTTATAGTTCCATTTGCACATTATGAATGAAATGTAATGCTCTTTTGGTTAAAAAATGCACCTTTTAATTTTCAAAAAATTATGAATGAAATATTTAATAATTATTCAACATTTACTATTGTTTATATTAATGATGTGTTAGTATTTTCTAATACCGTCAAATTACATTTTAAACCTCGGAACCATTTTCTTAAAGGTTATTGAAAGACTTGGTCTAGTAGTATCTACTAAAAAGATGAAATTATTTTAAACTAAGGTTAGGTTCCTTAGTCATTTCATTGAAAATGGAACTATTGTTCCTATAAATAAAGCAATCGAATTTATCTCTAAATATCCCGATGAAATTAGAGACAAACAACAATTAAAAAGATTCTTGGGATGTTTGAATTACCTTTCAAAATTTTATAAGGATTTAACTTATGATACTAAGCCTCTTTTTAAAAGATTGCAGAAAAATTTGTTAGATTAGATGAATGAGTATATAAAGGTAGTTAAGAAAATAAAAATAAAAATGAAAGAAGTGTCATGCCTTAGTCTTCCTCATCTTGATGCTTTCAAAATAGTAGAAACTAATGGATTAGATAGGATATGGAAGAATTCTTAAACAGAGGATTAACTCCAAAGAACAACTTATTCATTGCATTTAAGGAGTTTAAAGAGAAGTTAGGGTTAATTATTCTACTGTAAAGAAAGAAATTTTAGCAATTGTGTTATGCATTCAAAAGTTTGAAAGTGATTTGTTAAATCAAACTTTTTTGTTAAGAGTAAATTGTAAAGGAATAAAAGATGTTCTTACTACAGATTTTAGAAATATTCCTTCAAAACAAATATTTGCTAGATGGTAAGGAATACTTTCGGTCTTTGATTTTGATATTGAGTTTACTAAAGAAAATTTTAATTGTCTACCTGATTTTTTAACTCATGAATTTTTGCAAGAAACCTTGTCATGAGTAAGAGGCCCCTTATATAAGGACCACAGTCCTTAGCTAAGTTAGTTAATTGACTAGCTAAAGATGAAAAGGTTAAAAAAGTTGATAAACTTTGTAATGATGCTTACAATCGAGTTTTGAATAAATCCATTACACATCCTTTAATTCCAAGGCATATAGATTTTTTCTGTACTATGAAAAATAATTATGCTTAATTAAGACCTAATGAGGTTACTAGATTTTATCTTAAACATGTTATGTATCCTCATAGTAGTATGAAGGCTTGCCTATGTTATCAATAAATATTACATGACACCAACTTAATGGTTATTGAACCCACAGAACAGGGATTTGGATTTGGATATATCTTTAGAGATTAGGCCTATGTCAAATTCAAGATAAAGAAAATTCTTTATCCAAAAGATTAATAGGGTTATCTCTCTAACTATAGAGATCTGAAGGAATGATAAAAGATTAAAACTTATAATTATTTTGATTATATCAAAACTTAGGAAAAAAATCTTATTATATGAAAATAAGAAAAGTAAACTCAATTGGTTCATTCAAATATTTCTTTCGAGTGATCTAAAGAAATTTCCAAATTTGTTTAAAACCTAGTTTTTCAAGTGGGGCTTACATCATATAACCTTGTCTCACAAAGTGTGAACTACTTATGAATAGTTTTGTGAAACAAATGATGAGATTAAAGGCCCATTATTAATGTTTGTAACTTGATATCATGTCCTATGGATTATTATATGGCTTATACTATCATGGCTAAATAAGTCAGCATTCTAGATATGGATATCAAGCATATTCCATGACTAGAAAGATGAATTAATATTCATTGGTGGGAAAAGTTTAATTTCTTTGATGATGGAGTCTACATTGGTAAAGGAATTATTTATATAAATAGGCCAAAAGCTCCATCACCAAAGTCCTCACCTTCTAATCTAGAAGAAATAATGAAAACCCTTATTAAATCTACATTATAAGAGAGGTTATTGGAAATAATGGCTACACTGCTTTAACCAAAACCAGGCATGCAAGTAGATCAAGCTGAAAGTTGTCAAAAACACCTTAATGATGACATCATGTAACATTCTCAAGACCTAAACGGGCTGTAAAAAGCTCACGGAGAAATTAGCAAATAGACAAACTACTTTCAATGGAAAAGTAGTCCCAACTCTAGTTAGACAACTTTTATCAAAGTTACTTTAGTAAGGAATTGAGGACAACTTTACTAAAAAGAATATTCCTTCAATAATGGTTATCACCTTTCTCTTGTATAAATAAAGCTCTTGACTACTCCCAAAAGAAAAGTCCAATTTGCTTTCTTTCTCCTTATATCCTTCTTTGATGCAAATTGCAAAAGACGTGGCTTAGGGACCAAACACACACAAGGAATCAAATAATACCTAGGAAAGCTTAGCCAAATTTCAATCACACAAATCCTAGACCCAATATTCAAAAGAACATTGAACATAAGGTATTAAGAAAAATATGGATGCCACACTCTAGAAAAGAAGGAAATTAGGAGTGATAAATTAAGTTGAACACTATAAGAAGAATGACTTCTTAATAAGTTCTTTAGTTTTTAAAAAAACCAAAAGAGAATGCTCTCTCCCTTTTAATTTCTCTCAAATTTTCTAATTTGAGAGCTTATAATGAGGTGCCTATTTATAGGCCAAAATGGTCACCTAAAAGAGACATAAATTCCTATTTAGGATAAATCCTTATTTATGACAAACTCTTATTCATAAAACTTCCACTTTTATAATAAACACTTATTTAGGACAAAATCTTACTTATAAGTGAATGCTATTACTTAACCCTAACCCATTAAGCACTCTAATCATATTAATAAAGCCTCTCTTTCAAACTTGAAATGGCACCATTTGTAGCTTGATTGACCCAAATTCCCTCAATTAGTGCATTTAGTGCTTTTGTCATTTTTTTCGCTCTAGCTTGCATTTTTGGACCTTCTGGAATGTGCAATGGATCTTTTGCATCCTTTAAAGCCTTCCAAGCATCACATCCTTGAATCATCGCCTATATCAAAAGGAGAAATATCATAAACATTAAATGTTATACTCACATTATACTTACTGGGAAGGTCCAACTTTTAGGCATTATCATTAATCTGTGTTACTAATTAAAATGCACCATCTCTTTTAGGTTGTAGCTTTGAATGCCTTTGAGCTGGGAACTATTTTTTACACATATACACCCAAACCCATCATTAGGCTTAAACATCACCTTCTTTTGCCTTTTGTTGACATGGGATGCATATTGCTTAATTCATTTTAAAATATGTTATCGCACCTTTTTATGCAATTTCTTCACCATTTTAGCCTTATGTTCACCATCTAAACTAGCATACTCATCAACAAGTATGGGCACTGAATCCAAAAGAGTCAAAGGATTAAAATCATATACAATTTCAAATAAAGAGTAACTAATAGCAAAATGAACAGACTTTTTATATGCAAACTCGACATGTAGTAAACAATCTTCTCATGTTTTCAAATTCATTTGAATAATAGCACACAATAAAGTAGAAAGAGTTTGATTAATTGCCTTAGTTTACTTATTAGTTTGTGGATGGCAACTAGTTGAAAACAATAAAGTCTTATAGAAGAAGCTTAAAAACTTTGTATCTTAATCTAAAACAATACTTCAAGGCATGTCATACAAATGTACAACTTCTTTAAAGAATAATTCAGTTATATTGTTTGCATCATCAATTTTATGGCAAGAGATGAAGTGTGCCATCGTTGAAAATTTGTATGGATGAAAAACTTCTTGTGCCAAAGGGAATGTTGTCATGTCTCCAAAGCTTATATTAATGCATACATCTCTTTATCATAAGTAGGATAATTAAGGCTTGTTCCATTTAGCTTTTCACTAAAGTGGGTAATTAGACACCTTTCTTGCATCAAAATAGCTCTAATAACCATACCTGAACCATCACACTCAATCTTGAAAGTTTTTGCAAAGTCACGCAAAGCAAGTAAGGGTATAAAACTTAATTTTTCCTTAATGTAATTAAAAGCCTTGTCTTCATCACTACCCCACTTAAAACTTATGTTTTTTCTATTAACCTTAGTTAGTGGTGTAGCGATAGTGTGAAAGTCCCTAACAAAGCATCTATAAAAACTAGCTAGACTATGAAAACTATGTATATCATGAACTAACTTAGGTATAGGATAATCAAAGATTCCCTTACTTTTTCCTTGCCAAGAAATATTATCTGGTTAGTACAAAAGGAACATTTCTTGAAGTTAGTATACAATTTCTTAGAATGTAAAACAATTAAAACAAAAAGTAAATGATCAAAATGCTTTTCTAAGTTTATGCTATAGACCAAAGCATCATTAAAATACACAACTACAAATTTACCAATAAATGTACTTAAAACATAATTTATCAATCACATAAAAGTACTTAGTGCATTAGTAAGACCAGATGGCATAACAAGTCATTCATATAGACCATACCTAGTTTGAAAGCCATTTTCCATTGATCTCTCTCTCTTGTCCTAATCTAGTGATAACAACTTTTCAAATCAATTTTAGAAAAGAAACATGAACCATATTATTCATTTAACATGTCATTTAACCTAGGTATGGGGTGAAAAGGCTTTATAGTGATTTTGTTGATCACTTGACAATCAGCACACATCCTCCAAGTCCCATACTTCTTGGGTACAAGTAGATGCTTTATCTCTATGTCCTTTCGACATAAGTTCCTTAACCTACCTTTGAAGTTCCTTTGTCTCCTTAGAATTACTCCTATAAGCTGGTTGGTTGAAATGGATGCATCAAGGATAAAATCAATTTAATGCTCAATTCCTCTCTTAGGTGATAATTTACTTCGAACATCCACAACAAATATATCTTCAAATTCCTACAAAAAAGAAATAACAATACTAGACAAAGATTAGTCCAACTTGTTAGTGTTAAAATAAGCCTCTTTGAACAAAAGTACAATGATAGGCTGTTTGGTATAAAATGCTCTTTTGACCTCACTTTCTTTTACATAAAAACTTTCTTTTTTCTTCTCTCTCTCTTATGTCCTCACTTTTTCTCCTCTCTTTTTTGTTTTAGTTATCCCTCTCTTTTCAATCTCTTTTTTTCATTCACTCTCATTTTTAATTCTTAATTTGTCCTCATAAGCTTGTTGAGGTGTTAATGGCACAAAAGTGATAGGTTTTTCATTTATTATTAAGAAATATCAGTTCCTGAAGCCATCATGCATAACTCACCTGTCAAACTACCATAACCTTCCTAATAGAATATGGCCCATATGCATAGGTACAAAATCACATAAAACTTCATGGTACCTTCCAATCAAAATTGTTACAAGCACTTACTTATTTACCTTGACTTCACCACCCTTATTCAACCATTGAAACTTATATGGCTTAGGATGCTTCATACTAGGTAAATTCAACCTTTTAACCATAATTGTATTGGCTACATTAGTGCACCTTATTCTTTTCCTTCACTTGTACATTCCATGCTCACCTTGTGACAAGAGTTATTCCATTAATTGAATACTCTTTTCCATCACTTTCACCCTCTTATGATGGCATAGAATCATCATTTGACTCACTTGTAGTCTCAATGTCACCATTACCTCTCAAGACCATTGCACACTTATTTGGACATTGAGATGCAATATGACCTCTTCTCAAACACTTAAAACATTTAATCTCTATTGGCACTTGGTTAGGGATTAGAATTACCTGTCTCCTTTCTAGAACCTATATTATTGCTCTTGGATAGCTCAGCTTTGAACTTGTAATTGGTCATCTCATCCTTTTTACTCCAATTTGACTTCTATGATGAAGTAGAATCTGAATTCTGCCTAAACTATGTGGAACCCTTTAGTTTAAGTTGTCTTTCAACTTTCATTGCCATGTCCACCGTGTCTTTTAATTCCATATAGTGTTGCAACTTAACCAAATTGGCTATGTCTTTATTTAGCCCCTGCAAAAATCTAGCCATGGTTGCCTCTCTATCTTTTTCTACATTTAACCTAATCATGGCAATCTCCATCTCCTTGTGGTAGCTCTTTACACTTTTGGTGCCCTAAGTAAGCACTTGTAGCCTTTGGTACAAATCCTTATAATAGTGATTAGGGACGAACCTCCTCCTCATGATAGCCTTCAACTTCTCCAATGTATCAATAAGCCTCTTATGATTCCTTCTCCCAATCAAAAGAAGTTGATCTTGCCAAATAATAGCATAATCAGTAAATTCAATGATAGCAAAGTTTACCTTTTTCTCTTCAAAGGAGTTGTGGTAGTCAAAAACCAATTCAACCTTCTTCTTCCATCCTAGGTACACATTAGGATCATTTAGAAAAATTTCACTTTTATAACAAACACTCATTTAGAACAAACTCCTATTTAAGAGTAAACACTATTACTTAATCCTATCCCATTAAGCACTCCAATCATATTAATAAGATCTAGATTCCTTTTCAAGCTTGAATTCGTACCATTTGTAACTTGGTTGGCTCGAATGTCTTTAATGAGCCCATTTAGTACTTATTTCATCTTTTTGGCTCTAGCTTGCATTATTATACCTTCTGGAATGTGTAATAGATATCTTGCTTCTTTTAAAGCCTTCCACGCATCATCTCCAAGCTTTTCATCATTCTCTCTAATAAAATAAATACTAGTAACACCATTTTGTTCAATGAAAGCTTTGTTCTTATATGTAGTATTTTTATTAACTAAGCTTTTATTTTCTTGCTTTTATTTTTGTGCTATATATATCTATGTGATCATGTGTTGTCAAGATAGAAATAGTATTAGTGTAAAAGAATATGTAATAGAACATTCATTTGTGATCACTTCATGGTGCATCAACTAGGAATACTTAAGAATCATACTTTGATGTTATCAATATCTCACAATTACGATCATATCATAATTGTCTTTGCAAAGTATATTTATTAAATGGACTTTATATTTAATGTTTATTGATGACTATATCATTATATAAATAATACTAAAGATAAAAGCCTCATTGTTTGTTTCATAAAACTATTCATAAACAATTCTTATTTTATAAGGTAGGGTTATACGATGTAAACCTCACTTAAAAAACTAGGTTTTAAACCAATTTGGGAATTTCTTTAGGTCATTTGGAAGATGTATTTGAATGAAGCAAGTAAATTTCCTTTGCCTATTTTTATATAATAAGGAATTTTCCCATGTTTCAATATAATCAAAGTAATTATAGGTTTTAGCCTTCCTCCATTCTTTAAGATCTTAGTAACCAAAGAGATCATTTTGTCAATCCTCTAGATAAAGAATTTTCTTTATCTTGAACTTGGCATAGGCCTAATCTTTAAAGCCATAACTAAATCTAAATCCTCTTTTTATGCGTTCAATAACCATTAAGCTTGTTTCATATAGTATCTATTGATAATACAAATAATCCTTCATACTAATATGGAGATACATATAATCTTTAAGATAAAATCTAGCCATCTCATTAGGTTTCAATTGAGCATAATTATTTTCCACAACATACAAGGAATCCTTGTGCTTAGGGATCAAAGGATACATAATAGATTTATCCAAAATGTACTCATAAGCATCATTATAAAGTTTAGTAACTTCTTTTACTTTTATGTCTCTAGCCAGTGAATTAACTACCATTGTTTGGCATTATGACCCTTGCATGAGAGGCCATTTACTCATACTTTAGTCATAAGTTAGAAAATCTGTTAAAGAATTAGAATTTCCTTTGATAAACTCAATCTCAAAATCAAATACAAAAGTATTCCTTACCATCTGGCAAAGATTTTTTTTGATGCAAAGTCCTTAGCATCTTCAGTAAGGACATCTTTTGCTCCCTTACAATTTATCCTTAAAAGGAAAGTCTGATTTAACAAATCACTTTTGATTTTTTGAGCACATAACATAATGGTTAAGGTTTCTTTTTAATGGTAAAGTAATTAACTTTAACATAGTTCTCAATTCTTAAAGTGAACTAATTATTCTTTTGAATCAACTCTTTGCTGAAGAATTCCTCCATATAAAATATAACATAAGTATAACTAAAATAGTTAATAACTTCAATATGATAGGTTTTTAACCTATTATTTACTTTTTTTGAAAATAAAGTAGGCAATGTAGAAGTTTTCTAGAAGATACTCTCGCTATCTCTCTAGTAAAAATTTTAAAAAATAACACATATTTATACCACTTAAAATGAGATAAATCCAAGCATCTCAAATTAATAAGTTGCTTGTAAGTCTTATCTACTAATAGGATAGTTGTACCAATAATGTGATTAGTGATTAATGAATTGCTTATAAGTCTTGTCTACTAGTTGCATCCCTTGTTCTATTTTAACAACAAAAAATATTTACGACTTAGTTTCTTTTGATAACTAGAAATCTTACTAGCCTTAAAGTTGTCTAGTAAAACCACTAGTAATAAATTTTGCTATTTACCCTTAAACTTTGCAATAATAACAAACATCACCATGTAATGGAGTAAGATGAGGATATGATTTCCAAACATTCCATCTAAATTATATTTGACAATGCTACTGTTATCATATTTTATATAATTGTACTAAAATTATTTCTCTAATAAGAGGTTTGTAGGAGTCGAATTAGGATAATATAATTTTGTAGGGACTTTATTAAAAGTCAACTTGTTGATATTTATAGGTTCCTTTTCATAAGAAGGTGTTAGATCTTTTATCATAGGTTTTTTGTTTTGATAAGAGCATTTCTTCTCTTTTTTGATATAATGTTCAGTTTCTAAAGATTCTTCTTTAATCTATTCCTTTTTTCTTAGGATAGAGGTTTCTTTCTCTTTTAATCCAAGGGTTTTTAATTTTTCATCCAAGGCCTTTTCAAGATTTTACTTAACATATTGGAATCTATTTCTTTTGATGACATGGGTTTAAATAAAAACCCTTTTTCCTATCTCTAGTTAACATAAAGGTATTGGAGCTCATTAAGCTATTTCTTCAAACTTTTCTTTAACTTTATTAAACTGATTTCCGATAGATTAAAGATAAAGATTAGTATAATTTCCTTATTGTATAATAGTACTTGTAGATGGTTTTGGTTTATAGGGTAAAGTTATAACCTGACTCTTGTTTACTTTAACGCTTAAGTTTAGCATAGAAGAGTGAACACTAATAGCCCTTTTTTCCTTTTTAGGTAATGTATTCTTGGTATGTGTTTTCAAGGACCATACACTCTTCTAGGGCTGAAAATTTTGGGAAAGGTTTCTTCCTTTTCCAAATAAGTGAAAATGTCTATAGTTCCCATATTATTGGTATATATCTTATAACATTTATGTCATACTTCTTGTTCCTTATCATTAATGGTCATGAAAGACTATTTCCTTTTTATAGTACTTTTAAGAGAGTAAAATAACTCTTTTACCTCTTCATTTAGCTCATTAACTACTTCAAGGATATAGAGACTTTTATTTTTGTCCTGGCATCCCATATCAAATAAAAAAGGGGACCTAGGCCTAAAAGCTTGGTTGGTTGTTTTTAGTGGTTCATTAACCACAAAAGTAGAAGTTAAGGGAGGAAAGTCAACTCTATATTAAGGCTATCTAACCTACTCTTTGGTTCTTCTAATACCTTCCAACTCAAAGATTAACATTAAGGAGAACTAAGCATAATTATTTTCAATAGCACATAGAAAATCTATGTGCTATATGTAATGGATTTATCTAAAGCTTGCTTATAAGCATCATCATGAAGTTTATCAACTTCCTTTTCTTTTGCATCTTTAAATAATGAATTAACTAACTTTGCTAGGGATTGGGGCCCTTATATAAAAGGCCTTTTACTTATTTCTTAGTTCCTTACAAAAATTCATGAGTTAGAAATCTAGTAAAAAGTTAAAATTTCCTTTAATAAACTCAATATCAAAATCAAACACCGAAAGTATTCCTTGCCATCTAGCAAAGATTCATTTGGAGGTGAATTTTTAACATCTTTCGTAAAGACATTTTTTGCTACCTTATAGTCAAATTTTGAAAGGAATTTCTAATTTAATAGATCACCCTTAAATTTTTGAATATATAGCATAATAACTAAGATTTCTATTTTAATAGTAGAGTAATTAACTCTAGCTCCTTTCCGTACTCCTGAAGTGAAGTGAATGAGTTGGTTTTTTGAGTTAATCCTTTGCTTAAGGATTCCTCCATAACCCTTATCTGATGCATTAATTTCAACTATTCTTAAGGCATTAGGATGAGGAAGAGTTAGGCATAATAGTTCTTTTGTCTTCAATTTTAGCTTCTTAGCTACCTTAACATGCTTTTCTGTCCATTCAAGAGAATTTTTCTTTAATCTTTCAAAATTTTCATTACTTTTGCATAGAGCTTGATAATAGTAGCACTAACTAATATAACAATCACTAGACTTATCCTTAGAGGTGGTTTCTTTCTTAAGAAGTTCTACTTTTAAATCTGATTCTTTATATTCATTTTTTGATAAGAAGATATGCATTAATGGCCTCTTAAAGTCTTTATCTATAAATAACTCTTAAATTTTTTGTTTCATTTTACATTTATCAAAATAATTCCTTATTTTTCTGCATTTATAATAGATAATTGTTTTCTTTTTCTTTTTTTTACAGAGTAGACTTTTTCTTTTCTTTTAATTTTTCCTGTTCATAAAAAGATTTCCTCTATGGTATGAGTTTATAACTCTTCTTTCTGAAATCTTTAGGATATTTCATAGGTAGATAACCCATCTTTTCACAAAAATCTCTTAAGGCTTTTTCACCTTGAATTTTCTCACTTTATAGTTATCTATGTAGTTTTATTTCATTATAGAGTTTTAACTCCTTCAGTTACCACCTCAATTGCTAAGTCTCCATAGGTGTAAATGGAGTAATCAATAACTCCATCATGATAGGATTTTAACCTATTTTGTACTCTTTTAGCAAATAAGGTAGGCAACTTAGACAAAAAATTTTCTTTTTAGAATATATTTTGGCTATCTTCCCTAGTTAAAATTTTAGAAAAAAGGCATCTTTATACCACTTAAAATTAGATAGATTTAGACACCTTAAATTAATAAGTTGCTTATATATCTTAGCTATTAGTAAGGTACCTGTACCAATAAAATGGTTGGTTATCATATAAATTAGTGTATTAACACTATTAACAAGTTGCATTTCTTGTTTTATTTTTATAGTATTAAATATCTGAGATTTAGCTTCTCTTGACAAATAAAAATTCCACCAACTTTTAAACTATCTAGTAAACTCATTTACTATAAATCTTGTTATTTAGGGGTTAGAATTTCCTCCTTTAGATTTTGTAGTTGTGACAAATATCATTATATAATGGAGTAAAATGAGAATTTGATTTTTTGTTATTCCATCTAAATTCCATTCTACAATATTACTACCATCATATTGCACATAATTGTACTTAAATTATTCCTCTAGTAAAAGGTCAACCAGAGTAGGCCTAGAATAATATAATTTTATAGGGACTTTATTAAAAGTCATTTTGTTAACTTTCATCCTTTGCTTCTTATAAGAAAGTGATGGATCCTTTTGACCTAGGTTTTGTTCTGATAAGAACATTTTTTTTAATCTTGTCCACATAATCCTTAACTTCCAATTTTTCTTTTATAATTTGTTCCACTTTATCAAATATTGAAGTATCTTTTTCTTTTAATCTAAGTTTTTTTTAACCTTTTGATTTATTCATCAACTAATTCTATTTTTTTCAGGGTTTTTAACTAACGTGTTGCAATTTATTTCTCCTAAGGTAAATAAAACCCTTTTTTCCATTTTTGGTTTAACTTGAGATTTCAAAACTTTATGAGCTACTTCTTATATCTTTTCTTCAATTCTATTAAATTGATTTCCTATTAATTGAAGGTAAAAATTAGTATAATTTCCTTACTTTATAACAACATTGATAAAAGGTTTCACTTTATATGGTGAAGTTATAATTTCATAGTCATTTATTTTAACAATTAGGTTAAATGTAGGAAGGTGAATACTATTAACCTTTTTTCCTTTTCTTGTAACATATTCATGATATGTTTTTTCAAGGACCATACATTACATGAGGGAAGGAAAATTTGGAAAAGGTTTTTTCTTAAATTTCATGACTTTTTCCAAATGAATAGATAAGCAACCATATCTACAACTCTCATATTATTGGTATATATCTTATGACATATATACCATACTTCTTATTCTTTTTTATTAAAGGTCATAAAAAACCATTTTTTGTTTATAGTATTTTTAGAGTAAAATAACTTTCTCACCTTTTCATCCACCTCTTTAATAGTTTCAAGAACATAAAGACTCCCATATCAGAGTAAGAAGGAGATTTAGGCCTAAAGGCCTAACTTGATGTTTCTAATGGTTCATTAATCATAAAAGTAGAAGTTGAGGGAGGAAAGTCAAATATATACTAAGGAAAGTCTTCTAATGCGTTCCAGCTTAGTGATTGGTATTGAAGAGGTACATAATCTAGGTTTAACCTCACACTTTTAGATAGAGCAAATTGGATTTTGACATTCCCATCCTGGAATTCAATTACTTCTTCCACTTGTCTATTAACCTATTTAACATGTTCAACTGCCTTTTCTAATATTCATTTTCAAGTAATTTAACTTGATCCTAAGTAATTATCTTAGGAACCATAACATTAGATTTTGACCTATTAGTCAAAAACAATGTAGTAGTCCCTTCATCAACATATTTTGTTAAAATTTATTTAATTCTTGAGATAGTGGTATTCATAACCTTATAACGTATACTATAAATAAGGATCATATTTTTTGTAGCGGGCATCATATCAAATCCTTCAATCTTAATATACAAACATAAAGCATACATTAAATTAGGATCTAATAATGATAGGATGAAATTAGGAAAACAAGAGAACAAAATAGGCCTATCACTAAGAGTAAACTCAATTACTCTTAATAAGGAGCCATGGAATCATTTATGTCTTTTGTATCTAATACATATAATTGTTGAGTTATTTAAACTTGGTCTAATAGTAGGTATTAATGCTACTTGCACTATCCCTCCCAATATGGATAAATTTATACTTTTGTTAATGTGAGCTTACAAGTTCCTAAGATAGTGAAAAGAAATCATTGTAAACCTGAATTAAGGGTAAAGCTTCTTCAATAGTTTTAGTAAAATAATCGACCTTAGAAAAGAACCTTCTTTGTTTATAAATTCGGGAAGACAATAAAGAAGGAAGAGTCTAATTTTGTAAATAATTGTTATTTACATTTTCACTAAATACTATTTCTTTATTTCTATTCTTGAAAAAACTATCACTTATAAACAATCAATCAGGTCTTAACCTATCCATGCCTCACCATGTCACTATCAAGGTCTTAAGCCATAACCCTATATGCTAACACGTGGTTAGTCTAGGTACAAATGTAGCATGACTTAGGGTTTCAATAATGAGACATTAATAACTTTAAACTTTCAATTATTTAAAAGATCAACATTCCTCTAGGTTTAAGGAAGTAATTAAACAATATAATGAAGAGCAAATTTCAAACAAGAACCCCAAAAATATGGTTAAGGACCCAACACACATAAAGAATCAAATAAGAACCCAAGAAAGCTAAATTAGATTTCAATCATGCAAACCTTATACCATATGTTTAAAAAAAAATTAACCTAAGGTATAAAAAAGGAAATGGACACCACACTTTAGAAGAAAATGACTTTAGGAGCAATACAAGACATTCTTGATAAGTTTTTTTGGTTAGTTATTAAAAGAATCAAAGGAGAAAATTCTCAATCCTCATTTCACATAATCATATACTTTTTAACAATGAAATCAAGCCATTTATAGGTTGAAATAACAACTCTAAAACCCTAAAAATAAAGACAATGATATACTCCTAAAATATAGAAATACTTTTATTTTATAATGAATGCCTACCTAGGAGTGGATTTTATTACATAACCCTACCTAATCACTAAGAGTAGACTCAATTACTCCTAAGGCTCTAATACCATTCTCCTATGATAGGAATGGTAAAAATTCATGTCCTTAAAAGAAATAAATTACAACATGTTAAGTAAAAATCCATGACTCCATATTAGGAGTGATTGAGTCTATTCTTAGTTATGGGCCTATTTGGTTCTCTTGTTTTCTTAATTTCACCTTGTCATTATCAAATCCTAATTTGATGCATGCTTTATGTTTGGATATTAAAACTCAAGGATTTGATATGATATCTACTTTAGAAAATCTAATCCTTATCTACAAGATACATTATAAGGTTATGAACACTATTACCCTAGGAATTAAAGAAATTCCAGCAAAATATGTTGATAAAGGGGCTACCTTTTTTGTGTGAATGGCTCCTTAAAACAAAAGGATAAGCTTTACTAGTTAGAAATTAAGTGACAACCTCTTCTTATAAGCAATTAACTATTCTATCTATGTATGAAATTCTAATCAAATAAAAGACTCCTTTGTTTGCTACACTTCAATGCATTTAGCTACCCAAGGCTTATTAACATTGATGTTAAAATTAAATTAATGTTAGGTGTAGACATGAATGTTAATTGCATGATATATGAGTGATTCCTTACAATGAAAAGATAGGCCTTACTTCCAAGGAATCAAATGATAGTCTTAAATTCAAAGCAATGAATTATTCTTTCATTTGAAAGAAAGTGAATCAAGCGTACTTAGTGGACTTTAATGGACTTAGACTATCCAAGGCATAATAACTTGTATCTCATAAACAAATCAATGACTAGCAAAAACATTTGAGTCATTTTCATTATTTTTTTATGTGAATGAATCTTTGTAATGAAAGGAGAGACCTTATTAGCTAGAAATGTATTACTGGTCTTACCTTTTAAGCAATCAACCATTCTATCCATGCAAGAAAAGCTAATTAAAAGGAATAATTCCTTTGTCATATAGAATTCAATGAATTCTAATTTCCAGAGGTGTATTGACACTCATGTCTTCATTCTAGGCGTGGATGTTAACTACATGATCATTTCATGTCAATGATTCCTAGCAACAAAACAAGGAGCATTATTACAAAGGAATCAGGTGATAGTCTCAAATTTCAAGCAATGAACTATTCCCTCACAGTAAAGAAAGCTAATCAAAAGTAATAACTATTTAGTCGATGGATTGCAATAAATTCAAACTACCCAAAACATAATAACATGAATGCTAATTATATGATCATTTTATGTCAATGATTGCTTGCAACAAAATGAGAAGCATTATTACAATGGAATTATGTGATAATCTTAAATTTCAAGTAATGAACAATTGTTTCACAATAAAGAAAGCTAATGAAAAGTAATAGCTTTTTCATTTGATGGACTATGATGGATTCAAACTACTCAAAACATAATAACATGTATGCCACAATGCAATCAATGCTAAAATTTAAGTTAATGTTGTTATTCTTTTATGTGAATGACTCATTAGAACAAAATTCTAAGCCTTATTAGTTAGAAATGAAGTAATGGTTTTCTCTATAAGTCAATGAACTATTTTATCCTTATAAGAAAAGCTAATTAGACTACCTAAAGTTTATTGACATGCATGTCACCAAGGAATGAATTTTTAGAATAGATAGAGAGGTTAATTTTTTTATCATTTTGTATTAATGATTCCTTACAATGAAAGAAGGTGCCTAATTCCCAAGGAATTAATTAGTAATCTTAAGTTTCAAGCAATTAACAATTTTGTCTTGGCAAAAAAAACTAATCAAAAGTAATAACTCCTTTATTTAATAAACTTCATTGCATCTTGCAATGAAATAAGTGATCACATCACCTTCAAGTTAATTTCACTATTCATTTGTGTGAATGACTCATTTAAACAAAAGGATAAGTGTTATTAGTTAGAAATGAAGTGACCACATCATCTATTAGGTAATGAACTCTATTTAAGAATAGCTAATCAAAATAAATGACTCCTTTGTTAGATAAAATTCAATGTATTTAGTTTACTTAAGGTATATTGGCATGCATATGGCAATGAAATTAATGTTTGGTGTAAGCATGGATATTAATTGCATGATCATTTCAAGTGAATGATTCCTTGGGACAAAGAAAAAGCCTTTTTGTGGAGAAATTTAATGGTGGTCTCAAGATTCAAGCAGTGAAATATTCTCTCTTGGTAAACAAGGCTAAGCAAGAGTAATAACTCCTTTATCCACAAAACTAAATGGGCTTAGGCTACTTAGAGGAGATGTCAAACTCATGTTTCAAGCAATGAACAATTATCTCATGGTAAAGAGAGCTAATCAAGAGTAATAGCTTCTTATTGGATGGAATTCAATGGATTTACACTGCCCAAGATATAATAACATACATCTCACAATGAAATCAGTGATTAATGATGATATTTAAGTTAGTTTCATATTTCCTTTGAGTGAATAACTCCTTGGAATCAAAAAGAAAAAATTAAGCTTTATTAGTAAAAAGGAAATGTCATTCTCATCTTTAAAGTAATGAACCATTCCATTTATGTAAAAAAAGCTTAATCAAGATAAATGATTCCTCTAATTGATCAAATTTATTGAATTCTAATTACGATAAGTACCATTTTAGGTCAATAACTTTCTAATTTTTATAGTATCTTTAAAATTGAAAAAATTAATTTAGTACCATTACAAATAGCAAATAGCATACAATTATTTTACACCTATCAAATTCCACAATTTTGTTGATACGTGCCTATGTGGTGCTTATGTGATGTTTGAAGTGACAAAAGCCTCTCTCTCAGTCAGTAAGCATTACTAATATGGAGTTGCTTAGTCACCTTAATCCCATCTTGTCTCCTCCTTATGCCCTTTCCTCTCATCTTTTAGTGCATGATCAGCTTGCTAGCTTTCCAAAAAAATCACATAACCCTAAGTCTTGTCTTTTAATGCACCATCTCGTACTTTAGTAATGTAGTTGGAAAAACCCTAACTTAGATAAAAATGACCTGACAAAAGCTATGCATCTTTTTATTAGAAATATTAGGTCACAATGTTATTATATTTCTCAAAAAAAAAAAATCAAAGGAATAAAAATACTTGTAGATAAAAGAAGCTAAAAGAAGAGGACTTCAATCATGTCTTATTACTACAACCAACTCACCACTTTGAAGACATCATAGATAAAGATGAATCAAGGTTGCCAATTCAAGGCATGCCCTTTATTCTTAGTAAGTTTAGCTCTACTTGATTTATTTTCTTGTTAAAAGCATGTTTTATTTAAACTAAAAATAGTTAAAATCTATATGTTTCCTATGGTGTAGAGAAAGGACACATGTGATCTTCTCTTTTCCAAATAATGGTCACCATTATTGAGAACATAACAATAAAAGAAAGAAAACTTGATGTTTAATGTTCTTCCTTTTTCTCACATGGGTTTTATTGATTATAGTTATAATTGGAAAGCTTAGACAAAATGGTGGAGATGAAGTTAGAGGAACTAATGGTAGTGCAAATAAGGATATAAGTATAGTTCATGGTGGGTAGTATATGTAAGGGGATATTTTGTGGAAGTAGATGTGTATGTCTCTTTGATATCAATATTTTTTTTCCTGTTCAGTAAATGTACTTTATATGGAGAATGAACAAATCAATTTGGTAGTTACCAATACAATTAAGCCATCAACTTGTGTCACTTTGTGTTGATTACTACTTTGTTTCAATTTTCATTCAAGAGCAAAAGGAAAAGAAAAGAAAAGAAAAGAAGAAAAGCAAAATACTATTGGGAAAAGAGAAACATAATTATTGTTATTGATAAGCAAAAGAAAGTTAAAGACAATATCTACTATCCCAGGTATACCAATAATCCCAAGTTTCCCATGTACACTTACTATATGTACCTTAATAAAGTAAGAAAAATGATTTGCCTCATAAACTAAAAGGAGGAATTTGGACAATGGGGAGCAATGCCTTTCATAAAACAAAATGAGGTAATTTACATCTCTAAACAACAAAAGTACAAACCCAAAGTTACTTCTATATGGTAAACTCATAGGTGTAAACACCATGCACAGGATCCTATGTAGAAATACACCTTATTCTTATTGAAGCCCTACCATTCTCATATTCTTCTCTTCTTGTAACTATTAAGGATTGATCATAGTAGGACCTCTCCTTTGGGTAGGCCTATCGTGCACAAATTTCTTTGGCCTTTTTGTCTACATGACATAGAAAAATAAGAGATAAAACAATTCCATATCATTCTCAACAACTTTAAATTGAGTTCACTATTGAAATCTAGATAAATTAAATGTCTTTGAGTTTTGTTTAGAGGAGCAAGGACAATTTGATAGGTCTTTCTAGAGTGTGACATCCATATCCTTCTTTATACCTTTAGTTCATGTTCCTTTGGGCATTGGATTTAGGTTTATACCTTAGGTGCATGTCCTTTTGAATATTGAGTCAAGCTTTTACTTTTGCTAAACCTAATTTAACTTGGGATTTTGAATTCCTTGTTTTGCTTATGAGTTTCATTGTACTCTTTAGGGTTTGCATTCGTTAATCATGAGATTCATTGAAGTTCTGATGGATGGAGGGCTTATAAGGATCCATTGAGCATTCAAGAAGGAGCAATGACAGATTTCAAAGCTAAAAAGATGAAAGAAGTGCTCAATGGACTGATTTGAGATATTTGAGCTAACCAAGTAACAAATGACGTGAATTCAAACTTGAAAGAAGACTAAGACTTCATTAATATGATTAGAGTGCGAAATAGGTTAGGGTTAAGTAATAAAATTCACTCTTAAATAAGAGTTTTTTATAATGTAGGAGTTTGTTATAAAATTGGAATGCTCTTATATTTTAAGAGTATATCATTGTCTCTACTTTTATGGTTTTAGGATTGTTACTTTAACTTATAAATAGGTTTGATTTCATTGTTAAAAGATATAGATCATTGGTGAAAAAAAGAAAGAATTTTCTCTTTTAGTTCTTCATTGAACTCTGTGAACTTATCAAGATTATTGTCTTGTGACATTCTAACTTGGGTTATCACTCTCAAATGCCTTCGTTTTGGAGTATGAAGTCTATATCCTTCTTTATCCTTTTAATTTGTGTTGCACTGAACATTAGATTTAAATTTATACTTTAGGTTTGTGTCCTTTGAACATTGGGTTAAAGTTTTACTTTTGTTAAACCTGATTTGACATTCTTGGGGTTTTAAATTCCTTATATTATTTGTGATTTCCACTGTGCTCGCCACAATTCACAATGAAAGGTTGAAAAACAATGATGAAGTGCCACTCGAAAGCAAATTTTCCCACAAAGGCCGAACAAAAGTGCAGTCCCTCCAGACAGTAAAACGTTTTTTTGGGGCGCCATTGCTCCTAACACAAGTAGGATATTCACAAAGGCTCCATCTAGAACATTCCATGTTAGTAAGTATTCTCCCTTTAAGGATTTACCATAAAAAAAGGTTTTAAATTTTTCAGGAATCTTAAGCGTCCAAATCCAACTACAATCTTGAATAGTTTGCAAATGACTAATTCCATGAGATAACCACTTATATCCCTCTTTAGCCAAATATACACCCGTAGGACTTGACATCCACTTCTCCATATCGCACCCGAGAGAGTAATTAGGAAGTGGAACAACACATCTGTTGCACCTCTGTTGTGATAGGTGTATTTATATTTTCCAACTTCTATGTACTCCTTTCATAACTGAGCTCACCGTTATATTTTCATCACTTGGGTGTACACAAAGAACCATTTGGTCAAGAGAGGATGTAGAAGCCCAGTCATCATGCCAAAAGGAATCTTATCTCCCGTGTCAACCCAAAACCCAAGTTCCTCCTCCGATACATCAAATCTTTTCAAAATAGACTGCCATGCAAAAGATCTTGTTGATGGAATGGGGAGACTTATGGTGGAGAATTTTAAATAATTACCACAAATAACTGAAGTCCATAATTTATCATTTGGAGACAGCAGCTACCAATTTGATTTGCCCAGCATGGCAATATTGTTAAGTCTTGCTTGTCCAAGACTGAAACCACCTTTCGCTTTAAGCCGAGTGACCTTTTCCCAATTCACTAAGTGAAAAACTCCTCTGTCAAAATAAATCGACATGATATTCTATCAAGTTCATCACATATAGAACTTGGAAGCCACATCGTCTACATGGTATAAATCAATATAAAAGAAAGATAGCTCGGGACAAAGTGGCTTGTCCCGCCATATTTAGAAGCTTGGACTTCCAAGCAGACAATCTCTTTCGGACTTTATCAATTATATAGTCATATGTAGTTTTTGAAGGTCTACTGTGAATTAGAACCCCGAGGTATTTCCCTAAATCATTTGTGAAAGCTCTCACCTCCTTGATTTTGAGAAGCATGTTCTTGGGACACTAGGAGAAATAATGGCCTCAGACTTTTGTATATTAACTTTAAGGCCCAAAAACAAGTAGAACTCATTCAATGTATCCCGAAAGACCGTATCTTGATCAGTTGTAGCTTTGGAAAGTAAGAGGATATCAACCACAAACAACAAGTGTTAAATCAATGGACCATTAAGAGAGCCCCTTGATTTGCTTCCAAACCCCACTATTAACCATCCTCTGGATAAGAAAAGAAAATTGTTCCATACAAGAACAAAAGGATATGGAGATAACGGGTCTCCTTACCTAAGACCCCAACGTGGCTTCATACTAGATAGCCATTAACTACTCCATAACATAAGATAATGATGGACTCGTGACACAAAACATGATCAATCTAACGATTATTTCTGGAAAGCCAAATTGCCACAAAGCGTTCTCCAAAAATTTCCAATTTACCTTATCATATGCCTTCTCCAAAGCAATTTTATAGGCCATAATTCCTTTCTTATTGGGCATGCGCTAGATTAAATTCATCACGTGCTGACCAATGACAATGTTTCAAGAAGTGCTGCAACCAGGAATGAAATTGCTTTGAAGTGGACTTATAAGTTCATCAAGAAAAGGTCTCAATCAATTGACCAGAACCTTCGTAATCAACATAAAGACAAAATTGCATAAGCTTATTGGACGAAACTTAGAGATCTGATCAACATTGGCATCCCTGGGAATAAGGCAAAGTAGCATCTACGCAAGTGACATGAAAAAGGAGCCAGTCTGAAAAGAGGCCTGCACAAGATCAACAACATCATCTCTAATAATATTCCAATAGGTTTTAAAGAAAATCATTTCGAAACCATCCAGCCAGGGGCCTTAAAAAAATACAGACTTCAATGCCACATAAACATCTTCTTTTGAAACATATGCTGCAAGTTTCCCACACAACATACTAGACAGTTTATGGTGATCTTTGAGAAGCAGAAGATCAATTATGTCCTCATTGAAGCAAAATAAATTTCTGAAATGATTTATTTCCCCTTTCAGCTCTTTAAGAAACTAACAAGCTAAATCAAGAAGATTAATCTTGATGAGATCCATGGAGAAGCCAATGTATGGAGGGCTTCAAGGATCCATTGATCATTCAAGAAGGGTCAATAGCATGTTCCATAGTTGAAAAAGACAAAAGAAGTACTAAATGGGCGAATTTAGGATATTTGGGCCAACCAAATAACAAATTGCATGAATTCAAACTTAAAAGAGGACCAAGGGTTTATGAAAATGATTGGAGTGTTGAATAATATATGTTAACTAATAAAATTCATTCTTAAGTAGGAGTTTGTTATAAAGTAAGAGTTTATTATAAAATAAGAGTGTTCCTATATTTTAAAAATATATCATTATCTCTACTATTGGGGTTAGGATTGTTACTTCAATTGATAAATAAGGTTTGATTTTATATCTACCCCTTAATATAAAGAGATAGACATACTTAAAAAAATCAATAAGGAGAAAAAAAGATTTATTTGAGCTCTTTAAAGCAAGGTAAAAAAATAAATATTTACAAGAATAAATAAATACTCCTATTATCCAAGTTAAAATGCATAAATTACAAGAAAAATTAGAAAAAATGGTTTATGCAAAAATCCCTACTACCTTTTAGGATAAGAAGAAGCATATGGTAGAATTACCATATGAAGTGACTTTTAATAAAAGTTAAATACCTACCAAAATAAGGGCCTATAGCTATGAGATCAATGCATTTAAAGATCTATAAAAATAAAAAAATAAAATAAATGATCTCTTAGGAAAAGGGTTTATTAGAAAAAGTAACAACCTATAGAATTGTCCAACATTTTATATGGAAAATGTTGCAAAATTGGAGCCAGGAGTTTCAAGGAAATCCATTATACTAGATAGGGGTTAGGTGATGCAAACCCCATTTAAAGAACCATGTTTTAAACCAATTAGGAAATTTCTTTGGATCATTCAAAAAATGAATTTGAAGGAACCAACCAAATTTCTCTTGCCTATTTTCATATAATAAAGCTCTTTCTCCTATACTTGTTTTCAATGTTTCTATGATTAATGCTTATTTTCAATGTGTTTGTTAGTGCAAGTTATTAGAAACTTGTGACCTTTCTCTTTTAAAAGGAACGATATGGAACAAGGCAATCCATTGTATTATGATAATTGTTACATGAATTTGGGTTTAATTTCATGGTTATAAATCTTATCACTTATGTTTTACAAGTATGGTGATTTCCTAACTTCTTATCTCAAGTGTAGTTGCTTTGCTTGTGATGCAAAAAACCCCAAAAAAACGTGCCTTAGGGACCCAATGCACAAAAGGAATCAATAAATATCTAAGAAAACTAAATCAGACTTTAATAACACAAACTCTAGACCCAACATTCATAGGAACATGAACCTAGGGTATTTAAGAATGATATGGATGCCACACTCCAGAAAAGAAGGGAATTGAGAGTGATAAGTTGAGTTAAATGCCACAAGAAGAGGTACTTCTTGATAAGTTTTTTAGTTCTCGAAAGAATCAAAGGAGAAAACTCTTACTTTTTATTTCTCTCAAAGTTATCTGATGTTCTAAAGCTTACAAGGAGGTGTCTATTTATAAGTTAAGATAGCAATCTTAAAGAGGCATAAATTCTTATTTAAGGAAAATCCTTATTTTGGAGGAATTCCTATCTAGGACAAATTCTTACACAAAAAACTCACTTTTATGCAATCACTTATTTAGGATAAACCACAATTTAGGAATGAATGTTATCACTTAGTCCTAGCCCATTAAGTACTCCAATTATATTAATAAGGCCTTGACTCTCTTCCAAACTTGAATTCACACCATTTGTAGTTAGGTTGGTCTAAATGTCCTCAATTCGCCCATTTAGTGCTTCTTTCATCTTTTTGGCTTTAACTTGTGTTATTAGGCCTTTTGGAATATGCAATGGACCTCTTGTATCCTTTGAAGCTTTCCGCCCATCATCTTTAAGGTTCCCATCTTTCCCCCTCTCCTCGAAAGGATCATTCCCCCTCTCATCGAAAGGATTTGTCCTTGAATCATCACTTATATCAAAAGGGGAAAAATTAGAAACATTAAATGTTACACTCACAATATACTCACTAAGGAGGTCCAACTTATAAGCATTGTCATTAACTCATGCTACAACTTGAAATGGACCATCTCTTCTAGATTGTAGCTTTGAACACCTTTAAGCAGAGAACTGTTCCTTATGCATAAGCACCCAAACCCAATCACTAGGTTCAAACACCACCTTTTTTCGCCCTTTGTTAACATATAATGGATATTGCTCAGTTCATTTTTCAATATGTTGCCGCACCTTCTCATGCAATTTCTTCACCATGTAAACCTTTCATTCACCATTTAAGCTAGTATACTCATTGATAAGTATAGGTACCAAATCCAAAGGAGTGAATAGATTAAAACCATATATAATTTCAAATGGAGAGTAACTAGAAGCAGAATGAACACTCTTATTATATGCAAACTTGACATGTGGTAAACAATCTTCCCATGTTTTTAAATTCATTTGAATAATAGCATATGAAAGAGTAGAAAGAGTTTGATTAATCACCTCAGTTTGCCCATCAATTTATGAATGACAAGTAATTGAAAACAATAGCTTAGTACTTAACTTACCCCACAAAGTCTTCCAAAAGTAGCTTAAGAACTTTGTATCCTAATCTGAAAAAATGCTCCAAGGCATGCCATGCAAACGTACTACTTCTCTAAAGAATAAGTTAGCCATATAGCTTGCATAATTAGTTTTATGACATAGGAAGAAGTGTGTTATCTTTGAAAATCTATCAACATACCCTTTTTTGATTGCAGTAACCCTAATACAAAGTCCATAGAAAAATCAACTCAAGGATGGTTAGGTATAGGTAAGGGGTATATGGGCTATGGGGTAAAACTCTAGATTTAGCCTATTTGCATGTTATGCATCTCTCATATACCCTCTCAACATCTTGTTTCATATATGGCCAAAAGAAATGTTTAGTTAGGACATCTAGCATTTTCTTAACTCCAAAATGACCCATTAGACCACCTACATGAGGTTCCCTTACAACCAACTCCCTTAAAGAACTAATAGGCACGCATAAACAATTTTCCTTAAATAGGAAACTTTATGCCTATAAAACTTCTCAAAGGCTGACTTCTCACATGCTCCATACACATTAGTAAAGTCAGGATCTTCCACATATAAATCTTTAATATATTCAAATCCTAATAATTCTGCAGTAAGTGTAGAGATAAGGGCATACTAACAAGATAATGCATCAGTTACCACATTTTCTTTACCTTATTTATATTTGATTATGTAAGAAAAAGTCTCAATGAATTCAATCCACTTGGCATGTCTTTTGTTTAACTTTCCTTGTCCCTCTAAGTACTTTAAGGATTCATGGTTGGTATGGATGACAAACTCCTTGGCCAAAGGTAATGTTGCTATGTCTCCAAAGCTTGTACCAATACATACATCTCTTTATCATAAGTAGGATAATTGAGACTTGCTTCACTTAGCTTTTCACTAAAGTCAGCAATTGGGTGCCTTTCTTGTATCAAAACAGCTCCAATGCCAATCCTTAAAGCATCACTTTCCATCTCAAAAGTTTTTGCAAAGTCAAGTAAGGCAAGTAAGGGTGCATAGCCTAATTTTTCCTCAATGCAATTAAAAACCTTGTTTTGATCACTACCCCACTTAAAACTCATGTTCTTCTTGATAACCTTAGTGGTGCAACAATTATGCTAAAGTCTCTAACAAAATATCTATAGAAACTAGCCAAACCATGAAAGCTATGCACATCACTAATTGACTTAGGTGTAGGCCAATCATGAATTGCCCTAACTTTTTCCTCTTCAACCTTAATACCTTTAACACTCATAATATAGCTAAGAAATGTGATTTGATTAGTACAGAAGGAACATTTCTTCAAGTTAGCATACAATTTCTCAAAATGTAAAACAATTAAAATAGAATGTAAATGATCAAGATGCTCTTATAGGCTTTTACTATAGACCAAAATATCATTAAAATACACAATTACAAATTTACCAATGAATGGACACAAAATATGATTTATTAGTCGCATAAAAGTACTCGGTGCATTAGTGAGACCAAATAGCATAACAAGTCATTTATACAAACCATACTTAGTTTTGAATATTGTTTTCCACTCATCTCCCTTTCTCATCCGAATTTGGTGATATCTACCTTTCAAATCAATTTTAGAAAAGACACATGAACCATGCAATTCATCCAACGTGTCATCTAACCTAAGTATAGGGTGATGATACTTTACAATGATTTTGTTGATCACTTGACAGTCAACACATATCCTCTAAGTTCCATCTTCCTTGGTTACAAGTAAGACAAAAACCATACAAGGACTCATGCTTTCCCTTACATATCCCTTCAAAATAAATTTCTCAACCTGCCTTTGAAGCTCTTTTATCTCTTTGAGATTACTCCTATATGCTGGCCAGTTTAGTATGGATGCACTAGGGATAAAATCAATTTGATGTTCAATTCTTTTCTTAAGTGGCAATCCACTTAGGACATTGTTAGGGAATACATCTTTAAATTCCTGTAAAAGAGAAATAACAACCCTAGGCAAAGACAGTTCAAACTTTTTAATATTAAAATAAGCCTTTTTGTACAAAAGTATAATCATAAGCTGTTTGACAAAAAATTCTTTTTGACATCACTTTTTTTTCTATAGAAACTTTCTGTTTTCTTTTCTCTCACTTGTGTCCTCACATTTTATCCTCTTTTTTCTTTTTTTTTTCAATCTCTTTTTTCTATTCACTCTTATTTTTAATCCTTAGCTAATCCTCATAAGCTTGTTAAGGTGATAATGGTATAAGAGTGATGGGTTTTTCATTCATTACAAAAGAATATCGATTCTTGAAGCCATCATGCATAACTCACCTATCAAACTACCATGGCCTTCTTAATAGAATATGACCCACTTGCATAGGTATAACATCACATAAAACTTCATCATGGTACCTTTCGATAGAAAATAACATGAGCATTTGCTAATTTACCTTGACTTCACCACTCTCATTAAACCACTGAGCTTATATGACCTAGGATGCTTTATAATAGGTAAATTCAGCTTTTCAACCATAGTTGTGCTAACAACATTAACGCAACTCCCACCATCAATAATCATACTACATACTTTATCTTTGATAAGGCACTTCATTTGAAATATGTTATCTTGTTGCACCTTATTTTATTCCTTCACTTGCACATTCAATGCTTGCCTTGTGACAAGATCTACTCTATTAACTAGATACTCCTCTCTATCACTTCCACCCTTTGATGATGGCATACAATCATCATTTGATTCACTTGTAGTTTCAACATCACCATTACCTCTCAAAATCATTGCACACTTATTTGGACATTGAGATACAATGTGACCTTTGTCTAAACACTTAAAACATTTAACATCTTTATTTCTACTTGGTTAAGGGCTAATTACCTGCCTCCTTATTAAAACCCATATTATTGTGCTTGGATAACTTGACTTTGAACTTGTAATTAGCTTTCTCATCCCTTTTACTTCAATTTGGCTTTCAAGATAAGGTAAAACCTGAATTTTGCCCAAACCATGTTTAACCCTTTTGTTTAAGTTGTCTTTCAATTTTCATTACCATGTGCACCATGTCTATATTCACCTTAATCATAACAATCTCTATCTCTTTGTGGTAGTCCTTCACATTTTGGTGCCTTAAGTGAGTCTTTGCAGCCTTTGGTACAACTCCCTATAATAGTGATTAGGGACAAACCTCCTCCTCATGATAGCCTTTATCTCCTCCCATGTATCAATAAGCCGCTCATGATTCCTTCTCTTAGTCAAAACAAGTTGATCCCACCAAATAATAGCATAATCAATAAATTCAACAACAACAAGCTTTAACTTTTTCTCCTCAAAATAGTTGTGGCAATCAAAAACCAATTCAACCTTCTTTTACCATTCTAGGTAAGTGTCAGGATCATTCTTATCTTGGAATAGAGGAATTACCATTTTAATATTGCCCAAATCATAGTCATAGGTGCCTTGCCTCCTAAAATCTCTCTGATCCCTTTTATTGTTGGTAGTTCTAACCACATTAGTTCAATCATCAAATTCATCATCTTCATGGTCATAAGCACATCTTAATTGCCTTCTACCTTTAGGAGCCTCATATTCCCCATGCCTCATTTACAATTTTGCTATTGTATTAGCTTGCTCCTCCACTTATATCATCAAATCTAGTATTCCTGTGCTTAAATTGTTGTTACATAGCTTTGACCATGAAGAAAACATCACAAACTCCCTCTTGAGCTACACCTTTGTTTATGGAAGTCATAATATCACTTCTACACAAAATGATTAGGATACTCATAGAACACTCCCTTATGTGTTTCACTTAAAAAAAGATGTGTCACACTCCCTCGTGTTTACACTTTTTATGGCTTTTTCTTAATATGAATTTGCACTCTTGCCTTTTATCACCCAAATTTCCTCTTTTAGTTCTTTAAAGAACTAAACAAACTAAATCAAGAGGATTGATTTTGAGTAGAATAAGATATATGACATAAAATTGAACAAATTGGAGAAGAAGGAGTCAAGAAAAAATAGTGAAAAAAGATATCAAGGCAAACAAGTTTAATGAACTAAACTCACAAAAATTAGGATAAGGGGGTTAAACCTAGAGAAAAAAGTTGGATGATATAACAAGAAAACAAATGGTAGAATTGGAGTTAAGCAAGAAAACTATATTATTATTATGGCTAATATGACCAAATATTTAACTTTTATCAATAACATGAATTTAATGCCTTTTCTTTTCTTTTATTCCTTTTTTTTTAATTCCTCTATTTTTTTTTTGATCAACACAAAACAACAGTAAAACACTTAGAGAGAGCAATTGGAATTGAAATTAGCACATTTTTTGATAGTTATGATCTCAAATAAAGAGCAAAGTGAGAAGGGTTACAAATGGACAAATTAATGAATTTAAATGGTAATGTGCTTAATAGGAAAACTAAACAAAAATAAATATATCTCAAGGTAGCAAATTGAAGAATTAGTTGATCCAACCTAATTTACAACCGGACTTTAATATCAACTGATGCAAAAAACCCTAAAAAGACATGGCTTAAAGACCCAACACACATAAAGAATCAAAGAATATCTAAGGAAGCTAAATCAGACTTTAATAACATAAACTCTAGACCCAACATTCATAGGAACATGAAACTAAGGTATTGAAGAAAGATATGGATGCCACACTCTAAAAAAGAAAGGAATTGAGAGTGATAAGTTGAGTTAAACATCACAAGAAGAGGTACTTCTTAATAAGTTCTTTAGTCTTCAAAATAATAGAAGGAGAAAACCCTTACTTTTATTTCTGTCAAAGTTGTTTGATGTTCTAGAGCTTAAAATAAGGTGTTTATTTATAGGCAAAGATAATAATCATAAAGAGGCATAAGTTCTTATTTAGGGTAAATCCTTTTTTGGAAGGAATTCCTATCTAGGACAAATTCTTACATAGAAAACTCACTTTTATACAACCACTTATTTAGGATAAACCACTATTTAGGAGTGAATGTTATCACTTAGTCCTAGCCCATTAAGTACTTTAATCATATTAATAAGGCCTTGACTCTCTTCTAAGCTTGAATTCGCACCATTTATAGTTAAGTTGATCTAAATATCTTCAATCAGCCCATTTAGTGCTTTTTTCATCTTTTTGGCTCTAGCTTGTGTTCTTAAGCCTTTCTGGACCTCTTGCATCCTTTGAAGCCTTCCACCTATCATTTCTAAGGTTCTCATCAGCTTGTCACCTTAATAGTGAACGTAATTATCCAATCCTTATTCTTTAATGGCTTAATCTTTTCATTTGGGAATACTTGCCAATCTTTCTAGCAACCATCCATTAAAATGACCCTTTGAAACAAAAAGAGAAGCCTTATTAGATAGAAAGAAAGAATTAGTCTCATCTTTCATGCAATAAACCATTCTATCTTGTCAAAAGAAGAAAAAAAAAAAGGCTAACCAAGATGAATTCCTACATTATTTTATGGAATTCAATGGATTGAGACTATACAAGGTCTATTAAAGTGCATGTTAAAAGAAAATTGAAGTTTGGTGTATACATGGATGTTATTGGCATGATATTTTGTGTGAATGTTTACTTGCATTGAAAAGAGAAGCCTTATTTGCCAAGGAATGGGTTAACAATCCTAAGTTTCAAACAATGAATAATTCTCTCATAGCAAATAATGTTAATCAAGAGTAATGGCTTCCTTATTGGATGGACTTCAATGGATTTGGAATACCCAAGAAATAATAACATGTATCTTACAACAAATTCAATCATAGGAATAAATAAGATAATTTCATGACTTCTTTATGTGAATGACTCCTTGGAATGAAAGGAGGAGCCTTATTAAATAAAAATGTTGTGCTAGCCAATAAAGCATTTTATTCATGTAAAAAAAGCAAATAAAGATGAATGGCTTCTTTATTTGATAGTATTTAAAGGATTTAGACTATCTAAAGTGTATTGATATATATATCACAAATAGGTTATGAAAAAGAAAGAGAAGTAGCTAACTAAATTTCCTTTGCCTATTTAGATTAAAAGAAAATGTGCCTTTGTATTAGGAAAAAGGAACAATTGGATAATATCTTTATCTATCTTAAAATGAGACTAGTGTTAAAGAACTAGAAGAAGATTATAGTTTAAAAACTATTATTCAAAGAATTCGAAATAATCATTCTAGTTTTCAAACTAGAGCAACTATAATAAAACCTTTGATTAGAGAGCTTAAAACTAAGATTAATCAGTTAAAAATTGAAATAAAAGATTTAAAAGAAAGAATTTTAGTCTTGGAATCTATAAATGAACTTCTGGACATTTTAGATACTTTTTAAGAGAAGACTTAAGTACTTTTTAATATGTTAATCTCATTAATAGAGTAATTGCTTATAAGTAGCATACTCAGATTACAATAGTAGTTAATAAAGAGTATATTTTTTCAACTATTACCTTAATTGATTCAAGTATGGACATGAATTGTATTAATGAGAGAATAATTCCTTCAAAATACTTTTCAAGAACATTAGAAGTGTTAAACACTATTGATAAAAGCAAGTTTGTTATTAAATACAAGCTATCTCATGTGCCTATATGCAACAAAAGAATTTGTATAGAAATTCTTTTCATATTGATTAAAAACATATTTTGGGAAATCCTTTCCTATGCATGTTATATCTTATTAAGTAAATTGGTAAGAAAGGGATTTTCTCAAAAATAGATGGAAAGCTTATCAGTTTTAAATTTATTTCTACCCTTCAATACAAAGAGATAGATGTACTTCAAAAATCAATAAGAAGAAAAAAGAGATTTATTGAATCTCTTCATGATGAGGAAAAAGTAAATATTTACAAGGAAAGATAAATCCTGCTATCATATAAGTTAAAATATAGGAATTTTAGAAAAAGCTAAAAAATATGGCTTATGTAGAAATGTCTTCTGCTTTTTAGGATAAAAAGAAGTAGACGGTAGAATTACCATATGTAGTGACTTTTAATGAAAGTTAAATACCTACCAAATAGGTATGGGACCAAGTCATTTAGAGATTGGTAAAAAAGAAATAATGATCCTTTAGAAAAAGGGCTTATTATAAAAAGTAACAACCTATGGAGTTGCTTAGCATTTTATGTGAAAAATGCCACAAAATCAGGGTAAGGAGTTCTAAGATTGGTTATTAATTATAGGTCTTTAAATAAGGCCTTAAGATAGATTAGATATCCTATTCCTAATAAAAAAGATTTGCTAAATGGGTTTTATGAAGCTTAAATATTTTCAAATTTTGATATAAAAGCTAGTTATTGGTAAATCTAGATTCATGAAAAGGATAAATATAAAACAACATTTATAATTCCATTTAAACATCATGAATGGAATGGAATGTCTTTTGAGTTAAAGAAGGCACACTCAGAATTTCAAAAGATCATAAATGAAATATTTAATATTTATTTAACATTTACTTTTATTTTTATTGATGATGTGCTAGTATTTTCTAACATAATTGAACAACATTTTAAACACTTAAACCTATTTTTAAAGGTTATTGAAAAGGTTGATTTAGCTGTTTCAGCCAAAAAGATGAAATTATTCCAATTCAAGGTTAGATTCCTTAGTCACTTTGTAAAAAATGAAACAATTGTTCTTATTGATCAATCAATTAAGTTTGCCTTTTCCTAGTTAAATTAGAGAAAAACAACAATTGCAAAGGTTTTTAAGATGTCTAAATTATATTTCAAAATTCTATAAAGAATTAGCTTATGATATTAAGCCTCTATTTGATAGGTTATAGAAAAATCCTCCTAAGTTGACGAATGGACATATGAAGGCAATTGAAAAATAAAATTTAAAACAAAAGAATTGCCATGTTTAACTTTTCCTTATCCTAATACTTTTAAAATAGTTGAAACTGATGCATTAGATAAGGGTTTTGGAGGAATCCTTAAGCAAAGGATTAATTCAAAAGAATAATTAATTTGCTTCACTTCCGAAGTCTGCAGAGGATCTAGAGTTAATTACTTTACTATTAAAAAAGAAATCTTAGCTATTGTACTATGTATTAAAAAATTTAAAAGTGATTAATTAAATTAGAAATTCCTTTTAAGGATAAATTGTAAGGTAGCAAAAGATGTCCTTACTAAAGATATTAAAGCATTACTTCTAAACAAATCTTTACTAGATGGCAAGGAATAAAACCATTACATGTTCTACTTAAGAAGTATATAGGTAACTCCTTTCCCTAATTATTTTGTTGCACAAGTAGAGCTCCCAAATACTCCTCTTGTATTATATTGTAGAGGATCATTGTCTTTATTTAAATTAAAGCACCTAAGACTAGTGAATTTGAGAGATACTTCTTTATTCTTTCAAAAGACTCCTTGCATGCTTCGTACTATTGAAAGTTGAAATCTTTCTTCATTAACCAGTTGAAAGGTTGACATTACCTTACTAATGATGTGAACCCTAAAGAGTATAATGAATCCCAAAAGCAAAATAAGGAATTCAAAACTCTAAGAAAGTTAAATTAGGTTCAACACAAGTAAAAACTTGACCCAATTTTCAAAGGAACACAAACTAAAGCAATAAAGAAGGATATGGATTCCACACTCTAGAAGGAAGGGATTTAAAAGTCATAAGTTAGGTTAAAATGCTACAGGATAATAATATTGATAAGTTCATAAAGTTCAATAAAGAAGTGAAAGAAAAAATTCTCAATTTTTTCCACTAATGATTTATATGTTTTAACAATAAAATCAAATTTATTTATAAACTAAAATAATTGCCCTAAAACCCTAAAAGTAAAGACAATGATATACTTCTAAAATATAGGAACACTTCTATTTTATAATAAACTCTTACTTAGGAGTGAATTTTATTACTTAACCCTAGCCCATTAAGCACTCTAATCTTATTAATGAAGTCTTGGTCCTCTTTCAATCTTAAATTCACCCTATTTGTTACTTGGTTGAACTAAATATCCTTAATTAGCTCATTTAGTTCTTCATTCATTCTTTAGCCTTTGAACATGTCATTGGCCCTTCATGAATACTCAATGGATTTTGAGAAGCCCTCTTTACATCTAATCCTCTATAGATCTCATCAACTAAGTCAGAGATGAAACATCAAATGTAGGCCAATCTTCCTTGCAAACTTTGTAGCTTATGTAGGTAAGTTCAAAGGCTCATGTTAGAGGTAAGTTCACTAATGGTCAAGTTGAGAGAAATAATGTCAATCCCTCATGGTCCTTCTTGGTTAAAGCTATGAATCATTAGATGACTCTTCTACAATTCATTAATATTATTAAGCCATCATCAATGAGGAAATCGCCAATCTTTTGCTCTTTCACATATCCTAACATGTAGAGTGGTCTATTATAGGGTTTGGAACCTAACAAAAGATCCTCACTTAAGAATGCAATGGCAAAGTACCATATGGCATAAATTTGGTTTATCTTGTCATCCATTGACTAGGTTCATCTAGAAGGGGAGATTTCATAAAGCTACAAAGGGCAATGTTGACTTAATTTTGCAAGAATTTGGAAGATTACAACATTGAGTGTAGTTAGGGGTCAGCTAGGAGACTTTAAAGACCTATTGATACCCTCTTAATCAGTAACTCATTATTGTTCTATTTTACTCCTTTAGTTCACCTCTTCCGATGATACCTTATTGATAAAGTTAATCTACACTATAACAAAGAAGTCTTATGGGAAGTAATCCATTAAAGTAATAAAATGGTGTTGCCTTTGTTCTATTATGTCTTTTCCATCTTATTAGAGAAACAACTTGAGTAGAATTATGTACAATTTGATGGTGGTAGCATTATAGGATAAAATTTAGATGGAATGTCTAAAAATCATATTCTTTTCTTATTCCATTATATGATAATGATTGCCATTACTACAAAGTTTAAGGGTAACTTTAACCCACAAATAACTAGATAAATAAGTAGTGGCTTCACTAGAGAGCTTAAAGGCTAGTGAGATTTGTATTTATCAAAAGAAGCTAAATCTTAGATATTTTCTACCATTAAAATAAAGCAAGCAATGAAACTTACCAACAATGTTAATACACTGATTTATATAATTACCAATCATTTCATTAGTACTTCCACTTTATTAATTGATAAGACTTATGAACAACTCATTAATTTGGAATGCTTATACTTTTCTCATTTTATATGGTACAAAGATGTTTTTTTTTTTTTCTCTAAGGTTTATATTAGGGAAGATAAAGTATTTTATAGAAAAAAAAATTATCAAGGTTACCTACCTTATTTGCAAAAAGTGTTAAAAATAAATTAAAAACTTATCATACTGAAGTTATTAATTACTCTACTTATACATATAAAGAACTAGTTGTAGAGGTTATAGTAGAAAAGTTACACTTTATAATAAAATAAAACTATATAGGTAGTTGTAAAATAAAAAGATACAAGGTAAAAAGTCTTAGGAGATTTTTGTAAGTATATGAGTTATCTGCCATAAATTATCTTAAAAGATTCAAAAGGAAGGGTTATAGGTCCATGACTCAAAAAAAAATCCTTTTATTCAGAGGAAAAGTCAAAAGAAAAGAAAAGGCCTATTCCATAGAAGAAAAGAAAAAAGGACAATTGTCTATTATAAATACAAAAAAATAGAGAATTATTCTAATAAATGCAAAATGAAACAAAAAAAAAATGAAGAATTATCTGTAAATGAAAATCTTAAAAGGTCATTAATGTACATCTTCTTATAAGAACATGAATTAGAAGAATCCAATTTGGAAGTAAAGCTTCTTGAAGAAGAAATTACCTTTGAGGATAATTTTAGTAATAGTTGTGATGGTCAATGCAACTATTATTTAGTTTTATGAAAAAGTTATGGCTTCTTAGTTCTTATAAAAGAAGATAATTTGATTTTAGATCTTATTGATAAAATCACATATTCAAGAGAAAAAGAGATCAGTTAAAAAAATATCTTCATTTGACTTAAAATAATACTAAAGTCAAAGAACTAGAAAAAAATTACAATTTAAAAATTGTTATTTAAAGAATGAGAGATAATCATTATAGTTTAAAAACTATAATAGTAATAGAAAAACCCTTTATTAAAGAGCTCAAATTCAAAATAACTTAGTTAAAAATTGAAGTTAAAGGGCCAAAAGAAACGAAGTTAGTTTTGAAATCAATGTCTAAGGAAGAAAATCCTCTAAACATTCCATACATATCTTTAAAAGAAGAGTTAAGTACTATCCAATATGTTAACTTAATTGATAGGGTTATTAGTTGTAAGTAGCATACTTAGATTATGATAATACTCAATAAAGAGTATATATTTTCCTCAATTGCCCTAATAAAATTAAGTGCTAAAATAAATTACATTAATAAGGGAATAATTCCTTCAAAATAACTGAAGTGTTAAACACTATTGATAAGAGTAAGTTTGTTATTAAGTACAAGCTATCATAAGTAGCAAAATGCAATGAAGGAATTTGGATAGAAATTCCCTTTATATTGGTTAAGAACCTGCCTTAAAATGTTATCTTTAGAAATCCTTTTTTTGCATATTCTATATCCTATTGAGGGAATTAGTAATCAAGGGATTTTCTTAGAGATAAATGGAAAGCTTATAGTTTTAAATTTATCCTCAATTTTTATAATTTGAAGAAAAAAATAAATATATATAACAAAAAATTAATAATCATTTTATTAAAGTTAAAATAAAAAATACAAGAAAAATTATAAACATTAACTTGTGCAAAAATTCCTACAGCTTTTTGGAATAGAAAAACACATGTAGTAGAATTATTGTATGAGACAGCTTTTAATGAAAGTCAAATACCTACAAAAGCCCAACCCATAGTTATGGGGCCAAAGCACTTAGAGATCTATAAAAATGAGACAAATGATCTCTTAAAGAAAAGACTTATTAGAAAGAATAATAGTCCTTAAAGTTCCTAGAATTTTATGTAGAAAATGCTATAAACTTGAAAGGGAGGTTTCAAAGTTAGTTATTAATTACAAGCCTTTAAATAAGACATTATGATGGGTTAGATATCTTATAACTAACAAAAAAAAGATTTGCTTAATAAGTTTTATGAAGGCCAAATATTTTCAAAAGTCAACATGAAGTCTAGTTATTAACAAATCCAGATTTATAAAAATGATAAATATAAAACTACATTTATAATTCCATTAAGGCATTATGAGTGAAATGCAATCCCTTTTGGGTTAAAAAATGCACCCTCTGAATTTTAAAAAATTATGAATGAAATATTTATTAATTATTCAACATTTACTATTATTTATATTGATGATGTGTTAGTATTTTCTAATACCATTGAACAACATTTTAAACCTTTGAACATTTTCTTAAAGGTTATTAAAAAACTCAGTTTAGCAATAACTACTAAAAAGATGAAATTATTTTAAACTAAGGTTACGTTTCATGGTCATTTCATCGAAAATGGAACTATTGTTCTCATAAATAGAGCAATGAAATTTACCTCTAAAGTTTTTGATGAAATTAGAGACAAACAACAATTGGAAAGATTCTTGGGATGTCTAAATTACATTTCACAATTCTATACAGATTTAACTTATGATGCTAAACCTCTTTTTAAAAGATTATAAAAAAAATTGTCAGATTGGATGGATGAGTATATAAAGGCAAGTAAGAAAATAAAAATAAAAATGAAAGAAGTGTCATGCCTTAGTCCTCCTCATCTTGATGCTTTTAAAATAGTAAAAACGGATGCATTAGATAAGATATGAAAGAATCATTAAATAGAGGATTAACTTTAAAGAACAACTTATTTATTTCACCTAAGGAATCTGAAAAGAAGTTATAGTTAATTATTCTACCATAAAGAAAGAAATTTTAGCAATTGTTCTATGTATTCAAAAGTTTGAAAGTGATTTATAAATCAAAAATTTTTGTTAAGAGTATATTATAAGGTAATAAAAGATGTCCTTACTAAAAATGTATAAAATATTCCTTTAAAATTTAAAACAAATATTTGCTAAATGGTAAGGAATACTTTCTATCTTTGATTTTGGTATTGAGTTTATTGAAGAAAATTTTAATTGTCTACTTGACTTTTAAGTCATGAATTTTTGCAAAGGAACTTTGTCATGAGTAAGAGGCCCCTTATACAGGGACCACAATCCCTAGCAAAGTCAATCAATTAATTAGCTAAAGATGCAAAGGTATAAAAAGTTGATAAACTTTATAGTTATGCTTACGAGTGAGCTTTGAACAAATCCATTATGTATCCTTTAATTCCAAAGCATATAGATTTTATCTATACTGTGAAAAATAATGATACTTAATTAAGACCTAATGACATTGCTAGATTTTATGTTAAAGATGATATATATCCTTATTATAGTATGAAGGATTGTCTATATTATCAATAAATATTACATGAAATTGACTCAATGGTTATTGAACCCATAGAATGTGGATCTAAATTTGGATATAGTTTATAGATTTGACCTATGCCAAATTCAAGATAAAGAAAATTCTTTATCTAGAAGATTGGCAAGGTCATCTCTTTGACTACAAAAATCTGAAGGAATGGTACAAGATTAAAATTTATAATTATTTCAATTATATCAAAATTTAGGAAAAAAACCTTATTATATGAAAATAGGCACAATAAACTCAATTGGTTCATTCCAATACATCGTTTAAATGATTTAAAGAAATTTTCAAACTAGTTTAGAACCTAGTTTTTCAAGTGTGGTTTACATCATATAACCTTACCTCATAAAGTGTGAAATATTTATAAATAGTCTTATGAAACAAATGATGAGGTTAAAGATCCATTATTAATATTTGCAGTTTGGTATCATGTCCCATGAATTATTAAGTGGATATCAAGCATATTTCATAACTAGTAAGACATATTAGTATTCTTTTGTGGGAAAAGCTTGATTTCTTTAATGATGGACTTTACATTAGTAAATGAATTATTTATATAAATGGGCCAAAAGCTCCACCACCAAAGCCTATGCCTTCTAATCTAGAAAAAATAATGAAAACCATTATGGAATATATATCATGAGAGTGATTATTGGAAATAATGACTACATTACTCTAACTAGAACTAAGCATACAAGTAGATTAGACTAAAAGTTGTCAAAAACACCTCAATGATGACATCATGTTAGATTCTTAGGGCCCATACAAGTTGTAAACAGACAAATTACTTTCCATGGAAAATTAGTGCTAGGTCCAATCAGACAACTTTTATCAAAGTTACTTTAGCAAAAGTAAGGAATTAAGGACAATCGAACTAAAAAGAATATTCCTTTAATAATGATTATCACCTTTCTCTTTGTATAAAGAAAGCTCTTGATTACTTCTAGAGGTCAAGTCCAATTTACTTTCTTTCTCCTCATATCCTTCTCTAATGCAAACCCTAAAAGACATAGTTTAGTGGCCCAACACATGCAAGGAATTAAACAATACCTAAAAAAGCTAAGCCAGATTTCAATCATATAAACCCCAAACCCAATATCCAAAGGAATACAAACTTGGGATATTAAGAAGAATATGATGCCCTACTCTATAAAAGAAGAGACTTAGGAGTGATAAGTTAGATTGAATACCATAAAAAGAGCTATATCTTAATAAGTTTTTTAGTTCTTAAAAAAACGGAAGGACAAAACTGTTTCTTTTTATTTCTCTCAAATTGTTTGATTTTAAAGCTTACAATAGGCCAAGATAACAACCTAAAAGAGACATAAATTCCTATTTAGGACAAAATGCTATTTAGGACAAAGTTTTATTTATAAAACTTCCACTTTTATAAGAAACACTTACTTAGGACAAAATCCTATTTTAGAGTGAATGGTATTACTTAACCTTGACCCATTAAGCACTCTAATCTTATTAATAAACCCTCTCTTTCAAACTTGAATTTGAACTATTTGTGGCTTGGTTGGCCCAAATGCCTTTAATCAGTCCATTTAGTACTTCTAGCATCTTTTTGGTTTTAACTTGCATTATTAGACCTTCTGGAATGAGCAAAGGATCTCTTGCATCCTTTAAAGCCTTCGACAAATCATCTCCAAGCTTCTCATCATTGCCCCTCTCCTCAATGGGTTCATCCTCAAATCATCACCTACATCAAAAGGAGAAAGAACAAAAACATTAAATATTGCACTCATATTATACTCACTAGGAAGGTCCAACTTATAGGCATTGTCATTAATTCATGCTACAACTTCAAATGACCATCTCCTTTAGGCTATAGCTTTGAATGACTTTAAGCCAGGAACTATTCTTTACATATATGCACCCAAACTTGATCACTAGGTTTAAATACCACCTTCTTTTGCCTTTTGTTGACATAGGGTACATATTGCTTAGCTCATTTTAAAATATGTTGCCAGATCTTCTCATGCAATTTCTTTACCATGTCAGCCTTGCATACTCATTAATAGATATACATACCAAATCCAAGGGAGTCAAAGGATTAAAACCATATACAATTTCAAATGGAGAGTGACTAATAGCTAAATGAACACTCCTATTATATGCAAACTCAATGTGTGGTAAACAATCTTCCTATGTTTTCAAATTCATTTGAATAATAACATGCAATAAAGTAGAAAAAGTTTGATTAACCACCTTAGCCTACCTATCAGTTTGTGGATGGCAAGTAATTGAAAACAATAACTTGGTACCTAACTTACCTTACAGAGTGTTACAAAAGTAGCATAAGAACTTTGTATCTTAATCTGAAACAATATTCTAAGGCATGTCATGCAAACTTACTACTTCTTTAAAAAATAATTCAGTCATATTGTTTGCATCGTCAATTTTATGGCATAGGATGAAATGTGACACCTTTGAAAATTTGTTGACAATGAAAAATACAAAATCCCTATCCCTTTTTGACCATAGCAACCCTAGTACAAAATCCATAGATAAATCAACCCAAGGATGGTAGGTATAGGTAAAGGGGTGTACAAGCCATGGGGTAAATCAACCCTTTTTGACATCACTTTCTTTTGCATAAAAACTTTCTTTTTTCTTCTCTCTCTCTTGTGTCCTCACTTTTTCTCCTCTCTTTTCTCTTTTCAATTTGTCTTTTTTGTTCACTCTCATTTTCAATCCTCAATTCATCCTCATAAGCTTATTAAGGTGTTAATGGTACAAGAGTGATAAGTTTTTCATTCATTACAATGGAATATCGATTCTTGAAGACATTATGCATAACTCACCTATCAAACTGCCATAACCTTCCTAATAGAATATGACCCACATGCATAGGTACAACATCACATAAAACTTCGTCATGGTACCTTTCAGTATTGAATGTCATGAGCATTTGCTTATTTACCCTGATTTCACCACTCTTGTTCAACCATTGAAACTTATATAATTTAGCTTTTCAATTATGATTATGCTACCTACATTAGTGCAACCCCCACCATTAATAATCATACTATATACCTTATCTTCGATGAGACACCTCGTATGAAAGATGTTATCTTATTGCACCTTGTTCTCTTCCTTCACTTGTACATTCAATGCTTGCCTTGTGACAAGAGCTACTCTATTAATTGGATACTCTCCATCACTTTCAGCTTTCAATAGTGGCATAGAATCATCATCTAACTCATTTGCAATATCAATGTCACCATTACCTCTTAAGACCACTACACACTAATTTAGACATTAAGATGCAATGTGACCCCTTCTTAAACACTAAAAATATTTAATCTCTATTTGTACTTGATTAGGGATTAGAATTACCTGTCTCTTTACTAGAACCCACATTTTTGCTCTTGGATAGCTCAACCTTGGACTTGAAATCAGCCTTCTTATCCTTTTTACTCTAATTTGCCTTACATGATGAAGTAGAACCTAAATTCTGCCCAAACCATATACAACCCTTTTATTTAAGTTATCTTTCAACTTTCATTACCATGAGCACCATGTTTTCTGATTCCACATAGTGTTGTAACTCAACCAAATTAGCTATATCTCTATTTAGCCCTTACAAAAATCAAGCCATAATTACCTCTCTATCTTCTTCTACATTTGCTCTAATCATGGCAATCTCCATCTCCTTATGGTAGTCCTTCACACTTTTGGTGCCTTGAGTGAGTCCTTGTAGCCTTTTGTGCAAATCCCTATAATAGTGATTAGGGATAAGCCTCCTTCTCATGTTTATAGCCTTCATCTCCACCCATATATCAATAAGCTTCACATGATTCCTTCTCATAGTCAAAACAAGTTGATCTTACCAATTTAACCTTTACATTTTCCTCTTTGGAGTAATTATGGCAATCAAAAACCAATTCAAACTTCTTCTCCCATTCTAGGTACACTTTAGGATCATTATGACCTTGGAATAGAGGAATTATCATTTTAATGCTGCCCAAATCATAGTCATAGGTCTCTCATTTCCTAAAATATCTTTGATCCTTTCCATTGTTGGCAATTCTAATGACAGTAGCTCAATCTTCAAATTCATCATCTTATACATCATCTTGATGGTCATAGGCTTGTCTTACTTGCATACTTGCATTAGGAACCTTATAGTCCCCATGCCTTATTTCTAACTTTGCTATTGCATTAACTTGCTCATTCATCATCTCCCTTATATCATCAAATTTGTATTCATGAGCTCAATTTGTTATTATATATCTTTGATCATGAAGGACACATCACTAACTCCCTCCTGAGCTACACCTTTGTCTTTGGAAGTCATAGAATTACTTCTACACAAAATGATTAGGATACCTCACAAAACACTTCCTTATGTGTTTAACTTAAAAAAAGGTGTCACACACCCTCTTGTTTTACAACTTTTACGGCTTTTTCTTAATATGAACTTGCACTCTTGATTTTTACCACTCAAATTTCCCCTTTCAACTCTTTAAAGAACTAAACAAGCTAAATCAAGAGGAATAGTTTTGAACAAAATATGGTAAATGGGGTAAAATTGAATTGACTAAAGAATAAGGAGTCAAATCAAGGCAAACAAATTTAATGAGCTAGGCTCACATAAAACAAGATAAAGAGTTAAACATAAAGGACAAACTTGGATGACATAACAAGAAAATAAATGGCAGAATTGGAGTTGAGTAAGAAAACTATATTATTATTGTGACCAATTTAACCAAACTATTTACCTTTTATCAATAACTTGAATTTCATACTTTTATTTTTTTTTGCTAAACACAAAATAACAATAGGATACTTAAAGACAACAATTGGATAGATTAGCACATTTAAATGATAATGTGTTTAATAGACAAATTAACTAGAAATAAATAAATCACAAGGTAATAAATTGAAGAATTAATTGATCTAACCTGATTTAGAGTTATGCTTTGATATCAATTGATATAAACCATAATAGACATGGCTTAGGGACCTAACACATGCAAGAAATCAAATGATACTCAATAAAGCTAAGCCATATTTAAATCACACAAACCCCAAACCCAATATTAAATAGAACACAAACCTAAGGCATCAAGAAGAATATGGATGTCACACTCGTGAAAAAAGGGAATTGGAAGTGCTAAGTTGAGTTGAACACCATAAGAATAGTTACTTCTTAATAAGTTCTTTAGTTCTTGAAAGAACCACAAAATAAAACTCTTGCTTTTTATTTCTTTCAAATTGTTTAATTTTAGAGCTTACTAGGAGGTGCCTATTTATAGGCAAAGATAGCAACCTTAAAAGAGACAAATTCCTATTTAAGACAAATCCTTATTTAGGATAAACTCTTATTCATAAAACTTCCACTTTTATAACAAACATTTTTTTAGGACAAACTTCTATTTTGGAGTAAATGCTATTACTTAACCCTGTCCCATTAAGCACTCTAATCATATTACTAAGGTCTTGATTCTTTTTCAAGGTTGAATTCACACCATTTGTAACTTGATTGGCCTAAATGTCTTCAATCAGCCCATTTAGTCCTTCTTTCATCTTGTTGGCTCAAGCTTGTATTATTAGACTTTTTGGAATGTGCAATGAATCTCTTGCATCCTTTAAAGCCTTCCATGCACGATCTCTAAGCTTTTTATCATTCTCTTTTATAAAATAAAAACTAGTAACACCATTTTGTTTAGTCAAAGCTTTGTTCTTGTAAGTAGTCTTTTATTAACTAGGCTTTTATTTTCCTACTTTTATTTTCTGTGCTATATATATCTATATGAACATGGGCTACCAAGATATAATGGTGTTAGATTGTGAGCAAATGTAATAGAACATTCATTTGTGATCACTTCATGGTGATGAACCCTTTATTGATCTCTCAACTTTCTCTATGTAATTCATGATATGCCTAACTTCACTCCTATAAGCAATCCTTGATTAGGACAAGCTAGTGGTGAGATCAAAGCATACCAATTCCTATATAAGATACCTTGGTGATATTAAGTCCATGGATCACTTACACAATTGTCACATAAAAATTCCTTAGACATATAAGTAATGTTTCATTTGGAAATTTTCATAATGGGTCAATTTAATGAACTTGTTTAGGTAACAAGCACCCACATATTTGTTTAAGTATCTTTATACTCCAGTTTATGAAATCAACTGCTTTCTTTATAAGAAAGAAACACAATATTTGTCAATCTCACAACTTTATCATTGTCCAATCTTGATGGTGTATCGATTAGGAATATTTAGGAATAATACTTGGATGCTATCAGTATCTCATAATTATGAGCATATCATAATTGCCTTTGCACGATATATTTATTAAATGGACCTTATCTTTAAAATTTATCAATGACTCTATCATTATATAAATAATACTAAAGATAAAGAATGCCTTTAATAGATATATAATATAAATGAAAATTTATTCAAAATAGTAATCAATAAATTGGCTACTATGGCATACACTAACAAAATGATCATGCAATTGACACCATGTTTAGACCAAACATTAATTTCATTGGAACTACATGTCAATACACATTGGGTAATTTGAATCCATTGATATCCATCCAATATAGGGGTTATTCACCTTAGTTAGCTTTTCTTACTTAGATGGAATGGTTAATTCACTAAAAGATGAGATAGCGACTTCATTTATTCCTTCTAAGGCTACTTCATTCCACTGAGTCATTCACATAAAGGAATCATGAAATTAACTTGAATGTCAAGATTCATTTATGGGAATAATTCCTTGGATTCAAAGGAAAGCCATATTAGCTAGCAACAAAGTGATAATCTCATCTTTTAGGCCATGAACCAATATATCCATGTATCAAAAGATAATTAAGAAGAAATTTTCCTTTATTTGATGGAATTTAATGGATTTAGACTACCCAAGGTGTATTAATGTGCACATTACAATGAAATTAATGTTTGCTTTAAACATGGATGTTATTTAGATGATGATTATGTGTGAATGACTATTTTCAATAAAAGGAGAAGCCTATTGTCAAGGAATCAAGTGAGGTCATAAGTTTAAAGTAATGAATGATTTTCTTGTGGTAAAGGAACCCAATCAAAAGTAATAGCTCTTTTATTCAATTTACTTTTATAAATTCAAATTACCCAAAGGAGAAGCCTTATTATCAAATAATTAGGAGATGGTCTCACATTTGAATTAATGAACAATTATCTCATAGTAAAGAAAGATAATTAAGAGCATTAGCTTATTTTTTGGATGAACTTCAACTAATTAAGACTACACTAGACATAATATAGTGCATAACATAACCATTATTATCTTGGCAACATAGTATCATACAAAAAGAAACATAAAAATATTAAAACACTCAAATATGATATAAATAGAATTTTAAAGTAATTAAAAATAGCAAAATACAAAACTTCTATTAAAGAAACAAACTTACAAAAATAATGCCACAATACATCATTATAGGGTTTTATTGTATATAGGTAGTGGCTGAACAAAAAAGGGAGGGAAAAAGAGAGGGAAGAGCAAATGTAGTTTTAGAGAGAAGGGAAATTCAACCTACTTTTCTTATGATAAAGAGGTCTTCTTATACCCATAAACAGTGATAATCATGATTGAAGAATTCCCTTTTATAAAGTAAAGTTGTCCTTGATTCCTTACTTTCTCTAAAATTGCTTTAATAAAAGCTTTCAAATCCTATGACTACTTCTCCATCGAAAGTTATTTGTCTAGTTGCACTTTGCAGTTCACATAGGTTTGAGGAATCTTGCATAATATCATCATTAAGATGTCTCTAACTGCTTTTAGCCTGATCTGCTTATGTGCCTTGCTCTAGTTGAAGCAATATAGCCATCAATTATAATAGCCTTTCTTTTGATAACAACTCCATTAAAGTCTTCAATATTTCTTGTGGGTTGGATAGCATGGACTTTGGTGGTAAAGCTTTAGGCCCATTCATGCAAATAATTCCTTTACTAGTATAGACTCAATCATCAAAGAAGTCAAACTTTTCCTACCATCGGATGTTAATTCCTTGTGCCAGCCATGGAATATGCTTGATATCAACATCTAGGACATTAACATGTTTAGCTATAATAGTATAATCCCACTTGATAATCCATGGGACATGATATCGGGTTGCAAACATTAATACTAGTCTTTAACCTCATCCTTTGTTTCATAAAACTATTCATAAATAGTTTTTATTTTATAAGGTAGGGTTATATGATGTAAACTCCACTTAAAAAACAAGGTTTTAAACCAATTTGGGAATTTCTTTGGGTCATTCAAAAGATGTATCTGAATGAAGTAAGTAAATTTCCTTTGCCTATTCTTATATAATAAGGATTTTTCCCATGTTTCAATATGATCAAAGTAATTGTAGGTTTTAGTCTTCCATCATTCTTTAAGATCTCAATAACCAAAGTGATTTCCTTGTCAATCCTTTAGATAAAAAATTTTCTTTATCTTGAACTTGTCTCTAAAGCCATAACTAGATCTAGATCCTCTTTCTACTTATTCAATAACCAATAAGCTTGTTTCATGTAGTATTTGTTGATAATACAAATAATTCTTCATAGTAGTATATGGATACATATAATCTTTAAGATAAAATCTAGCAACCTCATTAGGTTTCAATTAAGCATAATTATTTTCCACACATACAAAGATCTATGTGCTTAAGGATCAAAGGATACATAATAGATTTATCCAAAACTTTCTCATAAGCATCATTACAAAGTTTGGCACTGTGACCCTTTCATGAGAGGCCGTTTACTCATACTTTGGTCCCCTAAAGAAATTCACAAGTTAGGAAATCTGGTAAAGAATTAGAATTTCCTTTAATAAACTCAATCTCAAAGTCAAGGAGAAAGTATTCCTTACCATTTGGTAAATATTTGTTTTGATGAAATATTCTTAACATCTTTAGTAAGGACATCTTTTGTTGCCTTACAATGTATCCTTAAAAGGAATGTCTAATTTAACAAGTCAATTTTGAATTTTTGAACACATAACACAATAGTTAAGATTTCTTTTTTAATAGTAGAGTAATTAACTTTAACATAATTCCAAACTCCAGAAGTGAACTAATTATTCTTTTGAATCAATCCTTTGCTGAAGGATTCCTCCATATCCTTTATTTAATACATTTGTTTCTACTATTTTGAAGGCATCAAGATAAGGAAGACTAAGACATGGTAGTTCCTTTGTTTTTACTTCAATTATCTTAATTGCCATCGTATGTTCATTCATCCACTCAAAAGGATTCTTTTGTAATCTATCAAATAAAAGCTTAGTATTATAAGCTAATTCTTTATAAAATTTTCAAATATAATTCAAATATCCCAAAAATTATTGCAAATGTTGTTTTCCTTTAATTTCATTAGGAAATTTAGAGGCAAACTGAATTGCTTAATCAATAGGGATAATAGTACCATTCTCAATGAAGTGACCAAGAAACCTAATTTTGGTTTGAAATAACTTCATTTTTCTAACTAATACACCTAAATAAGATTTTTCAATAACATTTAAAAGTAGGTTTAAATGTTTAAAGTGTTATTTGATTGTGTTAAAAAATACTACCACTTCATCGATATAAATAATAGTAAATGTTGAATAAGTATTAAATATTTCATTCATAATTTGTTAAAATTAAGAGGGTGTATTTTTTAACCTAAAAGGCATTACATTCCATTTATAGTGTCTAAACAGAACTATAAATATTATTTTACATTTATACTTTTCATGAATTTGGATTTGCCAATAACTAGATTTCATATCAAAATTTGAAAATATTTAAGCTTTATAAGGCTTATTTGGTAAATCTTTCTTATTAGGTAAAGGGTACCTAATCCATCTCTAGGTTTTATTTAAGGCTTGTAGTTAATAACTAGCTCGAGACTCCTTTTTTTAATTCTATAGTATTTTTAACATAAAATGTTAGACAATTCCATGGGTTATTATTTTTCCTAATAAGCCCCTTCTTTAAGAGATCGTTTATTTCCTTTTTACAAATTTTTAAATGCCTTAGTCTTATAGCTATGGGTTGGGCTTTAGCAAGTATTTAACTTTCATTAAAAGTCATTTCATATGAAAATTCTACTACATATTATTTCCTATTCCAAAAAGCTATAAGAATCTCTGCCCAAACTAGTGTTTCTAATTTTTCTTGTATTTCTTATATTTTGACTTTTATGCAAGAGTATAATATTTTCTTGTAAATATTTACCTTTTACCTCTTTCTACAGAGATTGAATAAATCTCAGTTTTCTCTTAATTTTTTTAGAAGTAAATCTATCTTTTTGTATTAAGGAATAGATATAAATTTAAAACTAATAAGCTTTCCATCTATTACATAAAAAATCCTTTTATCACTAATTTCCTTAATAGTATAACATGTGCAAGAAAGGGTTTTCCAAAATAATATCTTGTGACAGGTTTTTAATCAGTGTAAATGAGATTTTTATTCAAATTCCCTCATTGCATATAGCAACTTTTGATAACTTGTACTTAATAAGAAGTTGGCCTTTATCAGCAGTGCTTAACACTATAGTAGTTTTTTAAAAGGATTTTGGAGGAACTATTCACATATTAACATAATTCATATTAGTGCTTGAATCTATTAAGACTAAGACAAAAAAGATATACCCTTTATTAATTATTACAGTAATCTAAGTATGCCATTTATGGGTGATAATCCTATCAATTAAATATATATATTGAAGAGCACTTATCTCTTCTTTTAAAGTAGTATCTTGAATGTCTAAAGGTTTATCTATTTTACTAGACATAGATTTTAGAACTACTAATCTTTCTTTTAATTCTTTTATATTAGTCTTTAACTAATTAATCTCAATTTTAAGCTCATTAATCAAAGGTTTTATTACTATTGTTTTAGTTTTTAAATTAGAATGATTATTTCTAACTCTTTGAATAATAGTTTTTTAGTTATAGTTTTCTTCTAGTTCTTTTAGTTTAGTCTTATCTCAAGATAGATGAAGATATTTCTCCAACTATTCTCTTTTTCTTTTGGATTTGCAATCTTATCAATAAGATCTAATATTAAATTATCTTCTTTTATAACAACCAATAAACCATTACTTTTGCATAAAGATTGATAACAATTGTAACGACTATTACAATTATTATTAGAGTCATCCTCAGAGGTATTTTCTTCTTCAAGTCTGATTCATTAGATTCATCTTATGATAAGAAAATGTGCATCAATGACCTTTTAAGACCTTTATCTATAGATAATTCTTGAATCTCTTGTTTCATTTTACATTTATTGCAATAATGTCTTATATTTTTGCATTTATAATAGATAACTATCTTTTTCTTTTTCTTTTGCAGACTAGGCTTTTTTGTCTCTTTTAATCTTTCCTTTCAATAAAAGGATTTTGTTTTAGCCCTAGATTTATAACCCTTTTTTTGTGAATTTTTTTATGGTATTTCATGGGTGGATAACCCAATTATTCATGGAAGTTTCTTATAGCCTTTTTACCTTGTGTTTTCTCGTTTTGTAACTACTTAAATAGTTTTATTTCATTATAGAGTTTAACTCCTTATACTACAACTTTAGTAGCTAATTCTCCATAAGTATAACTATAGTCATTAATAGCTCTAGTATGATAGGTTTTTAACCTATTATTTACTTTTTTTGAAAATAAGGTACATAACCCTGATAAGAATTTTTCTTTCTAAAATGTACTTTCGCTATCTTCTTTAATACAAATTTTTTAAAAGAAAAAATGTTTATACCACCACCTAAAATGAGATAATTTCAAGCATCTCAAATTAATGAGTTGCTTACAAGTCTTGTCCATTAATAGGCTAGTTGTACCAATAATGTGATTAGTGATTAATGAGTTGCTCATAAGTCTTGTCTACCTATTGCATCCCTTGTTATATTTTAATAGTAAAAAATATTTGGGACTTAGTTTCTTTTAATAGGTAGAAGTCTTATTGGCCTTTAAGTTGTCTAATAAAACCATTGGTTATGAATTTTGCTATTTAGTGGTTAGAATTACCCTTAGACTTTGCAACAATAACAAACATCATCATGTAATAGAGTATGATATGGATATGATTTTTAAACATTCCATCTAAATTCTATTTAATAATGCTATTGGTATCATATTTTACATAATTGTACTCAAACTATTCCTCTAATAAGAGGTTTACAGGAGTCGGTTTAGGATAACATAATTTTGTAAGGACTTTATTAAAGTCATCTTGTTGATATTTATAGATTCCTTCTTATAAGAAAGTGCTAAATCTTTTATCGTAGGTTTTTGTTCTAATAAGAACATTTCTTCTATTTTTTGATATAATGTTTAGCTTTTAAAGATTCTTCTTCTTTAGTTTGTTCCTCTTTTCTTAGGATATAGGCTTCTTTCTCTTTTAATCCAAGGATTTTTTAACATTTTAATTATTCTATCCACTAACTTTACCCTTTCAAGATTTTATTTAACATATTAGAATCTATTTCTTCCAATGACTTGAGTTTAAATAAAACTTTTTTTCCTATATTTGGTATACATAAAGGTATGGGAGTTCATTAAGCTATTTCTTCAAACTTGTCTTCAACTCTATTAAGACGATTTCCTATAAATTAAAGATAAAGATTAGTATAATTTCTTACTGCATAACAACACTTGTAGATGGTTCTAGTTTATAGGGTGAAGTTATAACCTGACTCTCATCTACTTTGACTCTTAAATTTAATGAAAAAGGGTGAACACTAATAACCCTTTTTCCTTTTTTGGTAATGTATTATGGATAAGCCTTTTTAAAGACCATGCACTTTTTAGGGCTGAAAAATTTAGGAATAGTTTCTTTTTAAATTTATAAACTTTTTCCAAATAAGTGAAAATGTCTATACTTCTCATACTATTTGTATATATCTTATAGTGTTCATGTCATACTTCTTGTTCCTTATCATTAAAGGTCATAAAAGACCATTTCCTTTTTACAGTATTTTCAAGAAAGTAAAATAGCTCTCTTACCTCTTCATCTACCTCATTATCTACTTTAAGGATATAAAGACTTCTATTTTCATCCTAATATCCTTTATCAAATAAAGAAGGGGACCTAAGCCTAAAAGTCTAGTTGGTTGTTTCTAGTGGTTCATTAGCCATAAAAGCAGAAGTTAAGGGAGGAAAGTTAATTCTATATTAAGGCCAACTAACCTACTCTCTAGTTCTTCTAATACCTTCTAGCTCAATGATTAACATAAAGGAGGTAGAGAATCTAGGTTTAACTTTTTTTTTCCCTTTTCAAGGTTTAACCTTACACTTTTAAATGGAGTAAATCGGATTTCAACATCCCTATCTTTGAATTCAATTAATCCTTCTATCTATCTATTAACCTCTTTAACAAGTTCAACTGCTTTTCAAACATTCATCTTTAAGTAATTTAACTTGATCACAAGTAATGATTTTAAGAACCAAATATTAGATTTTGACCTATTGTTATCCACATATCTAATTGGAATTTTTATAATTCCTGGGACAATGGTGTTTATAACCTTATAATGTATCTTGTAAATAAGAATTAGATTTTCCAAAGTAGGCATCATATCTAAGTTATGTCTAGTAGCAAGCTTTAAATCTAGTATGAGTTATTTAAATCTAGTCTAGTGGCAAGCTTTAATGGTATTTGTACTATCTCAATATGGAAAAATTTGTATTTTTGTTGGTGTGAGCTAAGCTCATGGGATGGTAGAAAGAAGTCATTATAACCTTATGCTAAGGGTAAAACTTCTTCAAAAATCTTAATAAAATAATTATTTTTTGTTAAGAAACTTCTTTATTTATAAACATGGGAAGAGGAAGATGAGGGGAGAGTCTAGTTCTATAAAAAAATTATCTAAATCTTCACTATTACTTATTTCTTTATTGACTATTACTTCTAAACAATTGATTAGATCTTAATGATCCATGCCTCATGGTATCATTGTCAATGTCTTAAGCTATAACCCTGCATGCCTACACACAACAAAAGTAGGTACAAAAGCAGTACAACTAGGGTTTCAACTATGAAATAGAGATAAAATTTCTTAACTATTCAAAAGGTCAATGTCTAACTAGATTTGGGTACACTAGGCTCTAATACCATTCCTATCTTGGTAGCATAGGATCATACAAAAGGAAATATAAAAACTTTAAAACACATAGTTATGATATAAATAGAATTTTAAAGCAATTAAAAATAGCAAAATATAAAATTTCTATTAAAGAAATAGACTTAGAGAAATGATGCTTTCATTCCACGATACGTTGTCACAAGGTATTGTTTTGCATAGGTAATGATTGCACTAAGAAGAGAGAGGGAAGAGCAAACTTAGTTCTAGAGAGAAGGAAAATTTGACTTGCTTTACTTATGACCGAGAGCTCTTCTTATACCCATAACAGGTGATAACTATGATTAAAAGAATCTCTTTTACAAACTTGTCCTTGATTCCTTTTCCTAAAGTTGCTTTACTAAAAGCTTTCGGGTCTCATGACTACTTTTTCACTAAAAGTTGTTTGTTTGTTTGCCCTCTAGAGCTCATATGGGTGCTGGAAATCTTGCCTAAAATCATCATTAAGGTGTCTTTGACTGCTTTTAGCCTAGTCTGCTTGCATGTCCTGCTCTGGTTGGAGCAATCCAGCCATCATTTCTGATAACCTTTCTTTTGATACCAACTCCATTGAAGTCTTCAATATTTCTTCTAGGCTAGATGGCGTGGGTTTTGGTGGTGGAGCTTTAGGCCCATTGACGCAAATAATTCCTTAACCAGTATAGATTCCATCAAAGAAGTCAAACTCTTCCCACCATCAAATATTAATTTGTCTTGCCAGCCATGGAATATACTTGATATCAACATCTCAGACAGTAACCTATTTATCCATAATAGTATAACCCCACTTGATAATCCACAGGATATGATATGAAACTACAAACATTAATTATGGGTTTTTATCATCATTGTCTATTTCACAAAATTGTTCATAAATAGTTCTTACTTTATCAGGTAGGGTTATATGATGTAAACTTGATGCAGCCCACATTGCCGCATCTCTCACCAACAAGCCTTCATCGGCAAGTTCCACAATGTTTGCTCAGCCAAGAAGAGCAACTCACATTTAAGCTTGTCAGTCTTCTTGATAAGTCCATAACCAACAGGATTCTCATTGTTCACTTTGTCATTTCCTGTACATTGAAAATATTCTATTTTGATAATCTTTCTTTATTAGCTCCTAGTTCCTAGGCTTGATTTAAGTTGTAGGAAATATTATGTCTTTATTCAGTCCTAGTTCTTAGGCTTGATTTGGGTCTTTTCATTATCTTCTGTTTTGCTTTAAAATGTGATCAATGTTATGCACAAAAGCAACTTGATTGGATGAATGAAATTACCTTGGACATTCTTTTGAACCTCAAAGAGTTCATAACCATGAAAAACCTAAAAGAGTTTTCACTTCATCCTTGAAGGGTCGGAGCTTTTTAAAGTCTACAACCTTGAAGAGTTGTAGCCACCAATCTAGAAGAATTGATGCCTCACCAACTTTATTGGAAGCCTAGAAGAGCAACCATTGAAGTCCCTTCTTGTTTCCATGTTCTGACCAGTTTTGTTCTGTTAACTTCTTCTCCTAAATTGATAATTCTGTAGCACTAATCTGCAACAACTCAAAACATAAAAATTGTAGATCTACAAGTCCTTGTTCATTAGCAATTGGAATCACTCCATTCCGACCTACCAATTGAGAGATATGGCCATTTTCCTGACGACACGCAGAACTGAAATTTTCACTCGAATTTCTACAAGTCACCCTCCCGATCCTTTTTTATTTTTGACTTGATAGCCAAGCCTTCGGCTATATCATTTTAATATTGGAGCTTTAGAGGAGAGGACAATGCCTCTAAAACAAGCCAGATGTCAAGGTGACAGAACCATTCCATTGAACGAAGTGTAAGAAAAAATTGATGCCTTAACCTGAGAAGTTCAGCATCTGAGGGTTGAAGCAAACAACTCTCCATCCCATTCCAGAACTGAAGAATCCAATGGCGATTCCTCTTCTTCCAAAAGTGTTCAGTCTTTTCCCCAAAAGAGGAATGCTCATTGTTGTGTACCAGAATTTTGTGAACCAGATTGGGAAAAGGAAATCAAGAGGGACATTTTGGAATTTTCTGGTATCGATTCTGCTGATGAATTCATTGATTGGTTGACACTTGTAAATGAAGTCTTTGAGTATAGAAATGTCTCAGATGATGGTCAGGTTGGAATCATTGCTATGCAATTCCAAGGCAAAGCCATAGCTTGGCGGCAATGAGAGAAACAAGCTCTCCAATCTATTAGTAAGGCTCCAACCACTTCATGGTGATAGATGGAGGACAAGATTCAAAAGTATTTCCTTCTCAAAGGATACAAGAGAGAGCACTACCAAAGGTACCAAAATTGAGGCAAGGTACGTGATTGGTGGACTAATACACCAATGAGTTCAAGAAATTGGTGATTCGCAATAATATTCAAGATCCAAAAGAGGCATTTGTGAGCAAGTATTTGAATGGTCTTCAACTTCATATCCAAGATGCCTTAGAAGTCCATGACATTTGGGATTTGGAGATGCACATCAAGGGGCACTCATAGTGGATTGTTCTTGCTATAGGAGGCTGCAAACCTCTACTTTGCCAAATCGAGCAATGGGGAGTACCTCTGGCACTGCAAAGTCACTGAAACTTTGACACAACCTGATAGTAAGCTCCCTACTCAACCCAATCTTTCAAAGCAACCAAGTACAATTGGTATGCATTGTTATTCTTGTGGGGAGATTGGTCATCATGCTAGCAATTGTCAATTCAATAAAAATCGACCAGTTGGCAAAGCTTTCTTGGTGGATAATGAGTTCGATGATGATAAGGAGGAGCTACACAAAGAAGAGTTAAAAGATGTTGAAGTTGTGGCAGAAGATGAACAAGTCATACATGGTGATTCTGGCAAGCTTCTCGTGGTAAGAACAATTTTCCATACCATTCAGCCTGCATCATTTTAGGGAAGGCATGTCAATTGATTATTGACTCCAATTTTTGTGAGAATGTGATTTCTGAAGTAGCAGCAAGTAAGCTAAAATTGGAGTTGAGGGTGCACCCAACACCTTACAAAATATCATGGTTAAAGAAGGGTACTGAGGTAACTATTTCCAAATGATGTCTTGTCAATCTTTCTATTGGCTCTATTTATTTTGACAAAATATGGCGTGATGTTCTACCTATGGATACTAGTCATATTATTCTTGGTCAACCAGTGGTAAATTGATGGAAAGACTATCCATGATGGCTATTGTAATACATATTCTTTCAAGTATGGTGAAAAGAGGATTACTCTAGTGCCTAGTAAGGAACTCTCAAGACTCCTTTTGTTGATAATTCCTTATCTCCAACTTTGTTAACAACAAAAGATGTGAAAGGTGCCATGAAGAGGGTTAGTATCATATATATTTTACTTAGCAAAACTGACATGATTGTATCTTCTAAGCCTCATCAACTGCAGCCTCTTTTGGAAGAATTTAATAACATCTGTCCAGATGACTTACCACCAGGTCTTCCTCCAATGAGAGACATTCAACATCAAATTGATTTGATGCCCGAAGCTTCACTACCTAATCTAGCTTATTACCGAATGAGTCCAGCGGAACATAAAGGATTGCAATGGCAAGTTATGGAACTCTAGAATAAGGGTTTTATAAGGGAGAGCCTCATTTCATGTACTGTTCCAACCCCCTCGCTGCCTAAGAAAAAAGGTACTTAGAGAATCTGTGTTGACAGTTGGGTGATCAACAAGATCACCACCGAATACCAGTTTCCAATACCATCTCTTGATTGTCTTTTGGATCAACTCTCTGGTGTGACTATCTTCTCAAAGCTGGATTTAAATAGTGGATATCACCACATCAGAACTAGACCCAAAGATGAATGGAAGACTGCATTCAAAACCAAAGATGGACTATTTGAGTGGCTAGTCATGCCATTCGGGTTGTCTAATGTGCCATCTACATTTATGAGGTTCATGACTTAGGTTTTGAAGCCATTTCTTGGGAAGTTTGTTGTGATTTATTTTGATGATATTCTAATTTTTAGCAAGTCTACTAATAAGCATCTGCAGTATCTTTGAGAAGTATTAGAAGTGTTAAGGCAAGAACACTTGCATGCGGCCCCTGACAAATGCTATTTCATGGTGCCACAAATCCTATTCTTGGGATTTCATATTTCAAAGGAAGGAATTTCAGTCAATGATGCTAAGATCAAGGTGATTAAAAAATGGCTGACTCTAACAGAAGTGCACAAAATTTGAAGTTCCCATGGTCTCATTTCTTTCTATCAACGGTTCATTATGCATTTTAGCACTATTATAGCCTCGCTCACATCCTGCATGAAGAGAGGGCATTTTTGAGTGGACATGCAAAGCCAAGGAAAGCTTTGAACACCTTAAAGAAAAATTGAGTACAACCCCAATTCTCACATTGCCTAATTTTGATTTTGTTTTTATGGTGCATTGTGATGCATCAAGTATTGGTATCAAAGGAGTTTTTAGCCAAGTAGGCCAGCCTATTGCCTTCTTTAACAAGAAATTGAATGGTGTAAAACTTTGTTATAGCACTTATGGTTTGAAATTTTATGCACTATTTTGCAAACTTGAGCATTGGAGGCAATAGCCCTATTCATCGAGGATTTATTTTGTACACTAATCATGAAGCTCTCAAGTATGTTTTAGGGCAACAAAAACTCAATTCTAGGCATGCCAAATGGGTTGAATATATTCAAGAATTCTCCTTCATTATCAAGTATAAGGCAAGATATCAAAATCAAGTTATTGATACTTTTAGTTAGAACAAGAGCTTAATACATACTATACACTCTACTATTCTTCGATTTGATTCTTTTTAGGAGTTGCATCAAGAAGATCCTTACCTTTTGAAGAATATTTTTGACATGCAAGAAAAGAAGCTTGCTAATTTTACTTTATGTGATGGTTTCCTGCTTAAAAGAAATTGTCTATATATGCTGGATTGCTCTATTTAACAAAGGGTGATCGATGAAATTCACCACAATGGACACTTTGGGTGTGACAAAACTATGCAACTTGTTTCAGAAAAGTATTTTTGGCCCCATCTAAAACTTGATGCATACCAAAATGTGATGAGTTGTCAACATTGCCAAGTAGGAAAAGGGCAAGCTACCAATGCAAGTCTATATTTGCCCTTACTGATACCATAAGCACCTTGGCAAGAAATCTCTATGAACTTTGTCCTTAGACTACCGCATACACTCAGAGGTATGAATTCAATCTTTATGGTTGTTGATAGGTTTTCAAAGATGACACGTTGCATTCCTTGTTGTAGAACTATGGATGTCTTAGGAATTGTTGACTTATTCTCCAAAGAAGTCTACAAATTACAAGGCATTCCTAAGACTATTACTTCTAATCATGATGCAAAGTTCTTTAGGTCCATGGGCAATTTATTGAGGACTTTGATTGATGATAACCCTTGCTCTTAGGAGACACGATTGTCACTTGAGGAATTTGCTTATAATTGTTCAATGAATTGTACTACTAGATATAGTCCTTTTGTGATTGTATATGGGCATCAACCAAAGACTACTCTCAATCTTGCACCGATTCCTTTTGCTGAAAAATCCATCAATAAAGTGTATGATATTGTTTCTCAAATGAGGATAGTCCATGAAGAGGGTGTTGAAATTTAGAGAGCAAGGCTGAGTCTTATAAAAGGGATGTTGACAAATGGCAACGTGAAACTATCTTTGAACCTGGAGATTTTGTTTGGGCTTATTTACCACTGTAGTGACATCTTGCTGGAAGCTACAATAAGCTTAGTGATTGAAAGCTTGGACCACTTGAAGTTCTTGAGTGAATCAATCCTAATTCATATCAACTAAAGCTTCTTTCTCATATGAAGATACTAATGTATTCAATGTGCGTCATTTAACACCTTATATGGGCGATTCTTCTAATAATGATGATTCAAATTTAGGGATGGATTCTTCTAAAGAAAGGGGGAATGCTGCAGCCCACATCACTGTGTCTCTCACCAACAGGCCCTTATTGACAAGTTCTACAACATTTGCTTAGCCAAGAAGATGAGATCGCATTCAAGGTCACTAGTCTTCTCAATAAGTCTATAACCAAAAAGATTCTCATTGTTGATTTTCCATAACCAATAAGATTCTAATCGTTAACTTTGTCATTTCCTATACATTGAAAATATTTTGTTTTGATAATCTTTCTTTATTAGCTTTTAGTTCCTATACTTGATTTAAGTTGTGGAAAATATTCTATTTTTATTTGGTCATAGTTCCTAGGCTTTATTTGAGTTTATTCATTATCTTTTTTTTCTTTTGCTTTAAAAGGTAATCAATATTATGTAGAAAAGTGACTTGATTGGATGAATAAAATTGCCTTGGGCATTCTTTTGAACCTTGAAGAGTTCATACCCTTGAAGAAAACCTAAAAGAATTTTCACTCCATCTTTAAAGAGTTAGAGCTTTTCAAAGTCTACATCTTTGAAGAGTTATAGCCATCAATCTAGAAGAATTGATGTCGTACCAACTTCATTGAAAGCCTAGAAGAGCAACCATTGAAGTCCTTTCTCATTTTCATGTTTTGGCTAGTTTTATTTTGTTCACTTCTTTACCTAAATCAATAACTCTACTGCACTTTTCTGCAAAAACTCAAAACACAAAAATTGTAAATCTACAAGTCCTTGTTTGTTAGTGATTGGAATCACTCTAGATTTGCTAATAATCAAATTTCATATGAAAGTTTGAAAATATCTAGGTTTCATAAAGTCAATTTAGTAAATCTTTCTTATTAGGTTTAGGACACTTAATCCTTGTGAATGTCTTATTTAAAGGCTTATAATCAATAACTAATCTTAGAACTCCTCTTTCTAGTTCTACAGCATTTTCAACATAAAATGTTTGGAAACTCCATGGGTTATTATTGTTCCAAATAAGCCCTTTCTTTAAGAGATTGTTTATTTTATTTTTACAGGTTTCTAAATGCCTTGGTCTCATAGCTATAGGGTGGATCGTAATAGGTATTTGACTTTTATTAAAAGTTGTTTCATATAGTAACTCTATTACATGCTTTTTTCTACTCCAAAAATCCATAAGAATCTCCACACAAACCAATATTTCTAGTTTTTCTTTTATTTCCTATATTTTGACTTAAATAATAGGAGTATTAATTTTTTCTTGTAAATATTTACCTTTTACCTCATTTTACAAAAATTAAATAAATCACTCTTTTCTCTTAATTATTTTTTGAAATAAATCTATCTCCTTATATTAAGAAGTAGATATAAACTTAAAGTTAATACGCTTTTCATCTATTTTGGAGAAAATCTCCCTTATCATTAATTTCCTTAATAAGATATAGCATATGCAAGAAGGGGTTTCCTAAAATAACATCTTGTGATAGATTTTTAACTAGTACAAATGGAATTTCTATATAAATTCCCTTATTATATGTAACAACTTATGATAAGTAACAAGCTTGCTTTTATTAATAGTATTTAACACTATGATTTTTGAGAAGTATTTTGAAGGAACTATTCTCTCACTAATATAATTCATATTAGTACCTGAATTTATTAAGGTTATGACAAAAAAAAAAGTACTTTTTATTAATTGTGATAGGTTTTTAACTAGTACAAATGGGATTTCTATACAAATGTCCTTATTGCATATAACAACTTATAATAGCTTGTACTTAATAACAAACTTGCTCTTATCAACAATATTTAACACTTCATTGGTTTTTGAAAAATATTTTAAAGGAACTATTTTCTCATTAATACAATTCATATTAGCATTTGAATTTATTAAAGTTATGGCAAAAAAGATATATTTTTTATTAATTACTACAATGACCTGAGTATGTCATTTATTTATGATAACCCTATCAATTAAATTGACATATTAAAGAGTACTTATCTTTTTTTTTTAAAAAAAAAAGAAGTATCTAAAATGTTTGCTAATTTATTTTATTAGACATGGATTCTAGAACTACTATCTTTCTTTTAATTTTTTTTATTTTAGCCTTTAATTGATTAATCTTAACTTTAAGTTCACTAACCAAAGGTTTGATTGCTATTGTTCTTTTTAAATAACATTTTTTAAACTATAATCTTCTTTTTATTCTTTCAATTTCGTCTCATCTTGAGTTGGATAAAGATATTTCTCCAACTGTTCTTTCTTTTTCTTTTGGATTTGTAATTTTATCAGTAAGATTCAATAACCAATTATCTTCCTTTGTAAAGACTAATAGGCTATTACTTTTGTGTAAAGTTTGATAATAGTTGTATCGACCATTATAGCTATAATCAATGTCATCCTTAGAGGTGGTTTCTTCTTCAAGATGATCTACTTCTAAATCTAATTTATCATATTCATCTTCTAATAAGAAGATGTACATTAATGACCTTTTAAGGCCTTCATTTATAGATACTTTTTAAATCTTTTATTTCATTTTGCATTTAACAAAATAATTTCCTATTTTTCTACATTTATAATGAACAACTGTCTTTTTCTTTTTCTTCTCTTTTAATTTTTCCTTTGAATAAAAGGATTTCTTTTGAGTCTTAAGTTTATAACCCTTTTTGTGAATTTTTTAGAATATTTTATAGATGGATAACCCATTTGCTCACATAAATTTCCTAGAGTCTTTTTACCCTATATTTTCTCATTTTATAGCAACCTATATAGTTTAATTTCATTACAAAATTTAACTCCTTCTCTTACAACCTTAGTAGCCAATTCTCCATGAATATAACTAGAGTAGTTAATGACTCTAATATGATAGGTTTTTAACCAATTTTTTACTCTTTTTGAAAGTAAGGTAGGTAATCCTGATAAGAATTTTTCTTTTCAGAAAATACCCTATCTATCTTCTCTAGTAAAACTTTTGAAAAAAATGCATCTTTACACCACCTAAAATGAGATAGCTATAAAGGGCAAACAGACAAACAACTTCTAGTGGAAAAGTAGTTATAGATCCTAAAAATTTTTATTAAAGCCACTTTAGGAAAAACAAGGAATCCAAGACAACTTTACTTTATAAAAGGGATTCCTTCAATCATGGTTATCACCTTTTATGGGTATAAGAAGACTTTTCCATCATAGGACAAAAAAGGTCAAATTTCCCTTCTCTTATTTTCTCTTCTCTTCTCCATGCAGTCTTTATCTATGTGCAATAAAACCTTAAAAGGATGTAATGTTAAATGAACACATTATTTTCTATAATTCTATTTCTTTAATAGAAGTTTTATATCTTGTTGTTTTTAATTGCTTTAAAATTCTATTTATATCATATTGATGTGTTTTAGGGTTTTTATGTTTCTTTTTTTATGATCTAATGCTTCCAAGATAGGAATAATATTAGAGCCTTGTGTACTCATATCTAGTTAGACATTGACCTTTTGAATAGTTGAGAAAGTTTAAGTTTATTAGTGTCTCATAGTTGAAACCCCAAGTTGTATTACCTTTGTACCCACTTTTGTCATATGTCTACGTGTAGGGTTATGGGTTAGGATGTTTATAGTGATACCATGAGGCATGAATAGGTTAACATCTAATCAATTGTTCAGAAGTAATAGTCTTTCTAAAAGTAAAAATAAAGAAAGAATTAGCAATGAAAGTTTAGATAATAATTATTTACAAAATTGAGATGGTACAAATTATTCCAAGGAGCTTATTGGCTCACACCAATAAAAGTACAAATTTCTCCATATTAGGATGGTACAAGTAGCATTAAAACCTACTACTCAAGTAGGTTTAAATAATTCAACTACAATCTATGTTTGTGGTAAAAGACATAGCAGATTTCATGACTCCTTATTAGAAGTAATTGAATCCACTTTAAGTGATAGACTTATATGGTTTTCATATTTTTCAAATTTTACTTTATTATTGTTAGATCATAATTTGATATATGCTTTATGTTTAGATATTAAAACCAAAATATTTGATATGATGTCTACTTCAAAAAATCTAATCCTTATTTACAAGATACATTATAAGATTATAAATACCATTGTTTTAGGAATTAAAGAAATTCTACGTAAACATTATTTTTGACTAACAGCTCAAGATCTAATGTTTTGGTTCCTAAAATAATTGCTTGGGATTAGGTTAAATTACTTGAAATATGGAAGTTAGGAAAAGCAATTGAACCTATTAAACAGGTAGAAATAATTTAATTGAAAGATAAGGATGCTGAAATTTGATTTGCTACATCTAAAGTGTGAGGTTAAAACCTAAAAAAAAAGGAAAAAAAAGGTTAAACCTAGATTCTCTACCTCTTAAGTGCTAATCATTGAGTTGGAAGCTATTAAAAGAATTAGAGAGTAGGTTAATCAACGTCAATATAGAATTAACTTTCGTCCCTTAACTTTTGTTTCTATGGCTAATGAACCACTAGAAACATCTAGTTAGGCTTCTAGGCTAGGTCTCCTTCTTTATCTGATATGGGATATCAATATGAAGATAAAGTCTCTATGTCCTTGAAGTAGTTAATGAGGTAGATGAAAAAGTGAGAGAGTTATTTAACTCTCCTAAAAATATTGTAAATGGAAATGGTTTTTAATGACCTTTAATGATAAGGAATAAGAAGTATGACATAAATGTCATAAGATATACACCAATAGTATAGGAACCATAAACGTTTTCACTTATTTGGAAAAGGTTTATAAACTTAAAAAGAAACCTTTTCCAAAATTTTCAAACTTGAAAGAGTGTATGGTCCTTAAAAAAGTATATCATTAATAAATTTCCAAAAAAAGGAAAAAGGGTTATTAGTGTTCACCCTCTTACACTAAAATTAAGCATCAAAGTAGATAAGAGTGAGGTTATTACTTCCCTTTATAAAGCAAAACCATCTACAAGTGCTATCATATAATAAGGAAATTATAATAATATTTATCTTTAATCTATAGGAAATCAACCTAATGGAATTTAAGACAAGATTGAAGAAATAGCTCAACAAGCTCTAAGACCTCTAGTTAAACCAAAGATAGAGAAAAGGGTTTTATTTATACCATACCATTAGAAGAAATAGATTATAATATGTCAAGTAAAAATCCTAAAATGGCAGAGTTATTGGATGTAATAGTTTAAAGTTTAAAAAACCTTGGATTAAAAGAAAAAGAAGCCTCTGTCTTAGGAAAAGAGGAACAAATTAAAGAAGAAGAATCTTCATAAACCAAAGATTGTATAAAAAAAAAATAAAAGAAATGTTCTTATTAGAACAAAAACCTATGATAAAAGATCTAGAACCTTTTTATGAGAAGGAAACTATAAATATCAATAAGATGACTTTTAATAAAGTCCCTACAAAATTATATTATCCTAAATTAACTCGTGTAGACCTCTTATTAGAGGAATAGTTTGAATACAATTATGTATAATATGATGATAGCAACATTGTTAAATGGAATTTAGATAGAATGTTTGAAAATCAAATCTTTATCTTATTCCATTACATGATGATGTTTGTCACTGCTATAAAGTCTAAGGATAATTTTGACTACCAAATAGCAAGATTCATAATTAATGGTTTTACTAGACAACTTAAAGGCTGGTGGGATTTCTACTTATTAAAAGAAACTAAGTCCCAAATATTTTTTGTTATTAAAATAAAACAAGGGATACAACTGGAAGACAATGTTAATACACTAATTTATACAATTACTAATTATATTATTGGTACAAATACCCTATTGATTAGCAAGACTTGCAAGTAATGAATTAATTTAAGATGCATAAATCTATCTCATTTTAGGTGGTTTAAGATGTGTTCTTTTCAAAGTTTACTAGAGAAGGTAGTTAAAGTATCTTCTACAAAGAAAAATTCTTATAAGGGTTACCTCCCCTATTGACTACCCGAATTATACTTATGGAGAATTAATTGTTGAGGTTGTAGCAAAAGGAGTTAAACTTTGTAATGAAATAAAACTATTTAGGCAATTGCAAAATGAGAAAATACGGGGTAAAAAGGTCTTAAGAGAATTTTGTGAACAAATGGGTTATCCACTTATGAAATAGCCTAAAAAAATTCACTAAAAAAGAGTTATAAACTTAGGCCTCAAAAGAAATCTTTTTATTCAAAGCAAAGATTAAAAGAGAAACAAAAGCCTAATTCACTAATAAATGCAAAATTAAACAAAAGATTCAAGAATTATTTATCGATGAAGGCCTTAAAAGGTCATTAATGCACATCATCTTATCATAAGATGAATCTAATGAATGGGATTTAGAAATAGATCTTCTCACAGAAGAAACTACTTATGAGGATGACTTTGATAATAACTGTAACAGTCAATCCACCTTTTCTTGCAATAACTCATTCACACTTAATGATCTTGAAAATAGTTTATATGCCCACAAAAGGCACTATTTCATGGCAACAAGCACATCTATACTCCCTCAGGACTAGGAATGTGTTGCATTTCATTCAATAAGGAGTCTTTCATCATGACTAGCATTTCTTTCAAGGATTTTCGATATAATTTCTTAATAATGATACAATCTCTTCATTTCTTCCTAACAAGGTTCCACCTTTTGTTACAATGACTCATTCACACATAATGATCTTAAAAATAGCTAGCATGCCAACAACAGGCACTTTATTCATGACAACAAGCACATTAATACTCACTTAGAACAAAGAATCCACTGAATTTGATAAATCAAGGAGTCTTTGGTGATAACTAGCATTTTTACAAGTATTTTCTGCTTAATTACAGGGTAAAGGGACCGTCTCTTGATTTCTTCCTAACAATGCTCCACATTTTGTTGTAATTATCTATTCATACTTAATGATCTTGAAAATAGATTGTGTGCCCATAATAGGCACTAACATTTATGGCAATAAGCACATCTATTCTCCCTTAGATGTAGGAATCCGTTAAATTTCTTTAAATAAGGAGTCTTTGATGATGACTAGCATTTCTTACAAGCATTTTCATTACAATTACAGAATAATGAGACTATCTCTTCATTTCTTTCTAACAAGGCTCCACCTTTTGTTGCAATAACTCATTCACACTTAGGATCTTAAAAATAGCTTGTGTGCCCACAACAAGCACTATATTCATGCCAACAAGCACATTTATACTCCCCTGGAACTACAAATGTGTTGAATTTCATTCAACAAGTAGTCATTGATGATGACTTGTATTTCTTACAAGCTTTTTCGTTATAATTATTGAATAATGAGATCATCTCTTCATTTCTTCCTAACAGGGCTCCACAATTTGTTACCATAACTCATTCACATTTAATGGTCATGAAAATAGCTTGTGTGCCCACAACAGACACTATATTCATGGCAACAAGCACATCTATACTTCCTTGGAACTAAGAATGCGTTGGATTTCATTCAACAAGGAGTCTTTCATGATGACTAGCATTTCTTATAAGTATTTCCAATATAATTCCTAAATAATAAGACCAATTGTTCATTTCTTCCTAACAAGGCTCCTCCTTTTGTTACTATAACTCATTCACAATTAATGATCTTGAAAATAGCTTGTGCGCCCACAAAAGGCACTATATTCATGGCTATAAGCACATCTATACTCCCTTGGAATAAAGAATGTGTTGAATTTCATTCAATAAGGAGTCTTTGATGATAACTAGCATTTCTTACAAATATTTTTGGTATAATTATTGAATAATGATATCGTCTTTTCATTTCTTCCTAACAAGGCTCCACCCTTTGTTACAATAACTCATTCACACATAATGATCTTAAAAATAGCTTGTTTGCCAACAAAAAGTACTTTATTCATGACAACAAGCACATCTATACTCCCTTGGAACAAGGAATCTGCTGAATTTCATTAATCAAGGAGTCTTTGGTGATGATAAGCATTTTTACAAGTATTTTCTGCTTAATTATAGACTAAAGAGACCATCTCTTGATTTCTTCCTAACAATGCTCCATGTTTGGTTGTAATTACCCATTCACACATAATGACTTTGAAAATAGCTTGTGTGCCCACAACACGCAATAATATTTATGGCAACAAGCACATATATACTCCCTTGGAACTAGGAATCTATTGAATTTCATTAAACAAAGTGTCATTGATGATGACTAGCATTTCTTACAAGCTTTTTCGGCATAATTATTGAATAATGAGACCATCTATTCATTTTTTCCTAGCAAGGCTCCACCTTTTATTGTAATGACTCATTCACACTTAAGGAACTTGAAAATAGCTTGTGTGCCAACAATAGGTGCTATATTCACGACAACAAGCACATCTATACTCCCTTGGATGTAGGAATCCATTGAATTTCATTAAACAAGGAGTCTTTGATGATGACTAACATTTCTTACAAGCTTTTTTAGTACAATTATTGAATAATGAGATTGTCTCTTGATTTCTTCCTAACAATGCTGCACGTTTTGCTGGTAATTACCCATTCACACTTAATGATCTCTAAAATAAATTGTGTGCCTACAATAGGCACTAATATTCAAGGCCACAAACACATCTAGACTCTCCTAGAGCTAAGAATGCAATGAATTTCTTCAAACAAGGAGTCTTTGATGATGACTAGCATTTTCAGTACAATTACTGAATAATGAAACCGTCTCTTCATTTCTTCCTAAAAAGGCTCCACCTTTTGTTGCAATTACTCATTCACACTTAAGGATCTTGAAAATAACTTGTGTGCCAACAATAAGTACTATATTCATGACAATAAGCACATTTACACTCCCCTACAACTAGGAATGCATTGAATTTCATTCAACAAGGAGTCATTAATGATGAATATCATTTCTTACAAGCTTTTTAAGTATAATTACAAAATAATCAGATTGTCCCTTCATTTCTTCCTAACAGTGCTCCACCTTTTGTTGCAATAACTCGTTTACACTTAATGGTCATGAAAATAGCTTGTGTGCCCACAACAAGCACTATATTTATGACAAACAAGCACATCTATACTCCCTTGGAACTAGGAATGCATTGAATTTCATTCAACAAGGAGTCTTTGATGATGACTAGCATTTCTTACAAGTATTTTTGGTATAAATAATGAATAATGACATGGTCTCTTCATTTCTTCTAAACAAGGCTCCACCTTTTGTTACAATAACTCATTCACACATAATGATCATGAAAATAGCTTGTGTGCCAACAACAAGCACTTTATTCATGACAACAAGTACATCTATACTCCCTAAGAACAAATAATCTACTGAATTTTATTAATCAAGGAGTCTTTGGTGATGACTAGCATTTTTACAAGTATTTTCTGATTAATTACAGACTAAAGAGACCGCTTCTTGATTTCTTCCTAACAATGCTCCATGTTTTGTTGTAATTACCAATTCAGACTTAATGATCTTCAAAATAGCTTGTGTGCCCATAAGAGGCATTAATATTCATGGCAACAAGCACATTTATAGTCCCCTGGAACTAGGAATCCATTGAATTTCTTTAAACAATGAGTCATTGATGATGACTAGCTTTTCCTATAAGCTTTTTCGATATAATTATTGAATAATAAGACCATCTCTTCATTTCTTCCTATCAAGGCTCCATCTTTTGTTGCAATAACTCATTCACACTTAAGGATCTTGAAAATAGCTTGTGTGCCAACAACAAGCACTATATTCATGGCAACAAGCACATCTATACTCCCTTGGATGTAGGAATCCATTGAATTTTGTTACACAAGGAGTTTTTGATGTTGACTAGCATTTCTTACAAGCATTTTTCAGTACAATAACTAAATAATGAGACCGTCTCTTTATTTCTTCCTAACAAGGCTCCACCTTTTGTTACAATAACTCATTCATACTTAGGTTCTTGAAAATAGCTTGTGTGCCTATAACAAGCACTATATTCACAACAATAAGCACATCTATACTACCTTGGATGTAGTAATCTATTAAATTTGATTAAACAAGGAGTTTTTGATGATGACTAGCATTTCTTACAAGAATTTTCAGTACAATAACTAAATAATGAGGTCATCTCTTTATTTCTTCCTAACAAGGCTCCACCCTTTTGTTGTAATAACTCATTCATACTTAGGTTCTTGAAAATAGCTAATGTGCCTACAACAGGCACTATATTTATGGCAACAAGCACATCTATACTCCCCTATAACTAAGAATGTGTTAAATTTCATTCAACGAGGAGACATTAATGATGGCTAACATTTCTTACAAGACTTTTTGGTATAATTACTGAATAATGAGATCGTCTCTTTATTTCTTCCTAATAAAGCTCTAACTCATTCACACTTAATGGTCTTGAAAATAGCTTATGTGCCCACAACAAGCACTATATTCATGGCAAACATGCACATCTATACTCCCCTTGAACTAGGAATGCATTGAATTTTATTCAACAAGGAATCTTTGATGATAACTAGCATTTCTTACATGTATTTCCATTAGAATTATTGAATAATGAGACTGTTTGTTTATTTCTTTCCAACAAGGCTCCTCCTTTTGTTGCAATAACTCATTCACACTTAATGATCTTGAAAATATCCTATGTGCCAACAATAGGCACTATATTCACGACAACAAGCACATTTATACTCCCTTAGATGTAGGAATCCGTTGAATTTCATTAAACAAGGAGCCTTGATGATCACTAGCATTTCTTACAAGCATTTTCAGTAGAATTATTAAATAATGAGATTGTCTCTTTATTTCTTCCTAACAAGGCTCCACCTTTTGTTGTAATAACTCATTCATACTTAGGTTCTTGAAAATAGCTTGTGTGCCCAAAATAGGCATTATATTTATGACAACAAGCACATCTATAGTCCCCTAGAACTAAGAATGCATTGAATTTCATTCAACAATTAGTCATTGATGATGACTAGTATTTCTTACAAGCTTTTTTGGTATAATCACTAAATAATGAGATCATCTCTTCATTTCTTCCTAACAAGGCACCACCTTTTATTGCAATAACTCATTCATACTTAGGATGTTGAAAATAGCTTATATGCCCACAACAGGCACTATATTTATGGCACCAATCACATCTATACTCCCTTGGAACTAGGAATGCATTGAATTTCATTCAATAAGGAGTCTTTGATGATGACTAGCATTTTTTACAAGTATTTTCGGAATAATTACAGAATAATGAGACCGTATGTTATTTCCTTCCTAACAAGGCTCCTCCTTTTGTTTCAATAACTCATTCACTCTTAATGATCCTAAAAATAGCTTGTGCGCCCATAAAGGCACTATATTCATGGCAATAAGCCAATTTATACTCCCTTGGAACTAGGAATACATTGAATTTCATTCAATAAGGAGCCTTTGATGATGACTAGCTATCCTTACAAGTATTTTTGGCATAACTAATGAATAATGAGATCGTCTCTTCATTTTTTTCTAACAAGGCTCTAACTTTTGTCTCAATAACTGATTCACACTCAAGGATCTCGAAAATAGCTTGTGTGCCAACAATAGGCACTATATTCATGACAACAACCACATTTATACTCCCGTAGAATAAGGAATCCACTGAATTTCATTAAGGAGTCTTTGGTGATGACTAACATTTTTACAAGTATTTTTTACTTAATTATAGACTAATGAGACCGTCTCTTGATTTCTTCCAAACAATGCTTAATGTTTTGTTGTAATTACCCATTCATACTTAATGATCTTAAAAATAGATTGTGTGCCCATAATAGGCACTAATATTCATGGCAACAAGTACATCTATTCTCCCTTGGAGGTAGTAATCCATTGAATTTCAATAAACAAGGAGTCTTTGATGATGATTAGCATTTCTTACAAGCATTTTTGATACAATTACTAAATAATGAGACAATCTCTTCATTTCTTCCTAACAAGGCACCACCTTGGGTTACAATAACCCATTCACCCTTAGGATCTTGAAAATAGCTTGTGTGCCCACAACAGGCACCATATTCATGGCAATAAGCACATCTATACTCCCCTAGAACTAAGAATGTGTTGAATTTCATTCAACAAGGAGTCTTTGATAATGACTTGCATTTCTTACAAGTATTTTTGGTATAATTACTGAATAATGAGACCGTCTGTTCATTTCTTCCTAACAAGGCTCCTCCTTTTGTTGCAATAACTCATTTTCACTTAGGATGGTGAAAATAGCTTGTGTACCCATAATAGGAGCTATATTCATGGCAACAAGCACATCTATACTCCCCTGGAACTAGGAATCGTTGAATTTCATTCAACGAGGAGTCTTTGATGATGACTAGCATTTCTTACAAGCTCTTTCATTATAATTACTGAATAATGAAATTTTCTCTTTATTTCTTGCTAACAAGGCTCCACCCTTTGTTGCAATAACTCATTCACTATTAATGATCTTAAAAATAGCTTGTGTGTCAACAACAAGCACTATATTCACAGTTACAAGCACATCTATACTCCCTTGGAAAAAGGAATCAGCTAAATTTCATTAATCAGGGAGTCATTGGTGATGACTAGCATTTTCACAAGTATTTTCTACTTAGTTACAAACTAATGAAATTGTCTCTTGATTTCTTCCTAACAATACTCCATGTTTTGTTGTAATTACCTATTCATGGCAACAAGCACATCTATTCACCCTTAGATGTAGGAATCCTTTCAATTTCATTAAACAAGGATTCATTGATGATGACTAGCATTTCTTACAAGCTTTTTCAGTATAATTACTGAATAATGAGACCGTCTTTTCATTTTTTCCTAACTGGGCTCAATCTTTTGTTGTAATAACTCATTCACACTTAAGATCTTGAAAATAGCTCATTTGTCGAAAAAAGACATTATATTCATGGCAACAAGCATATCTATACTCCCTTGGAACAAGGAATCTGTTGAATTTCATTAACGAAGGAGTCTCTCGTGATGACTAGCATTTCTTACAAGTATTTTCTACTTTATTACAAACAAAAGAGACTGTCTCTTGATTTCTTCCTAACAATGCTCCATATTTTGTTGTAATTACCCATTCTAACTTAATGATCTTGAAAATAGCTTGTGTGCCCACAAAAGACACTAATATTCATGGCAACAAGCACATCTATACTCCCTTGAAACTAGGAATGTGTTGAATTTCATTCAACAAGGAGTCTTTGATGATAACTAGCATTTCTTACAAGTATTTTTAGTATAATTAATGAATAATGATATCGTCTCTTCATTTCTTCCTAACAAGGTTCTGCCTTTTGTTACAATAACTCATTCACACATAATGATCTCGAAAATAGCTTATGTGCCAACAACAAGCATTTTATTCACGACAACAAGCACATATATACTCCCTTGGAATAAGGAATCTGCTGAATTTCATTAATCAAGGAGTCTTTAGTGATGATAAGCATTTTTACAAGTATTTACTGCTTAATTACAAACTAAAGAGATTGTCTCTTGATTTTTTCCTAACAATGCTCCACATTTTGTTGTAATTACCCATTCTTACTTAATGATCTTGATAGTAGCTCGTGTGCCCACTAGAGGCACTAATATTCATGGCAACAAGCACATCTATACTCCCTCATAATTAGTAATCCATTGAATTTCATTAAACAAGGAGTCATTAATGATGACTAGTATTTCTTACAAACTTTTTAGGTATAATTATTGAATAATGAGACCATCTCTTCATTTCTTCCTAACTAGGCTCCACCTTTTGTTGCAATAACTTATTCACTCTTAATGATTTTGAAAATAGTTTGTATGCCCACAATAGGCACTATATTCATGGCAATAAGCACATCTATACTCCCTTGGAACAACAAATCTGCTAAATTTCGTTAATCAAGGAGTCTATAGTGATGACTAGCATTTCCTATGAGTATTTTCCACTTAATTACAAGCTAATAAGACCATCTTTTGATTTCTTCCAAACAATGTCCATGTTTTGCTATAATTGCCCATTTAGACTTAATGATCTTCAAAATAGTTTGTGTACCCACAACAAGCTCTAATATTCATGGCAACAAGCATATTTATTCTCCCTTGGATATAGGAGTTCGTTCAATTTCATTAAATAAGGTGTCTTTGATGATGACTTGCATTTCTTACAAGCATTTTTCTTACAATTACTGAATAATAAGACTGTCTCTTCATTTCTTCCTAACTACGCTCCACCTTTTCTTGCAATAACACATTCACACTTAATGATCATGAAAATAGATTGTGTGCCCACAATTGGCACTATATTCATGGCAATAAACACATCTATACTCCCTTAGAACAAGGAATCTAATGAATTTCATTATACAAGGACTCTTTGGTGATGACTAGCATTTCTTACAAGTATTTTCTACTTAATTACAAACTAATGAGACCATCTTTTGATTTCTTCCGAACACTACTCCACGTTTTGTTGTAATTACCCATAAACACTTAATGATCTTGAAAATAGATTGTGTGCCCACAATAGGAACTAATATTCATGGCAACAAGCACATATATTCTCCCTTGGAACTAGGAATCCATTCAGTTTCATTAAATAACAAGTCATTGATGATGACTAGCATTTTTTATAGGCTTTTTTAGTATAATTACTGAATAATGAGACGGTGTCTTCATTTCTACCTAACAAGGCTTCACCTTTTGTTGCAATAGCTCATTCTCACTTAATGGTCCTTAAAAAATCTTGGGTGCCCAAAACAATAATATATTCATGGCAACTAGCCCCTCTCTACTCCCTTGGAAGTAGGAATCCATTAATTTCATTAAACAAGGAATAATTGATGTTGACTAGCATTTCTTACAAGCATTTTCAATATAATTTTTTAATAATGAGACCATCTCTTCATTTCTTCCTAATAAGGCACCACCTTTTGCTACAATAACTTATTCACACTTAGGATCTTGAAAAACGTTTGGTGCCCATAAGAGGCACAATATTCATGGCAACAAACACATATATTCTCCCTTGGATGTAGGAATTTGTTGAATTTCATTAAACAAGGAGTCTTTGAGGTTGACTAGCATTTATTACAGGCATTTTGGGTACAATTACTGAATAATGAGACTGTCTCTTCATTTCATCCTAACAAGGCTCTACCTTTTGTTGCAATAACTCACTCATACTTAGGATCTTGAAAATAGCTTGTGTGCCCATAATAGGCACTATATTCATGGTAACAAGCACATCTATACTCCCTTAGATCTAGGAATCCATTGAATTTCATTAAACAAGGACTCTTTGGTGATGACTAGCATTACTTACAAGCATTTTCGTTATAATTACTAAATAATGAGATCATCTATTCATTTCTTCCTAACAAGTTACCACCTTTTGTTGCAATAACTCATTCACACTTAATGATCTTGAAAATGGCTTGTGTGCCCTTAATAGGCACTATATTCATGGTAACAAGCACATCTATACACCCTTGGAGCAAGGAATACTTTGAATCTCATTAAACAAGGAGTCTTTGGTGATGACTAGCATTACTTACAAGCATTTTTATTATAATTACTAAATAATGAGATCATATATTCTTTTCTTCCTAACAAGTTACCACCTTTTGTTGTAATAACTCATTCACACTTAATGATCTTGAAAATGGCTTGTGTGCCCACAATAGGCACTAATATTTATGGCAACAAGCACATCTATTCTCCCTTGGAACTAGGAATCCATTCAATTTCATTAAACAATAAGTCATGGATGATGACTAGCATTTCTTACAAGATTTTTTAGTATAATTATTGAATAATGAGATGGTATCTTCATATCTTCCTAACAAGGCTCCACCTTCTGTTGCAATAACTTATTCACAGTTAATGGTCTTCAAAAAAGCTTGTGCACCCAAAACAACAATATATTCATGGCAACTAGCCATTCTATACTCCCTTGGAACTAAGAATCTATTAATTTCATTAAACAAGGAGTAATTAATGTTCACTAGCATTTCTTACAAGCATTTTTATTATAATTTCTTAATAACGAGACTGTCGTTTTATTTCCTCCTAACAAGGAACCACCTTTTGTTGTAATAACTCATTCACACTTAGGATCCTAAGAATATCTTATGTGCCCATAAGAGGCACAATATTCATGGTAACAAACACATCTATTCTCTCTTAGATGTAAGAATCCATTGAATTTCATTTAACAAGGAGTCTTTGATGTTGACTAGCATTACTTACAATGATTATCAGAATAGTTACTTAATAATGAGACTATCTCTTTATTTCTTCTTAACAAGGCTCTACCTTTTGTTACAATAACTCATTCATACTTAGGATATTGAAAATAGCTTGTGTCCCCATAACAAGCACTATATTCATGGCAACAAGCACAACTATACTCCCTTGGAGCATGGAATCCATTGAATTTCATTAAACAAGGAGTCTTTAATGATGACTAGCATTTCTTACTAGCATTTTCATTATAATTACTAAATAATGTGACCGTCTCTTCATTTCATCCTAACAAGGCACAACCTTTTGTTGCAATAACTCATTCACACTTAATGATTTTCAAAATAGCTTGCATGCCCACAATAGGCACTATACTCATGGCAACAAGTACATCTATTCACCCTTGGAACAAGGAATACTTTAAATCTCATTAAACAAGGAGTCTTTGGTGATGACTAGCATTACTTACAAGCATTTTCATTATAATTACTAAATAATGAGATCATCTATTCATTTCTTCCTAACAAGTCACCACCTTTTGTTGCAATAACTCATTCACACTTAATGATCTTGAAAATGGCTTGTGTGCCCATAATAGGCACTAATATTCATGGCAACAAGCACATCTATTCTCCCTTGGAACTAGGAATCCATTCAATTTCATTAAACAATAAGTCATTGATGATGACTAGCATTTCTTACAAGATTTTTTGGTATAATTATTAAATAATGAGATGGTATCTTCATATCTTCCTAACGAGTCTCCACCTTCTGTTGCAATAACTCATTCACAATTAATGGTCTTCAAAAAAGCTTGTGTACCCAAAACAACAATATATTCATGGAAACTAGCCATTTTATACTCCCTTGGAACTAAGAATCCATTAATTTCATTAAACAAGGAGTAATTAATATTGACTAGCATTTCTTACAAGCATTTTTATTATAATTTCTTAATAATGAGACTGCACTTTATTTCTTCCCAACAAGGAACCACCTTTTGTTGTAATAACTCATTCACACTTAGGATCCTAAAAATATCTTATGTGCCCATAAGAGGCACAAAATTCATGGTAACAAACACATCTATTCTACCTTAGATGTAAGAATCCATTGAATTTCATTTAACAAGGAGTCTTTGATGTTGACTAGCATTACTCACAATCATTATCGGAACAGTTACTTAATAATGAGACTATCTCTTTATTTCTTTTTAACAAGGCTCTACCTTTTGTTGCAATAACTCATTCATACTTAGGATATTAAAAATAGCTTGTGTCCCCATAACAAGCACTATATTCATGGCAACAAGCACAACTATACTCCCTTGGAACAAGGAATCCATTGAATTTCATTAAATAAGGAGTCTTTAATGATGACTAGCATTTCTTACTAGCATTTTCATTATAATTACTAAATAATGTGACCGTCTCTTCATTTCATCATAACAAGGCACAACCTTTTGTTGCAATAACTCATTCACACTTAATGATTTTCAAAATAGCTTACATGCCCACAATAAGCACTATATTCATGGCAACAAGTACATCTATTCACCCTTGGAACAAGGAATCCTCTAAATTTCATGAAACAAGGAGTCTTTAGTGATTACTAGCATTCCTTACTAGTATTTTCTACTTAGTTATAGACTAATAAGACCGTGTCTTGATTTCTTCCTGACAAAGCTCAACATTTTGTTGTAATTGCTCATTCACACTTAATGATCTTGACAATAGCTTATATGCCCACAATAGGCACTATATTCATGGCAACAAGCACATTTATACACCCTTGGAACTATGAATCCTTTGAATTTCATTAAACAAGGAGTCTTTGTTGATTACTAGCTTTTCCTACAAGTATTTTTTACTTAATTATAGACTAATGAGTTTATCTCTTGGTTTTATGGGAACAAGCACATCTATATTGCTTCAGAATTTGGAATTCGTTAATTTTATTATACAAGTAGTCATTGATGATGACTAGCATTTCTTACAATTATTTTCGGTATAATTACTAAATAATGAGACCATCCCTTCATTTCTTCCTAACAAGGCTCCACCTTTTGTTGCAATAACTCATTCACATTTAATGGTCTTTAAAAAAGCTTATGTGCCCAAAACTGTAATATATTCATGGCAATTAGTCCCTCTATACTCCCTTGGAACTCAAAATCCATTAATTTCATTAAACAAGGAGTAATTGAAGTTAAGTAGCATTTCTTACAAGCATTTTCATTATAATTTCTTAATAATGAGACCGTCTCTTCATTTCTTCCTAACAAGGCACCACCTTTTGTTACAATAACTCATTCACACTTAGGATCTTGAAAATAGCTTATATGCCCACAACAAGCACTATATTCATGGCAACAAGCATATTTATACTTCCTTAGGACAAGGAATCCATTGAATTTCATTAAACAAGGACTCTTCAGTGATGACTAGCAATACTTACAAGTATTTTCTACTTAATTACAAACTAATGAGACTGCCTCTTGATTTCTTCCTAACAAGGCTCCACCATTTGTTGCAATAACTAATTCGCACTTAATGATCTTGAAAATAGCTTGTGTGCCCATAAAATGCACTATATTCATCGCAACAAGCACTTTTATTCTCCCTCGGAACTAGGAATGTGTTGAATTTCATTTAACGTGTCTTTGATGATGACTAGCATTTCTTACAAGTATTTTTGGTATAGTTATTGAATAATGAGACCAGTTTTTCATTTCTTCCTAGCAAGGCTCCAACTTTTGTTGCAATAACTCATTCACACTTAATGATTGTGAAAATACCTTGCATGCCCACAATAGGCACTCTATTCATGGCAATAAGCACATCTATACTCCCTTGGAACAAGGAATCCGCTGAATTTCATTAATCAAGGAATCTTTGGTGATGACTAGCATTTCTTACAAGTATTTTTGGTATAATTACTGAATAATGAGAAATCTCTTCATTTCCTCCTAACAAAGCTCCACCTTTTGTTGCAATAGCTCATCCACATTTCATGATCTTGAAATTAGCTTATGTGCCCACAAAAGGCATTATATTCATGGCAACAAGCAGATCTATACTCCCTTAGAACTAGGAATGTGTTGAATTTCATTCAACAACGTGTCTTTGATGATGACTAGCATTTCTTACAAATATTTTCTACTTAATTATAGAGTAAGAAGATCATCTTTTGATTTCTTCCTAACAATGCTTCATGTTTTGTTGTAATTTCCCAGTCACACTTAATGATCTTGAAAATAGCTTGTGTACCCACAACAGGGAATATATTGATTGTAACAAGCACATCTATACTCCCTCAGAACTAGGAATTCGTTAATTTCATTAAAGAAGGAGTCATTGATGGTGACTAGCATTTCTTACGAGTATTTTCAATATAATTACTAAATAATGAGACCATCTCTTCATTTCTTCCAAACAATGCTCCACATTTTGTTACAATATCTCATTCTCACTTAATGATCTTGAAAATAGCTTGTGTGCCCACAAAAGACACTATATTCATGGAGCAAGCACATCTATACTCCCTTGGAACAAGGAATTCGCTGAAATTCATTAATTAAGGAGTCTTTTGTGATGACTAGCATTTCTTGCAAGCATTTTTGGCACAATTACCAAATAATGAGAACATGGCTTCATTTCCTCCTAACAAAACTTCACCTTTTGTTGCAATAACACATTCACATTTTATGATCTTGAAATTAGCTTGTGTGCCCACAAAAGGCATTATATTCATGACAACAAGCACATCTATACTCCCTGAGAGCTAGGAATTTGTTGAATTTCATTCAAGAATGTGTCTTTGATGATGACTAGCATTTCTTACAAGTATTTTCTACTTAATTACAGAGTAATGAGGCCGTCTCTGGATTTCTCCCTAACAATGCTCCATGTTTTGTTGTAATTACCCAGTCACACTTAATTATCATGAAAATAACTTGTGTACCCACAATAGGGAATATATTGATTGTAACAAGCACATCTATACTTCCTTAGAACTAGGAATTCGTTAATTTTCTTAAAGAAGTAGTCATTAATGGTGACTAGCATTTCTTACAAGTCTTTTTAATATAATTACAGAATAATGAGACCGTCTCTTCATTTCTACCAAACAATGCTTCATTTTTTGTTGCAATATCTCATTCTCACTTAATGATCTTGAAAATAGCTTGTGTGCCCATAAAAGGCACTTCATTCATGGAAACAAGCACATTTATACTCCCTCAGAACTATGAATGCATTTAATTTCATTCAACAAGGAGTCTTTGATGATGACTAGTATTTCTTAGAAGTGTTTTTGGTATAATTCTTGAATAATGAGACCATCTCTTCATTTCTTCCTGACAAGGCTCTACCTTTTGTTGTAATAACTCATTCACATTGAATGATCTTGAAAATGACTTATGCGCCCACATCAAGCACTATATTCATGGCAATAAGCACATTTGTACTCTTGTGGAATAAATAATCCGTTGAATTTCACTAAACAAGGAGTCTTTGGTGATGACTAGCACTTCTTACAAGTATTTTGTACTTAATTAGAGACTAATAAGACTGTCTCTTTATTTCTTCCTAACAATGCTCCACTTTTTCTTGTTATTACCCATTCATACTTAATGATCTTGAAAATAACTTGTGTGCCCACAATAGGCAATATATTCATGGCAACAAGCACATTTATACTCCCTTAGAACTAAGAATCTGGTGAACTTCATTAAACAAGGGGTCTTTGATGATGACTAGCATTTCTTACAAGTATTTTTTACTTAATTACAAACAAATGAGACTATCTCTTGATTTCTTCCTAACAATGCTCCACTTTTTGTTGTAATTACCCATTCACACTTCATAATCTTGAAAATAGCTTATGTGCCCACACTAGGCACTAATATTCATGGCAACAAGCACATATATTCTCCTTTGGATGTAAGAATTTGTTGAATTTCATTAAACAAGGAGTCTTTGATAATGACTTGTATTTCTTACAAGCATTTTCGGTACAATTACAGAATAATGAGACCATCTCTTTATTTTTACTTAACAAGGTTGTACCTTTTGTTGCAATAGCTTATCACACTTAATGATCTTGAAAATAACTTGTGTGCCCATAACAGGCACTATGTTCATGGCAACAAGTACATCTATACTATCTTGGAACAAGGAATCCTTTTAATTTCATTAATCAAGGAGTCCTTGGTGATGACTAGCATTTTTTACAAGCATTTTTGGCACAATTACTGAATAATGAGAACATCTCTTCATTTCCTCCTAACAAAGCTCCACCTTTTGTTCCAATAACTCTTTCACGCTTGATGATCTTGAAAATAGTTTGTGTGCCTAACAAACGCAATATATTCATGGCAACAAGCACATCTATACTCCCTTGGAACTAGGAAATCGTTAAATTTCATTAAACAAGGAGTCATTCATGATGGCTTGCATTTCTTACAAGTATTTTCGGTATAATTATTGAATAATGAGACTGTCTCTTCATTTTTTCCAAACAAGGCTCCACCTTTGGTTGCAATAACTCATTCATGCTTAATGATCTTGAAAATAGCTTATGTGCCCACACAAAGCAATATATTCATGACAACAAGCATATTTATACTCACTCGGAACTAGGAATGCATTGAATTTCATTCAACAATGTGTCTTTGATGATGATTAACATTTCTTACAACTATTTTCGATATAATTGCTGAATAATGAGACCGTCTCTACATTTCTTCCCAACAAAGCTCCACCTTTTGCTGTAATAACTCATTCATACTTAATGGTCTTGAAAATAGCTTGTGTGCGCACAACAGACACTATATTCATGGCAACAAGGACATCTATACTCCCTTGGAACAAGGACTCTGTTGACTTTTATTAATCATGGAGTCTTTGATGATGACTAGCATTTCTTACAAGTAATTTCTACTTAATTACAGACTAATGGGACCGTCTCTTGATTTCTTCCTAACAATGCTCCACATTTGGTTGTAATTACCCAGTCACACTTAATGATCTTGAAAATAGCTTATGTGCCCACAATAGGGAATATATTCATGGTAACAAGCACATCTATACTCCCATATAACTAAGAATTTGTTAATTTCATTAAACAAGGAGTCATTGATGATTACAAGCATTTCTTACAAGTATTTTTTATATAATTATTGAATAAGGAGACCGTCTCTTCATTTCTTCCAAACAAGGCTCTACCTTTTGTTGTAATAACTCATTCACAGTTAATGATCCTAAAAATAGCTTATATGCCTACAACAAGCACTATATTCATGGCAACAAGCACATCTATACCCCCTTAGAATAAGGAATCCACTGAATTTTATTAATCATGTAGTCTTTGGTTATGACTAGCATTTCCTACAAGTATTTTTTACTTAATTACAAACTAATGAGATTGTCTCTTGATTTCTTTCCAACAAAGCTCCACGTTTTGTTGTAATTACCCAGTCACATTTAATGATCTTGAAAATAACTTGTATGCCCACAACAGGGAATATATTCATGGCAATAGGCACATTTATACTCCCTCGGAACTAGGAATCTGTTAATTTCATTAAACAAGGAGTCATTGATGATGACTAGCATTTCTTACAAGGCTCCACCTTTTGTTGCAATATCTCATTTACACTTAATGATCATGAAAATAACTTATGTGCCCACAATAGGCATTATATTCATGGCAACAAGCACATTTATACTCCCTTGGAACAAGGAATCTACTAAATTTCATTAATCAATGAGTCTTTGGTAATGACTAGCATTTTTTACAAGCATTTTTGACACAATTACCAAATAATGAGAACATGTCTTAATTTCCTCCTAACAAAGCTCCACCTTTTGCTGCAATAACTAATTCACATTTCATGATCTTGAAAATAGCTTATGTGCCCACAAAAGGCATTATATTCATGGCAACAAGCACTTCTATATTCCCTTGGAACTAAGAATGCGTTGAATTTCATTCAATAAGGAGTCTTTGATGATGACTAGCATTTCTTACAAGTGTTTTTGGTATAATTCTTGAATAATAAGACCATCTGTTCATTTCTTTCTAACAAGGCTCCACCTTTTGTTGCAATAACTCATTCATACTGACTGATCTTGAAAATGGCTTGTGCGCCAACAACAAGCACATCTATACTCCCAAAGAACAAGGAATCCATTAAATTTAATTAAACAAGGAGTCTTTGGTGCTAACTAGCCCTTCTTACAAGTATTTTGGACTTAATTACAGACTAATGAGACCACCACTTCATTTCTTCCTAACAATGCTCCACTATTTGTTGTTATTACCCATTTACACTTAGTGATCTTGAAAGTAGCTTGTGTGCCCACACTAGGCAATATATTAATGGCTACAAGCACAACTATACTCCCTTGGAACTAGGAATCTGGTGAATTTCATTAAACGATGAGTCTTTGATGATGACTAGCATTTCTTACAAGTATTTTCTGCTCAATTACAGACTAAAGAGATCATCTCTTAATTTCTTCCTAACAATGCTCCACTTTTTCTTGTAATTACCCATTCACAGTTAATGATCTTGAAAATAGCTTATTTGCCCACACTAGGCGCTAATATTCATGAGAACAAGCACATCTATTCTCCCTTAGATGTAGGAATCTATTGAATTTCATTAAATAAGCAGTGTTTGATAATGACTAGCATTTTTTAAAAACATTTTTGGTACAATCACAGAATAATAAGACTGTCTCTTCATTTCATCCTAAAAAGGCTCCAACTTTTTTGCAATAACTCCTTCACACTTAAGGATCTTGAAATTAGCTTGTGTGCCCACAAAGGGCACTATATTCCTAACAACAAGCACATATATACTCCCTCAGAACTTGCAAAAATTTTTGGTATAATTGCTGAATAATGAAACCGTCTCTTCATTTATTCCAAACAAGGCTCCACCTTTTGTTACAATAACTCATTCACACTTAATGAATGTGAAAATAGCTTGTGTGCCCATGCAAGGCATTATATTTATGGCAACAAGCACATCAATTCTCCCTCGGAAATTTCATTCAACAGCATGTCATTGATGATGACTAACATTTCTTACAAGTATTTTTGGTATAATTACTAAATAATGAGACTGTCTCTTCATTTCTTCCTAACAATGCTCCACTTTTTCTTGTAATTACCCATTCACAGTTAATGATCTTGAAAATAGCTTGTGTGCCCACAATAGGCCCTATATTCATGGAGACAAACACTTTTATACTCCTTTGCAACTAGAAATGCATTAAATTTAATTCAACAATGTATCTTTGATGATGGCTAGCATTTCCTACAAGTATTTTTGGTATAATTACTGAATAATGAGACTGTCTCTTCATGTCTTCCAAACAAGGCTCCACCTTTTGTGGCAATACCTCATTCACACTTAATGAACTTGAAAATGGCTTGTGTGCCCAGAAAAGGCACTATATCCATGGCAACAAGCAGATTTAAATTCCCTTGGAACTAAGAATGCGTTGAATTTTAATCAACAAGGAGTCTTTGATGATGATTAGCATTTCTACAAGTGTTTTCAGTATAATTCCTGAATAATAAGATTGTCTTTTTATTTCTTCTAAACAATGCTCCACCTTTTGTTGTAACAACTCATTCACATTAAATGATCTTAAAAATGGCTTATGCACCAACAACAGGCACTATATTTATGGCAACAAGAACACCTATATTCCCATGGAACAAGGAATCCATTGAATTTCATTAAAAAAAGGACTTTTTGGTGATGACTCGCCCTTCTTACAAGTATTTTGTACTTAATTATAGACTAATGAGACTGTCACTTCATTACTTCCTAACAATGCCCTACTTTTTGTTGTTATTATCCACTCACACTTAATGATCTAGAAAATAGCTTATGTGCCCACACTAAGCACTAATATTCATGGCAATAAGAACTTTTATTATCCCTTGGATGTAGGAATCTGTTGTTGAATAATGAGACATTCTCTTCATTTCTTCCAAACAAGGCTCCACCTTTTGTTGCAATAACTTATTCACACTTAATGATCTTGAAAATAGCTTGTGTGCCCACACTAGGCACTAATATTCATCGCAACAAGCACTTCTATTCTCCCTCGGAAATAGGAATGCGTTGAATTTCATTCAACAACGTGTCTTTGATGATTACTAGCATTTCTTACAAGTATTTTTGGTATAATTACTAAATAATGAGACCACCTTTCATTTATTCCTAACAAGGCTCCACCTTTTGTTGCAATAACACATTCAAACTAAATGATTTTGAAAATGGCTTATACACCAACAACAGGCACTATATTCTAGGCAACAAGCACAAATATACCACCATAGAACAAGGAATTCATTGAATTTCATTAAACAAGGAGTCTTTGGTAATGACTTGCCCTTCTTACAAGTATTTTGTACTTAATGACAGACTAATGAGACCATCTCTCCATTTCTTCCAAACAAGGATCCACCTTTAGTTGCAATATCCCATTCACTCTTAATGGTCTTGGAAATAGCTTATGTGCCCATAAAAGGCACTATATTCATGACAACAAGCACATTTATATTCCCTTGGAACTAGGAATGCATTGAATTTCATTCAACAAAAAGTCTATGATGATGACTAGCATTTCTCACAAGTGTTTTTAGTATAATTCTTGAATAATGAGATTGTCTCTTCATTTATTCCTAACAAGGCTCCACCTTTTGTTGCAATAACACATTTAAACTAAATGATGTTGAAAATGGCTTATGCACCAACAATAGGAACTATATTATTGGCAACAAGCACATTTATGCTCCTACGGAACAAGGAATCCATTGGATTTCATTAAACAAGGAGTCTTTGGTGATGACTTGCCCTTCTTACAAGTATTTTGTACTTAATTACAGACTAATGAGACCATCTCTTCATTTCTTCCAAAAAAGGATCCACCTTTTTATTGCAATATCTCATTCACTCTTAATGATCTTGGAAATAGCTTATATGCCTATTAAAGGTAGTATATTCATGGCAAAAAGCACATCTATATTCCCTTGGAACTAGGAATGTGTTGAATTTCATTCAACAAGGAGTCTTTGATGATACTTGCATTTCTTACAAGTATTTTTGGTATAATTAATGAATGAGACTGTTTCTTCATTTCTTCCCAACAATACTCCACTTTTTCTTGCAATAACTCATTCATGCTTAATGATCTTGAAAATAGCTTGTGTGCCCACAATAGGCACTATGTTGATGGCAACAAGCACATCTATACTGCCTCGGAACAACGAATCTGCTGAATTGCATTAATCAAGGAGTCATTGGTGATGACTAGCATTTCTTACAAGCATTTTGGGCATAATCTCCAAATAATGAGAGCATCTCTTTATTTCCTCCTAACAAAGCTCTAACTTTTGTTGCAGTAACTCATTCACACTTAATGATCTTGAAATTAACTTATATGCCCACAAAAGGCACTATATTCATAACAACAAGCACATCTATACTCCCTTGGAATTAGGAAACCATTAAATCTCATTAAACAAGTAGTCATTCATCATGGCTTGCTTTTCTTACAAGTATTTTTGCTATAATTACTGAATAATGTGACAGTCTTCTAATTTCTTCGAAACAAGGCTCCACCTTTTGTTGCAATAACTCATTCACTCTTAATGATCTTGAAAATAGCTTGTGTGGCCACACAAGGCACCATATTTAGGGCAATAAGCCCACTTATACTCACTTAAAACTACAAATTCGTTGAATTTCATTCAATAAGGAGTCTTTGATAATGCCTAGCATTTCTTACAAGTATTTTCGGCATAAGTACTAAATAATGAGACTGTCTCTTCATTTCTTCCTAACAAGGCTGCCCCTTTTGTTGCAACAATTCATTGACACTTAATGATCTTGATAATAGCTTGTGTGCTCACAAAAGGCATTATATTCATGGCAACAAAGACATCTATTCTCCCTTGGAACTAGGAAAGTGTTGAATTTCATTCAATAATGTGTGTTTGATGATGACTAGCATTTCTTACAAGTAATTTTGGTATAATTACTAAAAAATGAGACCGTCTCTTCATTTCTTCCAAACAAGGCTCCACCTTTCGTTGCAATAACTTATTCACACTTAATGATCTTGAAAATAGCTTGTGTGCCCATATAAGGCACTATATTTATGGCAACAAGCACATCAATTCTCCCTTGGAACTAAGAATGCATTGAATTTCATTCAACAACGTGTCTTTGATGAAGACTAGCATTTCTTATAGCTTATATGCATACAAGCACGTCTATTTATTCCTAACAAGTCTCCACCTTTTGTTAAAAAAACTCATTCACTCTTAATGATCTAGAAAATAGCTTTTGTGCCCACAAAAGGCACCATATTCATTGCAACAAGCACATCTATACTCCCTTGGAACTAGGAATGCATTGAATTTCATTCAACAAGGAGACTTTGATGACTAGCATTTCTTACAAGTATTTTCGGTATAATTACTGAATAATGAGACCATCTCTTCATTTCTTCCTAACAAAGCACCACCTTTTGTTGCAATAACTCTTTAACACTTAATAATCTTGAAAAAAGCTTATGTGCCCACAAAAGGCACTAAATGCATGGCAACAAGCACATCTATTTATTCCTAACAAGTCTCCACCTTTTGTTGAAAAAACTCATTCACTCTTAATGATCTAGAAAATAGCTTCTATGCCCACAAAAGGCACCATATTTATGGCAATAAGCACATCTATACTTCCTTGGAACTAGGAATGCATTGAATTTCATTCAACAAGGAGACTTTGATGACGGCTAGCATTTCTTACAAGTATTTTCGGTATGATTACTGAATAATGAGACTGTCTCTTCATTTCTTCTTGACAAGGCACCACTTTTTGTTGCAATAACTCTTTCACAATTAATGATCTTGAAAAAAGCTTGTGTGCCCACAAAAGGCACTAAATGCATGGCAACAAGCACATCTATTTATTCCTAACAAGTCTCCAGCTTTTGTTGAAAAAACTCATTCACTCTTAATGATCTAGAAATAGCTTGTGTGCCCACAAAAGGGACCATATTAATGGCAATATATACATCTATACTCCCTTGAAACTAGGAATGGGTTAAATTTCATTCGTCAAGGAGACTTTAATGATGGCTAGCATTTCTTACAAGAATTTTCAGTATAATTACTGAATAATGAGACCCTCTCCTCATTTCCTCGCAACAAGTCTCCACCTTTTGTTACAATAAGTCATTCATACTTAATGATCTTGAAAATAACTTGTATGCACACAAAAGGAGCTCTACTCATGGCAACAAGTACATTTATACTCCCTTGGAACTAGGAATGCATTGAATTTCATTCAATGAAGAGACTTTGATGATGGCTAGAATTTCTTACAAGTATTTTCAATATAATTACTAAATAATGAGATCGTTTCTTCATTTCTTACTAGAATGCCTCCACTTTTTGTTACAATAACTTATTCACACTTAATGATGTTGAAACTTGCTTGTGTGCCCATAAAAGACACTATATTTATGGCAACAAGCACTCTGATACTCTCTTGGAACTAGGAATGTGTTAAATTTCATTCAACAAGGAGATTTCAATGATGGCTAGCAATTATTACAAGTATTTTTGACATAATAAATGAATAATGAGACCCATGCTTATTTCCTCCTAACAACTCTCCACCTTTTGTTGTAATAACTTATTCACACTTAATGATCTTGGAAGTAGCCTGTGTGCCCATAAAAGGCGTTATATTTATGCCAACAAGCTCATCAATACTCCCTTGGAAGTAGGAATGCATCAAATTTCACTCAACAACCAGTCTTTGATGATGACTAGTATATCTCACAAGTATTTCCGGTATAATTGCTGAATAATGAGATCATCTCTTCATTTCCTTCTAACAAGTCTTCACCTTTTGTTGCAATAACTCATTCACACTTAATGATTTTAAAAATCACTTGTGTCCCGACCAAAGCCATTATATTCATGGCAACGAGCACATATATACTCTCTTGGAACAAAGAATTCGTTGAACTTCATTCAATAAGGTGTCTTTAATGATGGCTAGCATTTCTCAGAAGTATTTTTGGAATAATTATTGAGTAATGGGATTGTTTCTTCATTTCCTTATAACAAGGCTCCACCTTTTGTTGCAGTAACTCCTTCACACTTAATGATCTTGAAAATATTTTGTGTGCCCATAAAAAGAACAATATTTATGGCAACAAACACATTTAAACTCCCTTAGAACTAGGAATAAGTTGAATTTCATTCAACAAGGAGTCTTTGATGATGACTAGCATTTCTTACAAGTATTTTCAGTATAATTATTGAATAATGGGACTGTCTCTTTATGTCTTCCTAACAAGGCTCCACCTTTTGTTGCAATAACTCATTCACACTTAATGATTTTGAAAGTAGCTTGTGTGCCCACTAAAGGCACTATATTCGTCACAACAAGCACATCTATACTCCCTCAAAACTAGGAATGCATTGAATTTCATTCAACAAGAAGACTTTGATGATGGCTAGCATTTCTTACATGTATTTTCAGTATAATTACTGAATAATGAGACCGTCTCTTCATTTCTTTCTAACAAGCCTCAACCTTTTGTAGTAATAACTCATTTACACTTAATGATCTTGAAAATAGATTGGGTGCCCACTAAAAGCACTATATTCATGGCAACAAGCACATCAAACTCCTTTAGAATTGGGAATGTGTTAAATATCATTCAACATTGAAACTTTGATGATGGGTAGCATTTCTTACAAGTATTTTTGGTAAAATTGCTTAATAATGAGACCCTCTCCTCATTTCCTCCTTACAAGTCTCCACCTTTTGTTGCAATAACACATTTATACTTAATGATCCTAAAAATAGCTTGTGTGCCCACAAAAGGCACTTTATTAATGACAACAAGCACATCTATACTCCCTTGGAACTAAGAATATGTTGAATTACATTTAACAAGGAGACTTTGATGATAGGTAGAATTTTGTTCAAGTATTTTTGGTATTACTGAATAATGAGACCCTTTCTTCATTTCATCCTAACTAGTCTCCACCTTTTGTTACAAGAACTGATTAGCACTTAATGTTCTTGAAAATAGTTTATGTGCCCACAAAATGCACAATATTCATGGCAACAAGCACATCTATGCTCTCTTGGAACTTGGAATGCATTGAATTTTATTCAATAACATCCCTTTAATGATGACTAGCATTTCTCACAAGTATTTTTAGAATAATTGCTGAATAATGAGATTGTCTCTTCATTTCTTCCTAACAAGTCTCTACCTTTTCATTAAATAACTCATTCACATCTAATGATCTTGGAAATAGTTTTTGTGCCCACAAAAGGCACATATTCATGGCAACAAGCACACTTATACTCTCTTGGAATTAGCAATGCATTGAATTTCATTCAGCAAGCACACTTATACTTTCACCTTTTGTTGCATTAACTCATTCACTCTTAATAATCTTGAAAATCGCTTGTGTCCCAACAAAAGGCACTATATTCAGGACAACAAGCACATATATACTCTCTTGGAACAATGAATGTGTTGAATTTCATTCGACAAGGAGTCTTTGATGATGACTAGCATTTCTCAGAAGTATTCTCAAAATTATTATTGAATAATGAGACCATCTTTTCATTTCTTCCTAACAAGGTTCCACCTTTTATTATAGTAACTCATTCACACTTAATGATCTTAAATATAGTTTTTGTGTCCACAAAAAGAACAATATTCATGCAACAAGCACATCTATACTCCTTGGAACTAGGAATGCATTGAATTCCATTCAATAAGGAGTCTTTAATGATGACTAGCATTTCTTACAAGTATTTTTAGTATAATTACTGAATAATGGGATTGTCTCTTCATGTCTTCTTAACAAGGCTCTACCTTTTGTTGCAATAACTCATTCACACTTAATGATTTTGAAAATAGCTTATGTGCCCACTAAAGGCACTATAGTCATTGCAACAAGCACATCTATACTCCCTCAAAACTAGGAATGCATTGAATTTCATTCAACAAGGAGACTTTGATGATGGCTAGCATTTCTTACATGTATTTTCGGTATAATTACTGAATAATGAGACCATGTCCTCATTTTTTTCTAACAAGCCTCGACCATCTGTAGCAATAACTCATTCACACTTAATGATCTTAAAAATAGATTGGGTGCCCACAAAAAGCATTATATTCATGGCAACAAGCACATCTATACTCCTTTAAAACTAGGAATGTGTTGAATTTCATTCAATAGGGAGACTTTGATGATGGGTAGCATTTCTTACAAGTATTTTCGGTAGAATTGTTTAACAATGAGAACCTCTCCTCCTTTCCTCCTTACAAGTCTCCACCTTTTGTTGCAATAACACATTCATACTTAATGATCCTAAAAATAGCTTGTGTGCCCATAAACGGCACTATATTTATGGTGACAAGCACATCTATACTCCCTTGGAACTAAAAATGTGTTGAATTACATTCAATAAGGAGACTTTGATGATGGGTAGAATTTCGTTCAAGTATTTTTGGTATAATTACTAAATGATGAGACCCTCTCCTCATTTCCTCCTAACTAGTCTCCACCTTTTGTTACAAGAATTGATTAGCACTTAATGTTCTTGAAAATAGTTTGTGTGCCCATAAAATACATTATATTCATGGTAACAAGCACATCTATACTCTCTTAGAACTGGGAATGCATTGAATTTCATTCAATAATGTCTCTTTGATGATCACTAGCATTTCTCACAAGTATTTTTGGAATAATTAATAAATAATGAGACTATCTCTTGATTTCTTCCTGACAAGTCTCTACCTTTTCTTGAAATAACTCATTCACACTTAATGATCTTGAAAATAGCTTATGTGCCCACAAAAGGCACATATTCATGGCAACAAGCACACCTATACTATCTTGGAATTATCAATGTGTTGAATTTCATTTAACAAGGAGACTTTGATGATGACTAGGATTTCTTACATGTATTTTCGGTATAATTATTGAATAATGAGACTATCTCTTCATTTTTTCCTAACAAGCCTCGACCTTCTGTTGCAATAACTCATTCACACTTAATGATCTTGAAAATAGATTGGGTGCCCACAAAAAGAACTATATTCATGGCAACAAGCACATCTATACTCCCTTGGAACTAGGAATGCCTTAAATTTCATTCAACAAGTAGACTTTGATGATGGGTAGCATTTCTTACTAGTATTTTAGGTAGAATTGTATAATAATGAGACCCTCTCCTTATTTCCTCCTTACAAGTCTCCACCTTTTGTTGCAATAATACATTCATACATAATGATCCTGAAAATAGCTTGTGTGCCCACAAAAGGCATTATATTCATGGTAATAAGCACATCTATACTCCCTTGGAACTAAGAATGTGTTGAATTACATTTATTAAGGAGACTTTGATGATCACTAGAATTTCGTTCAAGTATTTTTGGTATAATTACTAAATAATGAGACCCTATCCTTATTTCCTCCTAACTAGTCTCCACCTTTGGTTATAGTAACTCATTCACACTTAATGATCTTAAAAATAGTTTGTGTGCCCACAAAAAGAACAATATTTATGGCAACAAGCACATTTATAATCCCTTAAAACTAGGAGTGCAATGAATTTCATTCAACATGGAGTCTTTGATGATGACTAATATTTCTTACAAGTATTTTCAATATAATTACTAAATAATAAGACCATCTCTTTATGTCTTCCCAACAAGGCTCCACCTTTTGTTGCAATAACTCATTCTCACTTAATGATTTTGAAAATAGCTTGTGTGCCCACTAAAGGTACTATCTTTATGGCGACAAGCACATTTGTACTCCCTCGAAACTAGGAATGCCTTAAATTTCATTCAACAATGAGGCTTTGATGATGGCTAGCATTTCTTACAAGTATTTTTGGAATAATTATTGAATAATGAGACTATCACCTCATTTCTTCCTAACAAGGCTCCACCTTTTTTTGCAATAACTCATTTACACCTAATGATCTTGAAAATAACTTATGTGCCCACAAAAGGCACTATGTTTATGGCAACAAGCACATCTATACTCCCTTAGAACAAGGAATGCATTGAATTTCATTCAACAAGCAGTCTTTGATGATGACTAGCATTTCTTACAAGTATTTTTGGTATAATTACTGAATAATGTGTCTTATCTTCATTTCTTCCTAACTAGTCTCCACCTTTTGTTACAATAACTCATTCATACTTAATGATGTTGAAAATAACTTGTGCACCCAAAACAGGCACTATATTCATGGCAACAAGCACATATATACTCCCTTAGAACTAGGAATGCATTGAATTTTGTTCAACAAGGAATCTTTGACAATGACTAGCATTTCTTACAAGTATTTTCGATTTAATTATTGAATAATAAGACTCTCTCTTCATTTCTTCCTAATAATGCTCCACCTTTTGTTGCAATAACTCATTTATACTTAATGATCTTGAAAATTGCTTGTGTGCCCACAAAAGGCACTATATTAATGGCAACAAGCACATCTATGCTCTTTTCGAACTAGGAATGCATTGAATTTCTTTCAACGAGGAGTCTTTGAAGATAACTAGCATTTCTTACAAGTATTTTTGATATAATTACTAAATAATGAGACCGTTTATCCATTTCTTCCTTAAAAGGCTCTAACTTTTGTTGCAATAACTCATTCATACTTAATGATCTTGAAAATAGCTTGTGTGCCCACAAAAGGCACTATATTCATGGCAACAAGCACATCTATGCTCTCTCAGAACTAGGAATGCGTTGAATTTCTTTCAACAAAGATTCTTTGATGATGACTAGCATTTCTTACAAGTATTTTTGGTATAATTACTGAATAATGAGACTCTCTCTTCATTTCTTCCAAACAAGGCTCCACCTTTGTTGTACTAACTCATTCATACTTAATGATTCTAAAAATAGCTTCTGTGCCCACAAAAAACATTATATTCATGGCAACACACACATCTATGCTCTCATACAACTAGGAATGCGTTGAATTTCATTCAACAAGGAGTCTTTGATGATGACTAGCATTTCTCACAAGTATTTTCAGTATAATTACTGAATAATTAGACTGTCTCTTCATTTCTTTCTAACAAGGCTCCGCCTTTTGTTGCAATAACTCATTCATACTTAATGATTTTAAAAATAGCTTATGTGCCCAAAAAAAGCATTATATTCATTGCAACAAGCACATCTATACTCACTTGGAATTAGGAATGCATTGAATTTCTTTTAACAAGGAGACTTTGATGATAGGTAGCTTTTCTCACAAGTATTTTCGATGTAATAAATGAATAATAAGACCCTTTTTTCTTTTTTTCCGAACAAGTCTCCACCTTTTATTGCAATAACTCATTCACACTTAATGATCTTGAAAATAACTTATGTGCTGACAAAAGGCACTATATTCAAGGCAACAAGCACATCTATACTCCTTTAAAACTAGGAATGCATTGAATTTCATTCAACAAGGATTCTTTGATGATGACTAGTATTTCTTATAAGTATTTTCGATATAATTATTGAATAATGAGACTTTGATAATGAGTAGCTTTTCTTACTAGTATTTTCGGTATATTAAATGAATAATGAGACCCTTTCTTCATTTCTTCCAAACAAGGCTCTACCTTTTGTTGCGATAACTCATTCACACTTAATGATCTTGAAAATAGCTTATGTGCCCAAAAGATGCATTATGTTCATTGCAACAAGCACATCTATACCCACTTAGAACTAGGAATGCATTGAGTTTCATTCAACAAGGAGACTTTGATGATTGGTAGCTTTTCTTACAAGTATTTTCGGTATAATTACTAAATAATGAGACCCTCTCTTCATTTCTTCCTAACAAGTCTCCACTTTTTGTTGTAATAACTCATTCATACTTAATGATCTTGAAAATAGCTTGTGTGCTGATAAAAGGCATTATATTCCTGGCAACAAGCACATCTATACTCCCTTAGAACTAGGAATGCATTGAATTTCATTCAACAAGGATTCTTTGATGATGACTAGCATTTCTTACAAGTATTTTTGGTATAATTACTGAGTAATGAGACTCTCTCTTCATTTTTTCCTAACAAGGCTCCACCTTTTGTTATAATAACTCATGCATACTTAATGATCCTAAAAATAGCTTGTGTGCCCACAAAAGTCACTATATTCATGGCAACAAGCACTTCTATGCTCTTTTGGAACTAGGAATGAATTAAATTTTATTCAACAAGGAGTCTTTGAAGATGATTGGCATTTCTTACAAGTATTTTTGATGTAATTACTGAATAAAGAGACCACATATTCATTTCTTCCTAAGAAGGCTCCACTTTTTGTTGCAATAACTCATTCATGCTTAATGATCTTGAAAATAGTAAAATAGCTTATGTGCCCACAAAATGCACTATTTTCATGGCAATAAGCATATTTATACTCACTTGGAACTAGGAATGTGTTGAATTTCATTCAACATCGAGTCTTTGAAGATGACTAGCATTTTTTACAAGTATTTTTGGTATAATTACTGAATAATGAGACCGTCTCTTCATTTCTTCCTAACAATGCTCGACCTTTTGTTGCAATAACTCATTGATAGTTAATGATTTTGAAAATAGCTTGTGTGCCCACAATAGGTGATATGGAAAACCCTAAAAAGCTAAATCAGAGTTTAATAACAGAAACCCTAGACCTAACATTTGAAGGAGCACAAATTTAGGGTATTTAAGAAGGATATGGACGCCACACTCCATAAAAGAAAGGAATTAGGACTGATATGTTGATTGGAACACCATAAGAAGAAGAAACTCTTGATAAGTTCTTTAGTTCTCAAAAGAACTGAGGGAGAAAAATCCTTACTTTTTATTTCACTCAAAGTTGTCCAATTTTCTGGAGCTTACAAGAGGTGCCTATTTATAGGCTAAGATAGCAATCCTAAAGAAACACAAATTCCTACTTAGGACAAATCCTTATTTAGGAGGAATTCCTATCTTGGGAAAAATTCTTACACAGACAATAAACTCCTATTTAGGAGTGAAAGATATTACTTAGTCTAACCCATTAAGTATTCCACTTATATTAATTAGGCCTAAACTCTCTTTCAAACTTGAATTTGCGCCATTTGAAGTTTGGTTGGCTTAAATGTCCTTAATCAGCCTATTTAGTGCTTCTTTAATCTTTTTGGCTCTAGCTTGTGTTATTGGGCCTTCTAAAATGTGCAATGGACCTCTTACATCCATTGAAGTTCTAGCTCATATTATTAGACCTTTTATAATATGCAATGAACCTCTTGCATCCATTGAAACCTTCCACCTATCATCTCTATGGTTCTCATCATGAATGATTTGTACCTTAAAGTAATCATAAGAGAATGTTTGTTCCAATAAGTAGTGATTGAAGAAATCCTTATGCTAAGTATAAGGTGTGAAGATATAATTCATGGAATTAATGACCATATGAATATTTGGGAATTAATATAATTAAACAATATAAAGAATACACTAATTTCATATTTTATGTCTAACTAGAACATTAATAAAATGAAAGAATTGAATTATATTGAGAGATTGTGCACTAAAGAAATTAGTCAAATCACTTTGGCAATTCTAACATTTAGGTGCTTATAATATGTGGTTAAATATCAATATTGATTTATGAATATGAATTAATTAATTAGAGAATTAATGAAAATTAAATGAATTTAATTTATGTAATCATTTAAGATTATAATTTATATTATTTGCCAACATATTAGAATCCCAATGGGTCATACACATAAATAGAATTAAGAAAATACAAAGTCGAGATTAAGTTAGATTTGATTGAAAAGTTTAGGAAATTTTTGTGGCTTAATATATAATATTTTAAAATATAAGAATTAAAATGTAATTTGTTAAAAACTGGCAAAGGTATCCTGAATAGGATTTAAGAGTTAAAATCATTATAAATACTCCAATATATAGCCAATCACCATATGCCTAGCATATTAAGGTTACTCGCCTCTCTCCTCCCCCTATCTCTCTCTCTCTCTCTCTCTCTTTCTCTCTCTAAAAGAATTTTAGGCTTTGAGAGTTGTTTATTGTTTGTGTGGATTACTATTAGAAATCAAATGCTTGGATGATGGTAGTTTATTGCAACCCATCAATTAGGCTTAAAAGTGAACAAGAATTAAAGATTATTATGATAATAGTTCTATCTTATAGGATAGATTGTAATCAATTTGCTCTTAAGAATCAAAATTTTAAATCTATATTTTAATTATGTATTTATATGACAAATATATTTGCAATTCCTAACATTTAAAAGCCTTTAACATACACAAGGATCCTTTTCACCTTTAGTAAGTTTTGAAAATGAAAGAATCTTTTGTTAGGAATTTCCTTCATTCTCTTAGTCAGTTTTTAGCAAGAAAAGACATGTTGCCAAAGTAAAGGAGGAGTCATAACACACAATAAGAAGAGAAACCAACTTTCTTTCTATAAGGAAGCAAAAGTTGAAAGGGAAGAATTTTGAATCTCTAAAAGCCACATCAAACATCACATGTGTATAAAGAATCATAATATTTGCAAAAGAAGAAGAAAACCAAGAATTGAACTTTGGCAAGTACATATCCCTTTTATTTATGACATTGACAAGACTCCTTTTCTCACACCATGTAGGGAAAAAATCTATGGACATAAGCTAATCCACACTAGTGTTTGGATTAGGGAACACCCATTTTAGTTTAGTATCTAATTTGGACACATGCAAAGGGATTAAGGAAAATCCTTGTAGTCGAGTATCAAATCTGAGTAGGGGCTCTTTGTGTTTTGTTGGCTTTTCAGCCTCATAAAAATGCATCCTATTGGCTTTTTAAACTCATGAAATTCCTAAGTTAATATTTTTTAATTTACATATTTGTAGCTTATTTTTAAGCAATTTTACTTTCTAGTAGCTATACTAACTTCAATTTCAGCAACTTTACTAATCCTCACTAAATTATACTAATGCAATTTGCATTGTCCTTTTATTCTTTCTTACTTTTACTATGATGAACACATTTAGCTCATACATCCATATTTGCCACCCCCAACATAAGAATCCACTTCACAAGGAACTCACATATACACAAGAAACACGAAAAAGGGCACCAAAAAAATATGAGAGAGCAAGATGCTCATCTCATGTTCTTGGTTTCAAATATGTTTAGGATTGCATTTTGAACAACCCTAACAACCTCGCATGACAAGAACAAGAAAAAACTCAGGTTAGTTCTGATTCTATTAAATTCAACCTTAAAAAGCATTATGCGTTTGAGCATTTAGAGTAGAAATGTGACAGATAACATCAAAATGAACATATTGCCCTTCTTTTAGGATTTTTCAATGATCAATGTCAAAAAATGGCTACTAGCCTGAAGATGTAAAAATGGCCACTGTTGAAAAATGCCCTCTTTTCCTCATTCTCCATGTTAGTCTCCCAATAAATCAAAAAATTAAAAATGGAAAACAAATTAGAAAAATAAAGAAAATAGAACCAAAAACAGAAAAGAAAAAAAAACATAAAAACACTAACCTAGTTAATTTGGGTTGAATTGACTTTGTTAATGTCCTTGTAATGACTTGAGCCCTGAATGGATGGACTTGCATGTTGTCATATGGTAGTGAGATAAACAAGGGGCTTCCACACCAACTTAGGTCACTAGAAACCAAAAGGGATCTAATTGGTATCTTTAATATCCCACTATTCAACTTATAAGCCATCTCCCCTTCCCTTTTCCTTTATGATATGGTAGTAAAATCATAGTCTACCCCTTTTGATAGGCAATGTCCTCATCCCTATGGGATACAAAATCATTGGATCATTTCACTAGGTAAGCAAGATTCCAGATGTGACCCTTATAAGCTCAAGGGCTAGCTCTCACTATGTAGCACTTTGTCTAATAAGTTCAAGATGTAGCTCCCATAACATAGCACTTTGCCCTATATGGCACTTGGCTCTTGCACTTTTATTTGGCATAAGGATATAATACTATCTATAATGACTCAAGCCCTCATATGGACAAACTCACTTGTTCTCATATGGTAGTGAGATGGATAAGTGGATTCCACACCAACTTGGGCCACCATAACCCAAAAAGGGTCCAATTGGTACATTTTATCTCACTAACCAACTTATAAACCATATCTCCCTCACTTCCCCTCTTTATATGGGAAATGGTATCAGATCCTTGCACCAGCCAAGAGTGTAAGAGCTAGGTGCCATATATGGCAATGTGCTACATTTGGGAGCCACCTATTGAACTTATGGGACAAAGTGCTACATAGTGGAAGCCAACTCTTGAGCCTGTGGAGACCACTATTAGAATCCTAACTGCCTTATGAAGCAATCCTGTGATTCTGTACTTTGTGGTGATGAGGATGTTGCTTATTTAAGGGGTGACAACCCTCCCACATCAGAAAGGAAAGGGATAGGGAGATGGTTTATAAGTTGGATAATGAAATTAATAAGGTACCAATTAGATCCTTTTTGAGTTGCGGTGACCCAAGTTGGTGTTGAAGCCCCATGTCCTTTCTTAGTGCAACATGATGAGATATGGGTCTTCGAGTGTGAGGCCTAGGTTGTTATAGCGTTTATCCTCTCTCTCCATGCTAACGACCCAATCAATACCCTAAATTGAGATCCAGATCCAAAACCCACAAACATGACTCAAAACCGCCTCACTCCCACCAAGATTAAACACTCTACTCCAAAATCCAACTCATGAATAGAGACCACCAAACACTCTCCTAGAATTACAAAAAGCCATAAAACACTTAATCTCAAATAAGAAAATTCGAGGATCAAAGCCAGAAATTTTGACTTTGAATTCAAGCCACTGGCTGGCACATACTAAAAATTGAAAAATCAAAGCCAAACCCCAAACTGAACCTAGAAACCACCAAAATCCTCTAAAGTCCCCATCTCCAAATCTAAAAAATGCAGCAAAAACTAAAATTGTTCTCCTTCACTTCAAAACTTAATAAAAAACCAAATCTATTGGTTTAATAGATAGCATTTAATAAGTATTCTAAGATTTCAATATCTTAAAGGTCGTGATTCTTCTATGTTTCTTTTAATCGCAACCATTTGATTGTAATTAAGTAGCTATACAATGCTTCCTTAATTTGTTGCTATGGTGATGTACCCTTGGGAGGGAAATGCAATGGATGCAAAATAGATACACTAGCTTCACCCTCAAGCTTTGAATACAGCCCAAGTCTTCTGGTTGATTGACATAAAGTTGCCACTAATCATTTTAGGTGCAATTGGAACACCACAAATTATCAACCTTAAATGATTACACTTGGCAGAGACCACATTCAACCCAGATGCCTGTTGCAAACAATGGTGTCATTATTCACCTACATATATGCTTTTTCCTATTTGTACTTTATTTATTCATCTCTTTCTCTAGTAAATATAATTTTTCATAAACAAATACACATTAGGATTATAAGAAATTTGGATATGAAATAAGTTTACAAGAAGGAGGTGAGGTTTTTATAAAGGCACCATGCTTTAATGTGGAAATTTATTGAAGTTAAAGGATGATTTTAGCAAAGATTGCTTACTTCAAGACAAGGTCTAGGGAAGGGGTTTCGGGATGTTTTTAACAATGATCCTTTGCATCAAGATGAGAATGGGATTTTCTGAAAAAAAACAATGAAAGAGTTTAGATATTTTATATGATGATTCTTTGCACCAATAATAAAAATGGGATTTTCTAGAAAGCTTTTAAAGGTATTCTAATGCTTTTTATAGTGAACCTTCGCACTAGTAATAATTTTGACAGAGGGCTTGGATGTTTTTATGGTGATCCTTTGAACCAAGGAGAGAAAATTTTGAACTTTACACCGGATTTTAGGAGTGTGATTACACTTGGCAGAGACCACATTCAATGCAAATGCCTGTCACAAACAATGGTGTCACTATTCACCTATATATATGCTTCTTCCTATTTGTACTTTATTTATTAATCTCTTTCTCTAGTAAATATAACTTATCATAAACAAACACACATTAGGATTATAAGAATTTTGGAATTGAAGTAAGTTTACAAGAAGGAGGCAAAGTTTTTATAAAGGCACTATGCCCTAATGTGGAAATTTATTGAAGTTAAGTGATGATTATAGTGAAGATCCCTTACTTTGAGACAAGTCTAGGGAAGGGTTTTGAGATATTTTTAACAATGATCCTTTGCATCGAGATGAGAATGGGATTTTTTGAAAATAAATTTTGAAAGAGTTTAGATATTTTTTATGATGATTCTTTGTACCAATAATAAGAATGAGATTTTCTAAAAAGTTTTTAAAGGTATTCTAATGCTTTTTATAGTGAACATTTGCACTAGTAATAATTTTGACAGAGGACTTGGATGTTTTTATGGTGATCCTTTGCAGCAAGGAGAGAGAAATTTGAACTTCACACTGGTAATAATTTTGACAACTGGGTCGTACACTTCTTTGAACTTTGCCTTTCCATTTCATTTATTCCTACTACCCAGGTCCTCATCTCAATGCCTCTCCCTCTATGTTTAACATTTCAAAAACATCAAAATGTTCTAGACAAGTCAATTCTCAATCCTTACCTAATTCTAACGATGATCCTATGCACCAGAGGTTTCAAGCTAAATAAAAAGTTTTCAAGATCCTTGAGTGCTAGTTCAAGCTAGATCCTAGCTTTGGTAGGATACTATGAGTCAAGAAGGTGATGAACTCTTATTTTTTATTATTCTTTACTTCTATTATTATGTTTCCTTTTTTCTTACAATTTTCAAAAAAAAAACAAAGGAAAGAAAAAAAAATGCTTTCTTCTTTTTTATTATTTCAAGACAAAAGGCAAATTATTTATTTTTGAAGAGATTTTCCTTTACTTTTGATTTGTCCTTGATGATTTACGAAAATAAAAGAGAGGAAAAAAGTTTACTATTTTTTGAAAATTTTTCAATTCTTTAATACCTTTTGATTTTGGTTTTAGGAAAAGGAAACAATTTAGTATATAAATCTATTTATCTAGAGATCTTTTTTTGTGATCTTTTTTTTTAACTTGAGTTATCAATTTTTATTATGTTTCAATTTTTCTTGGAAATTTTTCATTTCTTCTTTTTTTTTCCTTGTTAATTTCACCCTTCTTATTTTATAACAATTCTTAAAAAAAAAAAAAGTAGATCTTTGACTTTTAAATTGGGTGATGTTTACCTACTATGACTTCTAAGAGTGATTTTGTTTAAGGTTTACTTTTTATCTTTTCTTCATTTTATATTTTGTTGGGATTTGGCATTGGTATCTATGAAGCTAGATTTGTGGTTTAGAAGTAAAGGAGACTTTGATTTGTGGGTTTTTGGTGCTATGGAGGTTTGATTGGGTGTAGAGGAGCCAATGATAACAATCTTGTTTGCTGTTGGGTAGGTTTTTGGGGAAGAGAATTGATTGGGTTTGATTTGTAGTTGTTTTGAGTCCGAGAGACAGAGAGACGGGGGTTTGACCAGATCAAACTCTAAGTTAATTTTCTCTATTTATTGAAAACTATTAAATGTGTTTCTTGTTTTCTTGGTTGATTTTCTGTATTTTTATATTTTTCATGTTGTAAATTACCCGGGGAGGAAAGAGAGTGTGGTATTTTGAGGTGACTAGTGGCCGTAAGTTGTCACTTACAGCAGCTTTAATGACTAGCCAATGACCAGATTCTAATGTAAGTCACCGAAGAAAAGAAAAAAAAAAAAGGTCAATAGGCGTGTTATAGCCTGATTATTCACTTTTAACATCAAAGCATGATAACAAACTCAATATCTACATAAAGGAAGAGAAAGCTAATCTTTTGTGTTTTTCAATTACAAAGAGATGGAAGAATGACAAGAAAGGAGGAGAGTGGAAATGCTAGACCAATTGAAGAACAGCTAAAGATTTAGATAAGTGTCTTATGTTCTCTCTTGAAGTTTTTTGTTACCAGTTGCTTGCTTATGGAGTATCTTGCTAGCTTGAAATAGATGAGTCCCATTTCTTGTGATAGATTTAGCTCCATACTTATTTGAAAAGGCATCCTTTATGTGATTGAATGATGAAATAGTAGAATGGCAGTAAATAGTACCAAGAACTAAACTGTAAGGTTAGGACTAATATTCTTTGTGAGTTTTGATTGCTTCATTTAAGTTTCTTTAAGCTACATTAATGTGAAGAATAATGAAAAGAAGCCAAAAAAAATCTCATTTACACAGTTAGCAAGAAAAGGACTAGAAATAATCGACCAAATAGGTGAAAACCAACAAGAAAATCTAAAGAATAGAAATGCATGTATTTGTGAATGACATAGAGAAGAAAAGAGTACTTTATTGAGGTTGGTTACTAGCTCCTTAAAATTCTTCTTCAACCCTTTATTAGACATAGCCAATATAGCATATAACAAATTATTCAAATGTGTGAGTGTGTGTGTGTGTTTTTTTTTTTTTTTGGTTCTATTGTATTCTTAATGTCATCTATAAAATGGTTAGAGAAATGATGAACAAATATTATGATAACTTGTATATTACTTTCTTGAGTGCACATGTGGCTTGACTATGATACTTTCCACTTCTAGTCTAAGCAAAATGTGCTTACAATTGCTTTTTCTCTCTCTTACTAAACAAACATTGTTACAAACAATGCACTCACTTTGTGATCAATGCTTCCTTTGTTTGAGAGAATTTAATGGATTCCTAGTGCAAAAGGTGTACTAATACGCTTGTTACAATGAATACAATGTTTGTTGTGACCACAAAAGTTATTTCCAAGATCATTATGCATGATTGAGTTGTTTCAATGAAGGCTAGAGCCATCTTAGGAAGAAGTGAAGAGATGGTCTCATTATTCAAGATTTGAACCACAAATACTTGTAAGAAAAGCTAATCATTATCAAAACCCCTTTTGTTTGGTGGAATTCAAAGAATGTCTAGTTCTAAAGGTGTATAAACCTATTTGTTGCAATGAATATAATGTGTGTTGTTGGATTAAAAGTTATTTTGAAGATCATTTTGCGTGAATGAGTTCTTGCACTAAAAGCTAGAGCCTTGTTAGGATGAAATAAAGAGTCAATCTCATTATTTAGGAATTAAAGCATTGCTTACTTATGAGAAAAACTATTAATGATCAACACCTCCTTTGTTGGAGGAAATTCAATGGATTCCTAGTGTTAAAGGTATATAGACATGCTTATGACAAGGAATATAATGTTTGTTCTAGACATAAAAGTTATTTTCAAGATTATTTTGTATGAATAAGTTATTCCACTAAATGCTACAACCTTGTTTAGAAAAAATGAAGTGACAGTCTCATCATTCAAGAATTGAACCAAAAATACTTGCAAGAAAAACTACTTATTATCAGAGACTCTTTTGTTTGATGGAATTTTATGAATTGCTAGCACCAAAGGTGTATAAATGCACTTATTACAATGAACAAAATGTATGTTACGGGAACAAAATGTTTGTTATGGGCACATAAGCTATTTTTAAGATCATTTTGCATGAATGAGTTCTTACATTGAAAGCTAGAACCTTATAAAGAAGAAATGAAACCATGGTTTCATTATTCAAAAATTGAACTAAAAATACTTATAAAAAGAGCTAATCATTGTCAGAGACTCCTTTACTTGATGGAAGTTTATGAATTCCTAGTAGCAAAGGCGTATAAACATGCTTGTTAAAATGAACAAAATGTTTGTTATAGGCATAAAGTTATTTTCAAGATCATTTTGCATGATGAGTTCTTGCATTGAAAGCTAAAATCTTGTGAGGAGGAAATGAAGAGATGACTTCACTATTCAAAATTTAAACCAAAAATACTTGTAAGAAGAGCAAATCATTATTAGAGACTTCTTTGTTTGACGAAATTCTATGAATTCCTAGTAACAGAGGTCTATAGACATACTTGATACAATGAATATAATGTTTGTTTTGGACAAAAAAGTAATTTTTTGGATTATCTTGCATGAATGACTTTTGAAATGAGAGTTGGAGCCTTGTTAAGAGATTGTTATGAAATAGGAGTTTATAATAAAATAATAGTGTTTCTATCTTTTAAGAGTATTTCTATCTTTTAGGAGTATATCATCATCTTTACTTTTAAGGTTGTTAATTCAACGTATAAATAGACTTGATTTCATTGTTAAAAAGGCAGCTAATTATGTGAATTAAAAAGTGAGAGCTTTCTCCAATTCTTTTAAGAACTAAAGAACTTATGAAGAACTAACACTTCTCATGACATTCAACCTAACCTATCACCCCCAAATTCGTTCTTTCTTAGAAGGTGACATCCTTATATTTCTTTATACCTTAGGTTTATGTTCATTTAGACATTAGGTCTAGGGTTTGCCTGATTGAAATTTGATTTAGCTTTCTTAGGTCCTTGCTTGATTCTCAATATGTGTTGGGTCCCTAAGCCTTGTCTTTTGGGGTTTACATCAAAAAGATAGACCCTTGTTAAGAAGAAATGAAAAGATGAGATCCAAAAATACTTACATAAAAAACTAATCATTATTAAAAACTCCTTGATAAAATTCAATGCATTTCTAATTCCAAAGGTGTACATACCTACTTGTCATAATGAATATAATGTATATTGTCAGTTCAAAAGTTATTTTCAAGATCAATTTGCGTGTCTAATTTTTTGAAATTTTGAGTGTGCATTTTTTAACCAAAAAGGCATTACATTCCATTGACATTGTCTAAATGGAATTATAAATGTTGTTTTATACTTATCCTTATCACAAATTTGGATTTTCTAATAACCAAATTTTATATCAAAATTTGAAAATATTTGAACTTCATAAAAACTTTTTAACAAATCTTTTCTATTAGGTACAAAATATCTAATCTATCTTAAGACCTTATTTAAAGGTTTATATTTAATAACCAATCTTAGAACTCTAAGCTTCAATACTACAACATTTTCCACATAAAATGTTGGGCAACTTCATAGGCTATTACTTTTTCTAATAAGCCCTTTCTTTAGGAGGTCATTTATTTCTTTTTTATAGATCTCTAAATGCCTTAGTCTTATAGCTATGGGCTTGGCTTTGGTAGGTATTTGCCTTTCATTAAGAATCACTTTATATGGTAATTCTACCACATGCTTCTTTCTATCTCAAAAAGTAGTAGGGAATACTTTTTGTATTTGATTTTGACATTGAGTTTATTAAAGGAAATTTTAATTATTTACTAGATTTCCTAACTTGTGAATTTTTGTAGGGAATTAAAACATGAGTAAAAGGCCTCTTATATAAGGGCCTCAATCCCTAGTAAGGTCAATTAATCCACCGATTAAAGATACAAAAGCAAAAAAGGTTGATAAACTTTGTGGTAATGCTTATGAGCAAGTTTTCAATACCAAACATTATATTCATTATGACAAGCACTTCTTTACATCTTTGGTACTTTAAATCCAATGAATTCCAAAAAAAAACAAGGAGTCATTCATCTCAATTAGCTTTCTTACAAGTATTAAATGATTCAATTAACTTTAAATTCAATTAGCTTTCTTTCATCAATTAACTTTCTTTCATGGGACCTAAAAGATAGCTTTAATAAAGTTACTTTAACAAAAGTGGAGGAAAATGAAACATAATGGAGCATCTCACTTTGGAACAAGAAGATTGCTTCAATTATGGTTGTCGCCTTTTAACATCTTTAGTAAGGACATCTTTTACTACCTTATAATCTATCCTTAAAAGGAATTTTTGATTTAATAGATCACTTTCAAATTTTTGAATGCATAGCATAATAACTAAGATTTCTTTTTTAATAGTAGACAAACTACACCATTATGGCTACTTATTGTAAGAAGCATGACATTGAAACTTACACACTCTAAATTCATTCAATTTCATCATACAAGGGAGTCATTAATCTTGATTAGCCTTTCGTAATAGTTTTTGAAAGGTTCAATTTCAAAAAGGATGAGCCCATAACTTCATTTCATGCTAACATGACTTCTCCTTTCATTTCAAGGTGTGTTTTAAACAAAATAATCATGAAAATAACTTTTGTAACTTTGTCAAATATTATATTCATTGTGACAAGCCTGACATTGCAACTTTCACACTCTTAACTCCATTCAATTTCATCAAACAAAAAACAAAAGTGTCATTGATCTAAATTAATCTTTCTTTCTACACTTGAATGGTTCAATTCTTGAAGGATAGCTTGTAACTTGATTTCCTACTAACAAGGCTCCTTCATTCATTGTAAAGAGCTAGGATGCTCCATTATGTTCCATTTTTCCTCCACTTTTGGTAAAGTAGTTTTATTAAAGTTATCTTTGAGGTCCCATGACAATTTGTTCACCAAAAGTTATTTGTCCTTTTTCTGTTTGCAACTTGTACGGGCCTAGGGGAATCTTGCATAATATCTCATTAAGATGCCTCTAACTACTTTTAGCTTGGTTGGTTTAGGTGTCTTGATATGATTGGACCAAAGCAACTATCATTTCTAATAACCTTTCTTTTGATACAGACTAGTAAGAGTGGGCTTTAGTGGTGGAGTCTTAGGTCCATTTATGCAAATTTTTCCCAGCATTGGATATTAATTTGTCTTGCTAGTCATGGAACATGTCTAATGTCAACATCTAGGATAGGTTAGAAATGGTAATTGAGAGATAGTCTTATGTTTCAAGCAATGGAATATTCTCTTGTAATAAAAAAAAGCTAATCAAAAGTAGTGGATTCCAATAGATTAGGACTATCCAAGAAATATTAGCATGCATTTCGCAATGAAATCAGTGATTAGTGCAATCATTTAAGTTAATTTTATGATTTCGTTGTGTGAAGAAGTCCTTGGGATGAAAAGAGAAACCTTACTAGCTAGAAATGAAGTGACCATCCCATCTTCCATGCAACAAGTCATTTTAGGCATGCAAAAAGTAGCTAATCAACATAAATGACCCATTTGTTTGACAAAATTCAATGAATTTAAACTACCTATGGTGTATTGATAGACATATGGCAATGAAATTAATGATGCAAACATGAATGTTAATTTTATGATTATTTAAGATGAATCATTCCTTGCAAAAAATGAAGATGCCTCATCATTTAATAGTAACCCTATCTTATAAAGTTATAACTATTTATGAACAGTTTTGTGAAGCCAATGAAGAGGTAAAAGACTCATTGTTAATGTTTATAGCCTAGTATCATGTTCCATGGATTATTAAATGGGACTACACCATTATGGCTAAACAAGTTAATGCCTTAGATGTTGACATTAAACATGATATTAATTTGTCTTGCTAGTCATGGAACATGTCTAATGTCAACATCTAGGATAGGTTAGAAATGGTAATTGAGAGATAGTCTTATGTTTCAAGCAATGGAATATTCTCTTGTAATAAAAACAAGCTAATCAAAAGTAGTGGATTCCAATAGATTAGGACTATCCAAGAAATATTAGCATGCATTTCGCAATGAAATCAGTGATTAGTGCAATCATTTAAGTTAATTTTATGATTTCATTGTGTGAAGAAGTCCTTGGGATGAAAAGAGAAACCTTACTAGCTAGAAATGAAGTGACCATCCCATCTTCCATGCAACAAGTCATTTTAGGCATGTAAAAAGTAGCTAATCAACATGAATGACCCATTTGTTTGACAAAATTCAATGAATTTAAACTACCTATGGTGTATTGATAGACATATGGCAATGAAATTAATGATGCAAACATGAATGTTAATTTTATGATTATTTAAGATGAATCATTCCTTGCAAAAAATGAAGATGCCTCATCATTTAATAGTAACCCTATCTTATAAAGTTATAACTATTTATGAACAGTTTTGTGAAGCCAATGAAGAGGTAAAAGACTCATTGTTAATGTTTATAGCCTAGTATCATGTTCCATGGATTATTAAATGGGACTACACCATTATGGCTAAACAAGTTAATGCCTTAGATGTTGACATTAAACATGTTCCATAGCTGGGAAGACAGAATAATATCCAATGGTGGGAAAATTTTGACCTTTTTTTATGATGGAGTCTACAAAGAAAAGGAGTTATTTGTGTAAATAGACCTACGACTCCACCACCAAAGCCCACTCCTACTAGTCTTAAAGAAATATTAAAGACTTTAATGGAGTTTATATCAAAAGAAAGGTTATTGGAAATGAGAGTTACTCTGCTCCAACTAGATCAAGACACCTAAGCCAACCAAGCTGAAAGTAGTTAAAGGCATCTCAATGATGGTATTATGCAAGATTCCCAATACTCATATGAGTTGTAAATGGAAAAAGGACAAACAAATTTTGGTGTACAAATTGTCATGGGACCTAAAAGATAGCTTAATAAAGCTACTTTAACAAAAGTGGAGGAAAAGGGAACATAATGGAGCATCTTACTTGGCAAAAATAAGATTCTTCCAATTATGGTTATCACCTTTTCTAACCTCATATAGGCGAAGAGAGGTAGAGTCTAATTTCCTTCTTTCCCAAAGTTTGCTCCTCTTCTCTTCTCTCTCCTTTATAAAATATAAAGCTTGTAATGACATGTGGTGTTCAATGAAAGCTTTGTTTCTATAAGTATTCTAATTCTTATATTATTTGTTTTAAGTTTCTTTCCTTTTTATTGATGTGTTTAATTTAGTTTCTTAAATTACCTTTTTATATATCTGTGTATTGTTCTATATATCTACTATGTGCAATCTCATGCTACCAAGATACGAATGGTATTAGAGCCATAAACCTAGTGGAATGCTAATCTTCTAAGTAGTTGAAAGCTTAAACTCATTGGTGTCTCATTGTTAAAACCCTAAGTCGTGCTACCTTTGTACCCTTATTGGCTATGTGTAAGTGTGTAATGTTGTGGTTTAAGATGTTAATAGTGATATGGTAAGGCATGGATAGGTTAAGACCTAATTAACTATTTAAAGGTGATGAAAATTTAGATAATAATTATTTATAAAATTAAACTCTTCCTTCTTGTTTGTCTTCCCAAGTTTATAAACAAGGAAGTTTCTTTTTTAAAGTTGATTATATTATTAAAACAATTGAAGAGGCTTTACCCTTAACATAGGGTTATAATGACTTTTTTTGCTATCCTAAGAGCTTATTAGCTCACATCAACAAATGTATAAATTTATCCATATTAGGATGGTTTAGATAGCATTAAAACTTACTACTAGATTAAGTTTAAATAATTCAGTAATTATATGTGTTAGAAATGACATGATCACTTCTATGACTTCTCATTAAGAGTAATTAAATATACTCTTAGTGACGGACTTATTTGGTTCTCTTGTTTTATGAATTTTACTTTTCCATTACAAGATCTGAATTTGATGCATGCCTTATATTTGGATATTAAAACTAAATGATTTGATATGATACCTACACTATAATATTATGAACACCATTATCCTAGAAATTAAAAAAATTCTGGCAAAATATGTGGATAATGAGACTACTACATTATTTTTAACTAATAGGTCAAAATTTAATATTATGATTCCTAAAATAATTACTTAGGATCAAGTTAAATTACTTGAAAGATGGAAACTAGAAAAGGTTATTAAACTTATTAAATAAGTTAATAAACAAATGAAAGAAGTAATTGAATTCAATTATAATTTCAAAAATTATTTTTTCAAAAAGATGGATGTTAGGGTTTGCTAAATGTCAACAGAAAGCTTCATAAAACTATTCATAAACAATTTTGACTTTATGGGGTAGGGTTAAATGATGTAAACCCCATTTAAAGAACTAAGTTTTAATTGATTTGAAAATTTTTTTAAGTCATACAATAAGGCTTTTTCCCATGCATCGATATAATTGAAATAGTTATAGGTTTTAACCTTTTGCCATTCTTTTAACTCTTTATAGCCAAAGGGATCCCCTTACCAATCTTTTGGATAAAGAATTTTCTTTATCTTAAACTTAGTGGAGGCCCAATCTCTGAAGTTATAATCGATCTAGTTTTAGATCCTCTTTCTATGGGTTTAATAATGACCAAGTTTGTTTTATATAGTATCCATTGAACACAGGTAATCCTTCATATTATTAGGAGGATACATATCATCTTTAAGATAAAAATGTGTGGTCTCATTAACTCTAAGTTGTGTACATGTCTAATGTTAGTATCTATCCATTTCAACAAGCACAATTATACACCTTTTGTACTATGAATCCATAGAATCCCATCTTTTCAAACAATGAAATCTTTGATAATGATTAACTTTTCTTATAAGTATTTTTAGTTAAATTCTTGAATAATGACAACATTTATTCATTTCTTCCTAATAAGTCTCTAGATTTCATTGCAAGAACTCATTTATGCAAAATGATCTTGAAAATAAAATTTTTGCCCACAATAAACTTTATATTCATTGTGACAAGTACGTTTGCACACCTTGAATACTAGGATAGAATTTTATCAAACAAAGGAGTCTCTGATAGTGATTAGATTTTCTTTAAATTATTTTTGGTTGAATTCATGGATAGTGACACTTTCTCTTCATTTCTTCTTAGTAAGGCTCTAGCTTTCATTACAATAACTCATTCATGCAAAATAATCTTGAAAATAACTTTTGTGCCTAGAATAGACATTATATCCATGACAACAATCATGTATGTACACATTCAAAACTATGAATCCATTAAATTCCATCAAACAAAGGAGTTTTTTATAATGATTAGCTTTTCTTACAAATATTTTTTGTTCAATTCCTGAAAAATGAGACCATCTCTTCATTTCTTCCTAACAAGATTCTAGCTTTCAATGTAAGAACTCATCCATTCAAAATCACCTAAAAAATAACTTTTGTGTCCATAATTGACATTATATTCATTACAACAAGTATGTTTATACATGTTTGGTACTATGAATTTGATCAAACAAAGAATTCTCTGATAATTATTAGTTTTTCTTACAAGTATTTTTAGTTTAATTCCTATTATATTATAATATATTTCTTTTGAAAGCAGGGGATTAAATAAAATCCCTTTGTTTATTTTTGGGTTAACCAAAGGTGTTGAAGCTTGCAAAGAAATCTTCTTTATCTTTTCTTTAACATGACTCATCTAATTGCCTATTAATTAAAGATAAAGATTAGTATAATTTTTTTGCTAAATTATAGCACTGGTAAAGGCTTTTTCTTTATATAAAGAGGCTATAACCTTACTATCTTTAACTTTCAGGCTTAAATTTAAAGAAGGAGGATGGATACAAATAATTTTTTCCCTTTTTTTAGTGTATTCTTGATAATTTTTTCAAGCACCATCACTCCTCCAGTGTAGTGAAATTTGGGAAAGGTTTTTTCTTTATTTTATAAACCTTTTCCAAATAAGTAAAAATATCAACTACTCCTATTTCATTAATATATTTTTTATGACATAGGCATCATAACAAATTAACTTATAATGCTACAATTACAAAGGATTTTAGGATGTTTAAATTATATTTCAAAATTTTATAAAGAATTAGCTTATAATATTAAGCCTTTATTTGAAAGATTAAAGAAAAATCCTCCTAAATGGACAAATGAGCATACTAAGGTAATTAAGAAAATAAAATTAAGACCAAAGAATTATCATGTTTAACACTTCCTCATCCTGATGCTTTTAAAATAGTTAAAACTAATGCATTAAATAAAGATATTGGAGGAATCCTCAAGTAAAGGATTAATTCAAAGGAACAGTTTGTTCATTTTACCCCAAAAGTCTAGAAGGGAGCTAGAGTTAATTACTCTACTATTAAAAAATAAATCTTAACTATTGTACTATGTATTCAAAAATTTGAAAGTGATATAGTAAATGAGAAATTCCTTTTAAGAATTGATTGTAAGGTAGTAAAGGATGTCCTTACCAAAGATGTTAAAAATCTTGCCTCCAAACAAATCTTTGTGGGATGACAAGAAATAATTTTTATGTTTAACTTTGATATTAAGTTTGTTAAAGGAAATTCTAATCTTTACCAGATTTCCTAACTCGTGAATTTTTGCAAGGAACTAAAAAATGAGTAAAAGGCCTCTTACACAAGGGGCTTAGTCCCCAACAATGTTGGTTAATTCACTAGCTAAAGGTGTAGTTGCAAGTGAAGAAGAAGTTGATAAACTTTGTGATGACACTTATAAGTGAGTTTTGGATAACTCCATCACATATCCTTTAATTCCTGAGCATATAGACTTTTTATGTGCTATTGAAAATAGTTATATTCAGCTCAGACCTAATGAGGTCACAAAGTTTTATCATAAAGATAATATGTATCCTTAAGCTAATGTAAAAGATTGCCTGTATTATTAGCAAATACTTCATGAAATAGACTCAATGGTTATTGAACCCATAGAAAAAGGATCTAGAATTGGATCTAGTCATGGCTTTTAAGATTGGGCCAATGTCAAATTTAAGGTAAAGAAAATTATTTATCTAGAAGACTAGCAAATAAATCTTTTTGGTTATTATAAATTAATAGAATGGTGGAAGGTTAAAACCTACAATTACTTTAATTATGTTAAAGCATGGGAAAAAGCCCTATTATACAAAAATAAGCAGAGAAATTTTAGTTGGTTCATTCAAATACATCTTCAAAATAACCTAAAAAGATTTCCATATTGGTTTAAAACCTAGTTTTTTAAGTGTGGTTTACATCATTTGACTTTATCCCATAAAGTAAGAATTATTTATGAACAGTTTTGTGTAGCAAGCAAAAAGGTTAAAGAGCCCTTATTAGTGTTTGTAGCCTAGTATCATGTTTCATGGATTATTAAATGGGGCTATATCATTATGGCTAAACAAGCTAATATCTTAGATGTGGGCATTAAACATGCTCTATGGTTAGCAAGATGAATAAATATCAGATGGTGGGAAAATTTGGACTTTTTTTTTATGATGGAGTCTACATAGAAAAAGAAATTATTTGTATAAATGAGACTAAGTCTCCACCACCAAAGCCGACTCCTATTAGTCTCGAGGAGATATTAAAGACTTTTAATGGAGTTTGTATTAAAAGAGAGATAATTAGAAATGATGGCTAATTTGCTTCAACTAGATGAAGACTCTCAAGCCAACCAAGCTAAAAGTAGCCAACAACACCTTAATAATGATATTATGCAAGATTCTTACGACCTATATGAGTTGTAAAGAAAAGATGGACAAAACCACTTTCAATGGACAAGATGAAATGGGTTAGCTTTAATAAATCTACTTTAACATAAGTGGAAGATAGTGAAAATAATGGAGCACTCCACTTAAAAAAGTAGATTCCTCCAATGATGGTGATCACCTTTTTCCATGTATAAATAGACCTTTCGTAGGCTAAAGGAGGTAGAGTCCAATTTTGTAAGTAATTATTATCTAAATTTTCATGAATTAGAAATGGGAAGAAGCCTTAAATAATCTATTAGATACAACCTAATTAGAATAATTACCTTTAATAAGTGGGATAATTAAGGACCATCATTTCTAATAACCAATAAGAAAAGAAATTATTTGTATAATAAACCTAAGGCTCCACCACCAAAGCCGACCCCACTAGTCTTGAAGAGATATTAAAGACTTTAATAGAGTTTGTATCAAAAGAGAAGTTATTAGAAATGACGACTAATTTACTTTAACCAAATGAAGACACTTAAGCCAACCAAGCTAAAGGCAACTAAAAGCACTTTAATGATGATATTATACAAGATTCTTAAGACCCATATGAGTTGGAAAGAGAAGATGGGCAAAATCACTTTAAATGGAAAAGATTAAATGGGCCAACTTTAATAAAACTACTTTAGCATAAGTGGAGGATAATGGAAAATAATGGAGCATTCCATTTAAAAAAGTAGATTCCTCCTGTGATGGTGATCACCTTTTCCATGTATAAATAGACCTTCCATAGGCTAGAGTCCAATTTGCCACTTTCTTTAAGTTTGCTTCTATCCCTTCCTTAGTAATATATCTCTCTCTTCCTCCCCTCTCTATAACATAAACTTGTAACAACATTTGGTGTTCAATGAAAACTTTATTTTTATAAGTACTCTATTTTACCTTGATTATTTTCTTTTCATTAGAGTTTTCTATATGTGTTTCATACCTCTTTGTATGCTATCCTGTGCTTCAAAGAAAAGAATGGTATTAGAGCCTTAAATGTAGGGGAATATTGATCTTTTAAATAATTGAAAGTTTAAACTTATGTGTGACTTATTGTTCAAAATCCAAGTTATGTTGCCTTTGTACTTGTATTAGCTATGTTCAAACGTGTAAGGTTGTGACTTAAGACATTGATAGTGATAGAATGAGGTATGGATAGGTTAAGACCTGATAGATTATTTAAAAGTGATAGTTTTCCAAGAATAAGAAATAGTAATTAGTGAAAATTTAGATAGTAATTATTTACAAAACTAGACTCTTTATTCTTAATCTTCTTCCTAGGGTTATAAACAAGGAAGTTTCTTTTTAAGGTTGATTATGTTATTAAAATTGTTGAAGAAACTTTAACCTTAACTTAGGGTTATAATGATTTCCTTCTGCTATCCTAAAAGCTTATTAGCTCACACTAACAAAAGTATAAATTTATCCATATTGTAATGGTGCAAGTAGCATTAAAACTTGTTATTAGACTTGGTTTAAATAACTTAACAATTATATATGTTAGAAATAAAAGACATAATCATTTCTATGACTCCTTATTAGGAGTAATTGAATCCATTCTAAGTAATGGACCTATTTAGTTCTCTTGTTTCCCTAATTTTACCTTGTCATTATTAGATCCAAATTTGATGCATGTTTTATATTTAGATATTGAAACAAAAGTATTTGATATGATGCCTAATTTAGAAAATTTAATCCTTATTTGAAAGATACATTATAAGGTTATGAACACCATTATCCTAAGAATTAAAGAGATTCCAGCAATATATGTTGATAAAAGGACTACTACTTTATTTTTGACTAATAGATCAAAATCTAATGTAATGATTCCTAAAAGATTTGTTGGGATCAAGTTAACTTACCTAAAAAATGGGTATTAGAAAAGGCAGTTGAAGAAGTAATTGAATTCCAAGATAGGGATGTCAAAATTTGATTTGCTCCATCTAGAAGTGTAAGGTTAAACCTCAAAAAGGGAAGAGAAAAAGTTAAACTTAGATTTTCTACCTCCTTAATACTAATCACTAAATTGGAAGGTAATAAAAAGAACAAGAGAATAGACTAGTCAACCACAATATAGAGTTAACTTTCCTCCATCAACTTCTACTTCTGTGGTTAATGAACCATTAGACACATTTGGTCAAGTTCCTAAGCCTAGGTCTCCTTCTCTCTTTCAGATGGGATATCAAGATAAAGATAAGAGTCTATATGTCCTAGAAATAGTTGATGAAATAGATGAAAAAGTAAGAGAGTTATTTTACTCTCCTAAAAATGATATAAAAAGAAAATGGTTTTTTATAACATTTAATGAAAAGGAATGAGAAGTATAATATAAATGCCATAAAATATATACTAATAAAATGGGGCTTGTAGATATATTCACTTATATGGAAAAGGTTTACATACTTAATAAAAAACTTTTCCCAAATTTTCTCACTTGCGAGGAATGTATGGTTGTTGAAAAGGTCTATCAAGAATATGTCACATGAAAAGGAAAAATGGTTAATAGTATTCACCCACCTACACTAAATTTAAGTATAAAAATAGAAGATTGTGAAATTATAGCTTCACCACATAAAGAGGTACCCTTTATTGGTGTTATTATGGAGTAAGGCAATTATACTAATCGTTGTCTTCAATCTATAGGAAACTAGCTTAATAGAGTTGAAGAAAAGACAAAAGAAGTAGCTCAGAAAGCTCCAAAACATCTAGTTAAATTAGAAATGGAAAAAAGGTTTTTATCTAAACCCATGTCATCAAAAGAAATAAGTTACAATATATTGAGTAAAAATCGTAAAAGAACAGAACTAGTTGATAAAATAATTAAAAGGTTAAAAACCCTAGGATTAAGAGAAAAGGATGCTTTTGTATTAGAAAAAGAGGAAGAAATTATATAACAAGAAATAAAGGTCAAAGATTATGTGGAGAAAATTCAAGAAATATTCTTATTAGAATAAAACCTAGGTCAAAACGATTCATCACCTTTTAGCAAGAAAGAAAGTATAGAACCTAATAAGATGACTTTTAATAAAGTCCTTACAAAATTGTATTATCCTATACCCATTTTTATTAACCTCTTATTAGAGGAAAAGTTTGAGTAAAATTATGTATAATATATAATGGTAGTAGTATGATAAAATGAAATTTAGATGGGATGTTAGAAAATTAGATTCTTATTCTACTGCATTATACAATGATGTTTGCTAATACTGCAAAAACTAAGGGAGGTAATTTTGACCCCCTAATAGCATAATTTATAATAAATGGATTTATTAGATAGCTTAAAGGCTAGTGGAATTTTTATTTAACAAATGAAGTTAAAGCTTAAATATTTAATGTTGTTAAAATAGAACAAGGCATACAAATATCTAATAGTATTAATACATTAATTCATACAATTACTAATCATTTTATTAGTTTAGCCACCTTGTTAGTAGACAAAACATATAAACAACTCATTAATTTGAGGTGTCTAGATCTATCCCAATTTAGGTGGTACAAAGATGTCTTCTTCTCTAAATGTTTTATTAAGTAAGATAGCTAGAGTATTTTTTGGAAAGAGAAGTTTTTGTTGGGTTACTTACCTTGTTTTCTAAAAAAGTAAAAAATAGGTTAAAAATTTTATCATAGTAAAGTTATTGATTACTTTAGTTACAGATATGGGGAATTAGTTGCTGAAGTGGTAGTTGGCAAAGTTAAATACTATATTGAAATAAAACTACATAGGTAATTATAGAATGAAAAAACTCAAGGTAGAAAGGCCCTAGGAGACTTTTGTGAATAAATGGGTTATCCACCTATTAAATATCCTAAAAAAATTTAGAAAAGGGGTTGTAAACCTTTACCTCAAAAGAAATCCTTTTATGAAAAGGGAAAATTAGAAGAAAAGAAAAGGTTAATTCCATAAAAAAAGAAAAAGAGAATGATTGTTTGTTATAAATATGGAAAGATATGATATTATTCTAATAAATATAAAATGAAACAGAAAATTCAAGAATTATTTGTAGACAAAAACCTTAAGAGGTCATTAATGCATATCTTCATATCAAAAGATGAATACGAGAAATTAGAATTAAAGGTAGACCTTCTTAAGGAAGCGACCACCTTTGAAGAAGAATTTGATAATAGTTGTTGGGATGGTACATTCAACTATTATCAAACTTTTTGTAAAAGTAATGACTTTTTAGTCCTTACAAAAGAAGATAATTTGATATTGACTTTATTGATGAGATTATATATCCAAAAGAAAAAAGGGAACAATTAGAAAAATATCTTTATTTATCTTGAAATAAGACTAGTTTTAAAGAACCAGAGGAAGATTACAGTTTAAAAACTGTTATTCGTAAAGTTAGAAATAACCATTCTAATAGTTGATAAGCTTCATGATGATGCTTATGAGCGAGCTTTGGATAAATCCATCACATATCCTTTAATTCCTAAGCATATAGACTTTTATGTGCTATTGAAAATAATTAAACTCAGCTCAAACCTAATGAAGTTGCATAGCTTTATCTTAAAGATGATATATATCCTCAAACTAATGTAAAATATTGCTTGTATTATCAACAAATACTTCATAAAATAGGTTTAGTGACTATTAAACCTATTAAAAAAGATTTTATAATGGATTTGGTTATGGCCTAGAGATTGGGCCTATGTCAAATTTAAGGTGAAGATAATTCTTCATCTAGAAGATTGGCAGGCAAATATCTTTGGTTACTGTGAATTAAAAGAATAGTGAAAGGTTAAAACTTATAATTACTTTGTTTATATCAAAGCATGGGAAAAAGCCTTGTTATATGAAAAGAAGTAGAGAAAATTTAGTTAGTTCATTTAAATACATCTTCTAAATGACCTAAAAAGATTTCCAAATTGGTTTAAAACCTAGTTTTTTAAGTGAGGTTTACATCATTTGGCTTTACCCCATAAAGTAAGAACTATTTATGAACAATTTTGCAAAGCAAACGAAGAGGTTAAAGACTCCTTATTAATTTTATTTCATTATAGAGTTTAACTTCTTCAGCTACCATTATAGTAGCTAATTCCCTATTTGTGTAACTAGAGTAATCAATAACTCTACTGTGATAAAATTTTAACCTATTTTTACTCTTTCAAAAAATAAGTTAGGTAGCCCAAACAAAAACTTCTCTTTCCAAAAAATACTTTAGCTATCTTCCCTAGTAAAAGCTTTAAAGAAGAAGACATCTTTGCACCACCTAAATTGGATACCTCAAATTAATGAGTTGTTTGTATGTCTTGTCTACCAATAAGGTGATTGAACCAATAAAATGATTAGTAATTATATAAATTAGTGAATTAACACTATCAAATATTTGCACACCTTGTTCTATTTTAACAGCATTAAATATTTGAACTTTATCTTCATTTGTAAAATAAAAATCCCACTAGTCTTAAAGCTATCTAGTAAATTCATTTACTATGAATCATGCTATTTGGGGGTCAAAATTACCTCTTTTAATTTTTGTAGTAGAAGCAAACATCATCCTATAATGCAATAAAATAAGAATTTGATTTACTAACATCCCATCTAAATTCCATTCTACCATATTGCTACATTGTATTATACATAATTGTACTCAAATTATTCCTCTAATAAGAGGTTGATAAAAATGGGTCTAGAATAATACAATTTTGTAAGGACTTTATTAAAAGTCATCTTATTAATTTTTATACTTTCTTTCTTACTAAATGGTGATGGATTTTTTTGACCTAGGTTTTGTTCTAATAAGAACATTTCTTGAATTTTCTCCATATAATCTTTGACCTCTATTTCTTGTTATATAATTTCTTCCTCTTTTCCTAATACTAAAGTATCTTTTTCTTTTAATCCTAGGTTTTTTAACCTTTTAATTATTTCATCAACTAATTCTATTCTTTTAGGATTTTTATTTGACATATTGTATTATACTTTTTCAGAGCTTTTTAAGCTTCTTCTTCTATCTTTTCTTCAACTCTATTAAGTTGTTTTTTTATAAATTGAAGATAAAGATTAGTATAATTTCCTTGCTCCATAATAATGCCAGTAAATAGTAACTCTTTATATGGTGAAGGTATAACATCATAGTCTTCTATTTTTATACTTAAATTTAATGCAAGTGGGTGAATACTATTAACCTTTTTCCTTTTTTTCACATATTCTTAATATGCTTTTTCAAGAATCACACATTCCTTAGGGGTAGAGAAATTTGGGAAAGGTTTTTTCTTATGTTTATAAACCCTTTGCATATAAATGTATATCTACAAGCCCCATTTCATTGGTATATATCTTATGGCATTAATGTCATAATTCTCGTTATTTTTTATTAAAGGTCATGAAAAATTATTTTCTTTTTATACTATTTTTAGGAGTGTAAAATACCTCTCTTATTTTCTTGTTTATTTCATCAACTATTTCTAGGACATATAGACTTATATCTTCATCCTAATATCCCATATTAGAAAGAAAAAGAGACCTAGGCCTAGGAACTTGACTAAGTGTGTCTAATGGTTCATTAACCATAGAAGTAGAAATTAATGGAGGAAAGTCAACTCTATACTAAGGTTGACTAACCTATTCTCTTATTCTTTTAATACCTTCCAACTCAATGATAGGTATTGAGGAGGTAGAAAATCTAGGTTTAACCTTTTCTTTTCCCTTTTTAAGATTTAACCTCACACTTTTAGATAAAGCAAATCAAATTTTGGCATCCTCATCTTGGAATTCAATTACTTCTTCCACTTGTCTATTAACCTGTTTAATAGGTTCAATTGCCTCTTCTAATACCCATTTTTCAAGTAATTTAACTTGATCCCAAGCCATTGTTTTAGGAATCATTACATTAGATTTTGATATATTAGTCAAAAATAAAGTAGTAGTCTCTTTATCAATAGATTTTGCTAAAATCTCTTTAATTCTTAGGACAGTGGTGTTCATAACCTTATATTGTATCTTGTAAATAAGGATTAAATTTTCCAAAGTAGGCATCATATCAAATCCTTCTATTTTAATATCCAAACATAAAGCATGCATTAAATTTAGATTTGATAGTGACAAGATAAAATTAGGGAAACAAGAAAACCAAATGGAACCATCACTTAGAGTGGATTCAATTACTCCTAATAAGGAGTTATGGAAATGATTATGTCTTTTATCTCTAACACATATAATTGCCAAATTATTTAAACATAGTCTAGTAGCAATTTTTAATGCTACTTGCACCATTCAAATATGGATAAATTTATACCTTTGTTGGTGTGAGCTGACAACTTCCTGGGATAGTAGAAAGAAAGCATTATAACCCTAAGTTAAGGGTACAACTTCTTTAACAATTTTAATACTTCTTGCATAATATCATCATTAAGGCTATCTCTTCATTCCTTTCTAACAAGACTTTAGCTTCCACTAAAAGAACTCATTTATGAAAAATGATCTTGAAAATAACAAACATCTATTCATTGCAATAAGCATGTCTGTACACCTTTAGAACTATAAATTCATAGAATTCCATCAAACAAAGGATTCTTTGATAATAATTAGCTTTTCTTACAAGTATTTTTGGTTTAATTTTTTGAATAGTGAAACCATCTCATCATGTCTTCCTAAAAAGGCTCTAATAGTAATTAAGAGAACTCATTCAACCAAAAAAATCCAATAAATAACTTTTGTTCCAACAATAAACATTATATCCATTAAAACAAGCATGCATGTATATGTTTAAGTATTAGGAATCCATAGAATTCCATCAAACAAAGAAGTCTCTGATAATGATCGACTTTTCTTATAGGTATTTTTTGTTAAATTCTTAAATAGTGAGATTGTCTCTTTATTTTTTCCTAACAAGATTCCAACTATCATTGCAAGAACTTGTTTATGCAAAATGATCCTGAAAATTACTTTTGTGTTCACAATAAACATTTTATTCTTTACAATAAGTACGTTTGCACATGTTTAGTTTTAGTAATCCATAGAATTCCATCAAACAAAGGAGTCTTCGATAATGACTAACTTTTCTTGCAAGAATTCAACTACTTGGAAGATTAGAGTTCAATAAGATTAGGGCTTTGATACCATTCCAATCTTGGCAGCACAGGATCATATCATACACATAAAGCTATATATATATAGATAAATAGGGATATATAGATAATTCTTTAAGAGATATATAAAAACTCATTTAAGTACATTGATATTAAAAAGGAAAATAAAGACAAGAGAAGAATACTTATAAAACCAAAGCTTTCATTGAACATCACAAGTTGTTACAAGCTTATGTTATAAAAAGGGAAGGAGAGGACATGTTACAAGAGAGAAAGGAGCAAACTTCGAGAAAGAAGGAAATTGGAATCTACCTCTCTTTGCCTTTGAGAGGTTTATTTATACATAGAAAAAGGTGATAACCATAATTAAAGGAACTTTTTTTTTTTGTAAACTGGGATACCCCATTATTTTTCATTTTCTCCACTTTTGCTAAAGTGGTTTTATTAAAGCTATCCTTTTAGTCCCATTATAAGTTATCTACCAAAAGTTATTTGTCCTTTTACCATGCACAACACATATGGGTCCCAAGAATCTTTCTTAATATCATCATTGAGATGCTTTTAATTGCTTTTAGCTTGGTTAGCTTGGGTGACTTGATCTGGTTGGAGTAGAGTAGCCATCATTTCCAATAACTTTTCTTTTGATACAAACTCCATTAAAGTTTTTAATATTTCTTTAGGACTAATAACAATGGGCTTTGGTGGTGGAGCCTTAGGTCGATTTATGCAAATGACTCCTTTCTTATATAAACTCCATCATCAAAAAAGTCAAAAATTGCCCGCCACTAGATATTAATCCATCTTACTAGCCATAAAACATGTCTAATGTCAACATATAGGACATGAGCCTATTTAGCCATTATGGTATAGTCCCATTTAATAATCCATGGAACATGATACCAAGCTACAAACATCAACAAAGGGTCATTAACCTCTTCATTTGCTTTATAAAACTATTCATAAACAATTCTTACTTTATGAGATAAGGTTAAATGATGTAAACCCTACTTAAAAAAACTAGGTTTTAAACTAATTTGGAAATATTTTTGGGTCATTCAAAAGATGTATTTGAATGAACCAACTAAATTTCCCTTGCCTATTCTCATACAATAAGGCTTCTTCCTATGCCTTGATATAATCGAAGTAATTTAAGATTTTAACTATCCACCATTCTTTTAGTTCTCGATAGCCAAAGAGATCTACTTGTCAATTCCTTGGATAAAGAATTTTTTTTTTATCTTGAATTTGGCATAGGCATAATCTCTAAAACCATAACCAAATCTAGTTCTAGATTCTCTCTCTATGGGTCCAATAACCATCGAGCCTATTTTATGAAGTATCTATTGATAATACAAGTAATCCTTCATATTATTATAAGGATATATATCCTCTTTAAGATAAAAACATGCGACATCATTAAGTTTGAGATTAGCAATTATTCCCAATAGCACATAAAAAATCTATGTGCATTACAATTAAAGGATATGCAATGGATTTATCTAAAGTTCGCTCATAAGCATTAACATAAAGTTTATCAACTTTCTTTTCTTTTACACCTTTAGCTGGTGAATTAACGAACTAATTCCAAAGCACATAGACTTTTTATGTGCTATTGAAAATAGTTATACTCAACTTAAGGCATTACATTCCATTCACAATGTTTGAATGAAACTATAAATGTTGTTTTATAGTTATCCTTTTCATGAATCTAGATTTGCTAATAACCAAATTTCATATCAAAATTTTAAAATATTTGAACTTCATAAAGTCTACAAAAGAGAAAAAGAAAAAGTTGTTTTTTTTTATATGATGGCTCATTTGACTTTGGTATAATTGTTCATGGCAAATACCACTCAGCCTCTTTTCTTCAATAAGATTCAATTACTCATATCTAATTTTGACCCATTCTACCTTTTATAGTTATGCTTCCATCAAAACCTTTAAGGAAGGAATTTCAACCTTCACTAGTAAGACTGCCTTAGTCCAATAAAATAAGGCAAATAGGGTTGCCCTTGTGGAAGTACATATGATGATGTGGTATGTATGTAATGCAAATGACAACATCTTATACCAATCTTTATATGTAACTATCATTTTTAAGTGATCCCTTTAAGATTTTTATTTGTCACTTCAATTGCCTCATTTATCTTTACAAAGTTGTGATGCTTGATTTTAAACTAGTTACAAAGGTCAATCATCATTCTGTCGTTTAGATTAGTGGTGTTACCTATGATTAGCCATTCTAGCACATCATATCGACATATGATGTCTTTCTTGATGAACTTAATGATCACCTTATGGATGACACTCTTAGATGATGCTGCTTTGACCCATGTTTTAAAGTAATCAATTGCCATTAGCATGAATCAATATCACTTAGATGCTTTTGGTGTAATTAGACCAATTACATCCATTCCCTGCATAAAGAATGGTCATAAGGATGTCATTGTAGGTAATAAAGTCAACGCTGTATGGTTTTATTTGCATATATTTGACATTTATGGCTTTGGGCACCATCTTGATTTAATTATAGTCCAAGAACCCATCCACAACGGAAAACATTGATTATGTCATTGGCTAGTCATGTTGTCCATTAGAATGCCAATATGTGGCAGGGAAAAGTTATCTTTGGGGCTGACTTTATTCAACTCCTTATAGTCCATGCACATGCAAACCTTACCATCCTTTTTAGGCATTAGTACAACATTGGCTACCTATTTTGGATAATTTGTCACTTGAAGAAAGCCTACATTCAACTACTTTTTGTCTTCTTCCTTAATTTTTAATAAGACATCAAGTTTTATTTTTCTGAACTTTTACCATATGGGTTTAAATTCTAGTTTTAAAAAGAGTTTATGCATCACTATATCAATATTCCAGCCGAAAATGTGCTGGTATGACTAAGCAAATACATCTATGCATTCTTCAAGCAGCTAAATCATGCTCTACCTACTTTTTAAAGGAAGTTTTATGCTAATGTTAACTTTCTACTAACTTCTTATAGTGTCTAGGTTAATCAGCTCGACTAGCTCTTTCTCAACTATGGACTACCTTCCTTCTTTTTTAGGCATTGGAGATTTGATGGGATTTCTTTGCTTTCTAGGTCATCCTTGATTGACGTATTAAGGGTACTTTCAAACTTTACTTCAAGGCAAGCACTGGCTAAACTATCAGTCTTGTCTTAAAAAATCCTAAATAATAAATAAGAAGCTATAAGAAATGAATGGATGTTGTTATGATGGCTTATGCATATAGAAACAAAAGCTAAGATGGTAATTTAAATGATAAGGCTAGAACTATTAGCACAAATGGCATAAGCATATTTTACTAGCTAACATATAACAAAATGCCACCCATTTTGTTACATAGCTACCCTTGAATGTTATGAGTGTCAATAAGTAGGAAACATTTTAAATTACATTAATTTGCAAGAGATTTGAGTAATTGGGGAATCTTTCAAGCTTGCCAATTGCCCAAAGGGGTGCCGGGGTTGCATGGCTAAATTAGTGGAACTTAAAAAGACTCTTCTTCCTCCCTTCTAGAGATCACAGGGATCTTTAATGCATTAAATTTGATAGTAGCTTTGGTTGATGAATCACATTTAGCATGTGTTAAATTGATGAACCTTGTATTTTGAAATGGGAGTTAAGGGAAGCACAAGCTCAATTACCTCATCTTCCAAGTATGCTTGGACAGCTTCACCTTGGTCTGGTTATTTTCTAATTTTAGAGCGGTCTTATTATCCATGGGGTTGTATAGGAGTAGTTATGCCCTACAAAGCAATCTTCTTCACCATCATTTTAGCCACTTTTATCAATGCTTATGATGGCTAGGGTGATATATAGAGGTATGACTTCTCTAACTAAAGAGCCACATTTCCAATTTTGAAAGATCAAAATGGACATTCCAATATTTTTTCAACTATCTCAACATATGGCATTCTTGGTGATCTAAAGATAAGCAAGTTATACTCTACTTAAACTTCTATTAGTTGATTGCCTATGATGAATTTCACCTTTTAGTGAATGGCTCTTATAGCATGGATCTATAAGCAACCCGACAAATAACTGTAGCTAGTCTTAATATTTGTGACTTGAACAGGCAAGATGTAAATGCATAGTCCCCTTTATATTGGCAACTCAACAATTCTTATGACTTCACGCCTTATACCATTAAATGATTCAACAATCATATGACTCGATGCCATGATGGCAATATCAATTGGTAACTACTTCAATGTATCCTTAGGCATGACATTTAAGGATGATCCATTATCAATGACAACATAGGACATATTGTAACCATGACAAAGTAAAATGTGTGATGCTTTGGTATAGTTATAACCCTTAATTAGAATCCCTTTATCTAAGAATGAAATGCAATTGCTTGTCATAATGTTATTGATGATGTGGTCAAACTTGGCCAAAGGAATGTTCGTTGTGACATACTTGGTTGAGAATATGCAATAAGGATCTCTTCAGAAACTCAAAGTTCATTAGCAGAGAGAGGACTAACATTTTGGCTAGGGTTTAACTAAGCTGCTTAACTATGTTGTATTAGCTCTACTTGATGTATTTGAGAAACATCCCATTGTCCTTACCAATGGCAATTTTCTTGGGCTCAAGATTATGTTTGGTAGATGACTCTACTCTCTCAACATTTTATAAAGGGATTTCTTTAACATTATTTGAGATTATAATGACATTGTCTTTCTTTTTTACTAAAGCTTTTCCATCTAGTATGTACCATCTCCTATTTTGAGTGATGTCCTTAATTTTCATAATGTTAGACATTACTACAAGAATTGACTTTAATGTCAATGCTTGATTTTGAGAGTTTACCTAGTAGTTGTAGTCCCATTAAATTGTTTTATTACTTTGATGGGGGCAATAGAGTGTTAAAGGAAGGGATAGGGCCAAAGCTGTTGAGTTAAATACTTTTGGTAGTGTTAGGTTTCTTTGATGTCAAAAGGGTGGGCATTTATGGATTGATGCCCTAATCTCTACCATGCCAATTTTAAGGGTATTGGTATTTGATCCTTAGTAATCATCATCTAGGCATTCTTTAATTTGATTCATTGCTTAATGATTAAGAAGAGGATGAGTGTTAATAACAAGCTTCTCTTTGTGTTTTGAAAAGTCGATCCATCCTTCATCCTTTAAGTCTTGGACTTTACGTTTAAGTGTCTAGCAATTGTCAATTGAATGCTTAATTTGTCTACCATGATACACCTACTTGGCATTGGCATTGTAATAATAAGAATAGGGTGGTTCTAACTATTCATGGGATATAATGGTAACCAATTCATTTTAAATGAGGTAAGGGAGCAACTCTAACTAAAGGACTGGTATGGGTTCAATTTTTTTCCTTTATTTCCTTTTAAGGTTAGCTTGATTACTCAAAGGTGCTAGTAGACAGATGTTTGGCTATGAGGTTATGATTGAGGACTTTGGCATGCAAATAAAGCTATCATGTTGTAAGGTTGATATGACTATTGAGGGGTGAACTACCACCATAAGTTGTTGAATGACATATACATAAGGTGTGATCCTAACTAATTATCATATTTGGTCACCTGAACCTTTCTTTTCTTCCTTTTGGTCCCACTAATTTTTCTAGATATGGGAGTGTCAATAGTCGTATCGATAATTTTACCCTTTTAGATAGACTTATTGATTCTTTTTCTTATAATGACCAAATTAATAAAGCTTCCTAATACACTTCCTACCATTTTGTCATCACAAGGAGCTTTCAATGTGTTGAGGAAAGTGTAAACCAATTGTTTTTTCTAAAAGTGGGGGTTGGACTTGGAAAGCTATATTATGTCATTTGTAAGCATATTGTTTGAAAGTTTCTTTAGCCTTCTTTCCATGACTTGAAGATCCATTTAGGTGTGTTCGAGCTCAAAGATATACTTGAATTTGGCCTTAAAGACAACAACCATTTTTTAGATGTACATGGTCAGGTGATCTATAAATGGTCCCATGCCATCATACTTTTCAAATTCAAAACTTTGAATTTTGGCAAAAGTACTACATTTTAAACTAAATAAAGATTTAATTTGCTCAAGAGAATGTGCACATTGTTCTCTTTAATGGCTTTAACTTCCTCTTATAAAAGATCAATCTTTTGTTTCATAGAATGCTTTGCATTTCCTACATTTTTTTTCTTTCAATTTGGGAGTGGTTTTAAGTTTGGTAGGAGTAACATCAATAAATTAAGGTGTTAGAGTGACGTCTAATGCATATATTTTAGTACTTAATGATTGTAAAGCTACTATTTGTACTAAAGAAGGATGCATGGCATACTAAGAATAAATGAAGGGTGCTAGAGAAGCTTTCAATATTGGGATTACATGAAATAGTCCACTGACTAAGGTGGGAGAGCTCTCTTAAGGTACAATGTCTTCCATGATTATCTTTCTTTTAGCAAATGTTTAGGTTATCTATTGCATTTGCTCCTTCAATTCCTTAATTCAAGCCTGAATCTTGTCCATGTGGCCAACTAGTTCCAAGCTTGAGTTAGGATTGTTTGTCATGCCAGTTATGAGATTGTTCACTTCATTGTACCTTTATTTTTTTTCTCATGTTAAAAATAATGATTACATTTATAATATTTATGAATGATATGCTTAATGCATGAAATGCTTAGACTTACACATAAAATGCTTTATAATTGAATGTTTTTATTTAATAGTAGTAGTAAATAGGAAAACAATAGGGGATGTCCCACTTTCTTCATCTTTAGAAAGTCTTGTTATAGGTAAGGTTGCTTTTTCTTTCTAGCTCTATAAAACATTCTCATCTTTACTTAGGCTATATTCATTAACATTCATCTTTAAATCATTGGAATTTAGATCAATTTATGCATGATAATAGAGCTATTAATGGCACAAGTACTGGGCACAATGATAAGGAAGTTCCTCACTAACCAAGTCTATGCATCCATTGTAATGTAAGTGTCAACTTGGAAAAGAGCCTAAAGAGGAGCATCTAAAGTCACACTTTTGTGTTCACAAAGGATGGTTTTGACATCTTGCTAGGAGACTAGATTGATATATAGATCAACCAATACATTGAGAGGAAAGTTGATGATTTTCTAAATGAATGGGTAGACACACATTCTTGTTTCCTTATTTTAGACCCACACAACTAGGTAAAGATAGAAAATGAAAAAGATGAACAGAGAACCTCTAGGACTATTGATGATGTTTCTCTATTCCAAAAGAAAGCTAAAGAGCTTAAACCACTTATACAATGGAAATTAAGCCCCTAAATTTTACTCCTAATATCTCATAAAAGCATTAACACATGGCCAATATATCAGCATCCCAATTGTATTTTTCTTGGCAAGGTACATAAGCAAACACAAAGCCTTTTGAGGAAAATTGTTAAAGTCCTTTAGGAGAATAAAGAAACAATTTATGAAAAGGTACTAAGGATGCTAATCTATGAACTTAAGAAGAGCACTGGCAATTCTATAGCACCTAAGAAAGAGCCTTTGCAACTTCTTTATTATGAAGGTTTCATGTTTTTGGATGGCTTCCCTACCATTTACTTCTGCTAACACCATTGGTAGGATGTTTGTAAGATTAGGTAGAATGGGACTTTGTTTGGTGTTGGTAAGGCTTGTCCCTAGTGACTTAAGAGGGCCATCTTCTTCTTATTCAAAGTTAAGACTTTTGATCTTCTAGCCCAAGGACATAAAAGATTATGGGTGGATAAAAAAGACATGTCATGGTTTCATAGTATAAGAGTTGATGTCTACCCATTTCATGAGATTGGATGTCGAGATATATTGCCTAAAGTTGAACTAGTGTCATAACCACTTCCCTATAAACGCTTGACAATAAGTCTGAAGTTTTAGATACACAATCACATATCATAAAGGATCTTTCACTATAGACCTTATCTGCATAATGCTTCATCCTATTTTATGCTTTGACTAAATAATCCTTCAATTGATTTGTCAAAAGCTATCTTTTGATAAGAAAGTTTTCCACAAATGCAACTTTGGAAGCTTCTACACGAAGAGAAGATAGTTAAGGAAAGGCTTGGCTATAAAGAGCTTAGAATGGAGTCATTATTATGGTAGTGTGAAAATTGGTGTTAAACCACCACTAAACTAAGCATAACCATTTGACCCATTTTGTTGGATTGTAAAAGGTCATACAACATATATAGTTCTTTAAGCATGGATTCAACCTTTCACTGTACCCATTTGTCTAATAATGATAGATAAAACTAAATTGGACATAAATTCTGAACATTCAAAACAACTCATGCCAAAAGGGACTAGTTAAAACTTTATCCCTATCCAAAACCACAATTTGAGGAAGGTCATGAAGTTTACAAATGTTTTCTAAGAAGAGCTTTGGCACAAATAATGTTGTGTAAAGGTGACTCAATGCAAGGAAATTACAATTTTTGGTAAAATGATCTATCACCACTAAAATCACTTCCTTTCCTTTAGACTTAGGTAGACTTCTCATGAAGTCTATACCGATATCAAACCAAGCTTGGGAGGGAATAGGTAAGGGCTACAATAACCTTAGATAAGGAATTATCTCCCTCTTGCACTTTTTACACACTTGACTAATGGATACAAAAATCAAGATGTAAGCTTTCATTCCTAGCCAATAAAAAAGTTGTTTAACTCTCTGAGTAGTGGTTTTAATTATCAAAATGCCCTCCTAAAGCATAAAAGTGCATAGCTTGTAGGACTTGAATTCTAAAATTTCTAGTGGTTCCTAAGTTAACCTGACCTTTGTACTTAACAACTCCACTAGTTAAGGAGAAAGGACACTATAATGTTGGGACTAAGTACAAAGTAGCAAGTAATTCTTCAACTAGGGTGCTAATTTAGTTAGCACTTCCTAATCCCAGAGGAATCACTATTAATAGAACCATGCATGGCACCTCTTGATCCCTTAATGATAATGCATCAATAGCTTTGTTCTTAAAATCCTTTTTATATTAAATTACATAATCTAACCCTAAAAGCTTGGTGATCCTTTTATGCTAGATTTATGCATATATCTATTAATGAAGCAAGTGCTTAATACATTTATAGTATAATTATAAAAGAGTGCCCTTTAAGCTAATGCCTCTATTTTCCTTTTTCCATCAAAATAGCCAAAAGTTCTTTCTCATACATAAACAACCTAGTTCTTACCATCTAAGGCCTTACTAAGGTAAGTAATAGGCCTTGCCTTTTGCTTCATGACTATCCTAATCCTTATTCCATAATCATCTGCCTCCAGTTCAAAAGGTCTTGAAAAATCAAGAAGGGCAAGTATTGGAGCTAAAGTTAAGGCTTCTTTAAGTTTCTAAAAGGCTTTTTAAGCCTTCTCTCCTCAACAAAAACTATCTTTTTTTAGAAGATTAATAAGTAGCCTAAGTTATGGCACTATAACCATTTATAAATGTTCTATAGCATTTTGTTAACCCCAAGAATCTCTTACAACCCTTTACTAACATTAACATAAGCTAGCCAACCATAGCCTCTAGTTTGGTGGGGTTAACAACTACTCCTTAACCGCTAATAAGATGCCCTTAATATTTAATTTACCCTCTTCCAAATACACACTTAAAACTATTTAGTATAAAATTGTTCTAACCTCAAAACTACTATTGCACAAATTAAACGTTGCACATATTATTTTAAACTAAAGTTGTATACCAAAATGTCATAAAAAAGGACCAAAATAAACTTCCTCATATGTTTTGATCTTATGATAACCTACTCTCATATCTAGTCTAGAGAAAATGGTAACATCTTTAACTCATCCAATATTTCATCAATGATGGGTAGATGCAACTTGTTCTTAATGGTCTAAGAGTTTAATTGCCTGTAATCCACACAGAATTGCTAAAAGTCATCCTTCTTTTACACCATTAGTCCAGATGAAGCAAATGTATAACTATTAGGTTTGATAATTAGAAAAGCCAAATATTAGCTATTTTTTAATTTATGCTTTTTTGTAGTGGAGGTACCAATAAGGCCTAATGTTAATAGTTTAGCATCTAATTTAAGTATGATGGTCATGGATCCTTCTTGGTGGGAGAGCTTTAGGTTCACTAAACACATCAAAGAATTGTGCTATCATAGCTATAATTTTAGAAAGCAATTCTTTTGGTTACACCATTATGATAAGGTGGAAAAATAAACTCTCCTCCTTTTTTGTTAAATTTAGTTTTGTCATTTTTTTTTCTTGTCAATAGCTTGTAATTCTAGTTAAAAATGAGAGCTCTATATTTTTGAAATTAGATAGCAATGAGTTGTATAACTTTAGCCAACCAACAATAAGTACTAAGTCATAAATCTTTTATGCTATTAATTATAAATCTACCTTAAAAGTGTACCTATGCATTTTCCATTAAAATCCTTTGCATTTCTTTTACTTAGAAATCTTCTATTTATTAGTAATGCTAACCAATATTAGGGGAGTCCTCTTTAGATTAGAACATAAGTCCTTAGCAATTGTAAAGTCTAAGAAACTATAAGTGTTATTGCTATCAATTAAAGCTACCAAAGTCCTCTTATTAACTTACCCCCTTAATTGCATAATGTTGAGACTTGTGGTGCCAAAGATGACATTTATAGAGATCTTAATGGTGCCATCCACTGACTTCATCATTATCAACTCATAAGTCTCTTTTTGAGCCTTTAGTGGTTTATAAACCTTTGGCTACCCTTGTTCTTCTTTCTTCCCATCAATTAAGTATAAGGAATGTTTCCTGGCACACTAATGTCCAAAAAAATACTTGTCTCGACATTTATAACAATAATTAGGCTTATTGGAAATGTAGATTCAAGTAATTTAGATAAAATAAAGTTAATTGTTTTAGTCTTAACTGGCTCTTTTGGCAGTAGGACTACTGGTTTGGTATTGACCGTCCCTTATTCTGAGCTGCCCCCTTAATAATTGCTTTTGTGCTTAACAAAGTCATCCATAAAATGCTCTTTTAGTCAAGCTAACCTCTAAGCTTAACGCATAATTTTTTGTTACAACAATTTAAGAGTGGGATTAATGGTTTCATTTAATTCACTACTAAAGTTGAAAATTAAATATTCTTCAATAAGACCAAGGTTACCTCTTTTGATTCATCACTTTAATTCCTCAAAGCATTTTTTATACTTTACCATTATCCCTTTCTGTATTAGCTTGTTGATTTCTTCTACGATGTCAAATCTACCATCATTAGCAAATCATAGACACACCTCATCTACAAGTGCTTCCTAAGGTCATCTAAAAGCCACCCTTGGTACCATGCTTTTGGCTTATATCCAAAGTACATACTTGCCACTTCCATTTCTAAAGTATATCTTGGAAAATTGATTTCACTTAGTAATCCATTCTCGAGGATTAATTCATTCAAAATAGTGAAGAGTAACTTTAGGAAGCCAAGAAGAATTAATTTACTCAATCTCTATATTCACTGTGCCCCTAACTCCCTCAAGTTGGTTATTATCCTTAGGTAGTGGAAGTAACCTAGATGGGTTCCTAGTTCCTCCATGATCAACTAACTTTATAGCTTTCAAGCTTGATAACTCCATTACCTAAGTGAACTTATTATCTTGTTGGCACACTTGTTCTTGCAAGCTTTGAATTTGCTTTACCATACTTCTCCACTTTTCCACTGTTCCTTGTGCTAAACTCGAGCTCTTCATGGCTATTCCTCTATTCTTACACATTAGCTTGCCATAGGTCTTCATAAAAATCAAGCTACTCTAATACCAAAATTGTTATGGTTCTAGCATTAGGTGGTTCATTCTAATGGAAAGGTGTAGAGAAAAGGAAGAGAGAGAGAGAGAGAGAGAGGATTATTGTATTTTGCTTTCCTAATTGATGCAACCAACTAAAGAGGCATTATATAGCTCTCCAAGTACAATCAAATTATTGTGATTAAAAGAACATAGAAGAATCATAACCCTTATAATGCTAAAACCTCAGCATACTTACTAACTCTTATTTATTGGGCCTAATAAGCTAGCCCTTTAATGGACATGACTGAACATTAAGACCCAATCTAAATCAATTTACCTATATATTATAATTTTAATAACAATCTTAACCTCTTTAATAAAAACACTAAGAAAATCATGAGAGAGAAGTCTAGATTTTGAGATCAAAATCATATGAAATGAAAAATTAAAAGAACAACAAAAGGAAGGGCAACATTAAAATGAATAAAAAGGGGTTTGTTGTTTTCCTAATATTGCTTACATACAAACACCAAAATAGAGTCATTTTGCCAAAGAGAGGAAGTTCGAAAAGAGGCCTCACAAGCCAATTTTTTATGGCTTAGCTATGTTTCCTGGTTAGTTAAATAATAGCTTTAGTTCATAACCTTCTTAAGGCTTTAGACCTCTTTTTCCCTAATTTTCAAATAGTAAAAGTAGAAACTTTTCTATTTTTTATAGATCCAAGCTCTTACATTATTTAAAAACTAAAAAAAGAAATTTTGAAAATCAAAACTTTCTTAAGTGTGTCAATATTTTTCCCAAAAGATAAATAAATTTCTCTATCCTTTTATCTATAATTCAAAATTAAAAAATCTAAATAAAAAAACTCCAAAAACTTAAAAAGATACCCTTAAAAGTAAAATTTTTCCCATCATCTTTTTTTAGTGATTGAAAAAAATGTCATTCCTTTCTAGTCATTCAAAAACAAATTTCCAATAAATGTTCATATTCAAATCTCAATGCTTTTTTCAAAAGTAAAAAACAAAATGCCTAACTTCATGCATACCTTTCCAAAATCAATTTTCACATCTCTGTCCAAAAGTTTTTCAAAACTCTCTTCAAAATTTCCAAAATCAAAATTCTTAATTCAAATCTCATCCTATTAATTTTAAATTCTTTTAGTATAAACGATCACCATAAGAAGCATCAAATTATTTTTTAATTCTTTTGATACGAAGGATCACTATAAGTAGCAAATTAACTCTTTTAGTACAAAGAACTACCATTATAAGGTTCTATCAAATTCAAAACCTTAAATCTAAAGTCAACTAAACAATATCTCAAGTAGGTGCAAGGTCATTGAATAAATTAAATTAAATAAAAATTCAATCTTTTAACTTTATTCATTTATTGGCTACAATTTTTATTTATTACTTTAAAGTCTAATGCATTAGTTTAAATTATTACTTTAAATAATTTGAAACATAACATTTTAATAAGTAATTTCATGTAGCACTTTGAATGTGATGATTTTTAACTTTTACTATATAACCTTTTAAGTAATATTTTATGACTTTTATATAGCATTTATAAATTTTCTTATTTTTAACAATAATAATTTTATATTTAGAACAAAAAAATTTATTTATTTTTAAAAAATTAACTCTTAATTTTATATTTGATAATTTTAAAAAGTTAAAATATATTTATATATATATATATATATATATATATAAGTTTTATGTGATAGTTTATAATTGCTATTTATATATTTAGTACAAATATTAATTTTAAATTTTATTAATTATAATAATAATAATTTAAAAATTACTTATAAATAAAATAGAAATTTAACAAAAACTTAAAAGGTGTGAAGGATACACCTTGCAATAAGGCTCTTTGTATATCTCACCAGAAGTATCTGCTATCTGACATCCTTCTTTCTTTCTCGTAGAGCAAAAATCTCGATCTCCTTACTGTCACAGCAGATACCAATCTATCCAGTCCGGGGAACGTTTGTAGAAATATATTTTCCATATTCCTTTATTTTTTCTGTCCACTCTCTCCCTCTCTGTTATATTTTCGACTTTATCATACCAAATCCATTTCTCTGCAACAGTTCCCAGTTTCTCTGCCGTTATTTCAACACAAATTCAGAAGAAAGAAAAAATTGCTTAAACTAGAAAGTAGATCTCATCGATTATCGGGAGCGCCGCACAACCTGCAAGTCGACTTCGATTCTCGTTAATTTCTTCTTTTAAACGTTTCAATTTTTGGCTCATTATTCTTGAATTTTGATTTAATTTTTCAGGTTTTTGGAAATTGGTTTTCGGCTCGGGTTTTTGTGCCTCTTTTCTCCAGCTTAGAATCTGTGACCGGTAATGGTTGAGAAAACAACACATGATTGCAGGGTTCGATATTTTCTGATGGACTGAGTCCGAGGGGCCGGACTTGCTGATGAAGCCGATGGTCCAGGCGGCAAAGGACTTGGGTGGAATTACTGAAGAAGAGGAGGAGAGTGGAAGAAAGGTGGTCATTGAAACTGATCCCTTAAAGTTTATCTCTTTGCTGGAGTTTGTGAGTGAAATTTTTTGGTTTATTAATTTTTACCATAGCATTGCATGTTTTTGGTCACTGAAGTCTCACTGAAGCATGCAAAAATACAATCTCTATCTAGAACCATATGGTAGGATTTTAGACTTTAAAGGAGCATTACCTTAAAAATGTGAATGACGGACAAGCTCTTGTTTATTTCTTAAACACATATAGTTCTTTTTCTATCTAATGCCTCATGTTTTTGTCATCTTTTTGCAATCCCTTGTATTTCCTATTTTCAGAAAGAACCAAACCTGATGTCTAGCAATGATGTTTTATGGAACTTCGTTAATATTGCTGCAATGATCACACTAATTTTCTAACACCTATCGCTTTCTTGCAAATGTTGAGCACTTTGGTACACGTGAACTCTTCTTCAATGTGGCGATCTAGTGACTTTGCCTTGTCACGATTTTCCAATGTCAATCGTTGTATGTGTATAATTAATGATGATTCACCTGCACTTTCTTTGTTTGTATAATTATGAAGATAAGAGCTAGGGATTTTGTTACTTTTCTATCTATAAATTTTAATACTTTGCATTTATTTGAGATATTAAATATAGATTGTGAACTTTTCTTAATTTGAATTATTTTGTCTATGCACATTTGTTATAATACAATTATATGTGAATATTTAATTATTTGATTAATGGACAAATTAATGGATTAGATTTTTCTATTTAAATAATAAAAATCATAAATAGTTACTTAAAATATATATTTTAAATTAAAAAGTGTTCCTTATTTTGTCAAAAATTGTTATTTATTTTGTCAAAAACTATTAACATAGTCTGTCAAGAATCATAATTTATTATGTCAAAATCATTGCATATTTTATCAAAAATCAATGTATAAAAATGGATTTTGTATTTAAAAAAACATTGAATATTTTTTAATATTGTTGCATAATATCTCAAAATTGCTACATACAAATATCATATTAGCCTACAAGGTACTATTTGATCATTTTGCTACCACATAGAAATGCTGACAATTAGATAATAATCATTGTCATAATGATTGATTAGAACTATTGTATAAAATGTTCTAGTCAATAGTTTTGTATGCATTGCAATAGGTTGAAACAATTGTTGTATAAGATTTATTATAATTTTTACAAATGTGACGAGCTAAACAATGTTGCATTAAATTTTATGTAGGAATTTTCTAAGTTTAGTGATGCAGAAAACCCCAAAAAGATGTGGCTTAGGAACCCAACGCACACAATGAATCAAAAAACAACTAGAAAAGTTAAATCAGAATTTAATAACACAAACTCTAGAGCCAATATTCGAAAGAACACGAACCTAGGGTATTCAAGATGGATATGGACGCCACACTCCAGAAAAGGAAGGAATTGGGAGTGATAAGTCAATTTGAACGCCACGAGAAGAATTACCTCTTGATAAGTTTTTTAGTTCTTAAAAGAACCGAGGGAGAAAAACCCTTGCTTTTTATTTTACTCTAAGTTGTCTGATTTCTTAATTGTCTGATTTCCAAAACTTACAAAGGGTGCCTATTTATAAACTTAGATAGTAATCCTAAAGAGGCAAAATTCCTCTTTAGGAGAAATCCCTATTTTGGAGGAATTTCGGATTAATTCCAACACATACAATGAACTCTTATTTGGGAGTGATGCTATTACTTAGTTTGACTTATTAAGCATTCCAATTATATTAACTAGGCCTAGACTCTCTTTAAAACTTGAATTCGCACCATTTGAAACTTGGTTGGCCTGAGTGTCCTGAATCAGCCCATTTAGTACTTCTTTAATCTTTCTGGCCCTAACTCGTGTTATTGGGCCTTCTGAAATTTGCAATGGACCTCTTGTATCCATTAAAGCCCTAACTCGTGTTATTAGGTCTTCTAGAATGTGCAATAGACCTCTTGCATCAATTAAAACTCTAACTCATGTTATTGGGTCTTCTGGAATGTGCAATGAACCTCTTGCATCCATTGAAGATTTATCTTGTGTTATTGGGCCTTTTGGAATGTGCAATGAACTTTTTTCATCCTTTAAAACCTTCCACCCTTCATCTCTACGTTTCTCATCATTTAGGTAATAGTTCTAGTCCACAGTTAAACCTTATTTTGGTGTAATGAGTGGTACTATCATTAGCACAATAAACATCTAGATTGGTTATAGTCTTTGTTAGGAATAATTATACTTCTTAATTTTGATGAATCCTAATAAAATAAACAAAGTTACATTAATTTTGAAAATAAAATAGTTATCAAGTTCGTGATTTATTTTTGAAAAATAAGGATCTTATTGAAATTGTTATTCTTATCTTAGAGTTTTGAAATTTTGCTCTATTTTTATTAGTAAACAAGGAAATCAATTGCAATAAATTGTTCTCAATAATTTGTAATTGAAAATACTTATTAAACAACATAGTTGATAATAGAAAATGACCACCATCATTTTATGATAAGAATAACAATTTTTGGGCCAATCAGATCCTTATTTTTCTAAATATACCATGAGGTATCAAGTGAGTAGAGAGGATGAATTCATTTTTGGGCTATTTTTTTGAATATGCCTTGAGGTATCTTACTAATCAAGTGAACAAAGAAGCCAAATTGAGTTAGATATTTACAAATATATAATTTGTCTTAGATTTGGATACCTTGTGAGAGCACAAAATGAAATTATACTTGATGACTTATCACCATACCGCTCAATTTTCAAGGCCTTTGCATACCTTTTGTATTTCTCACACCTCTTGGGGTGCATCACTAGAACTCTTGAGGGGTATAATTGTGTTAATATTAGTTCAAATTAGAAAATTATTAAAATTATTGTAAAAGTCAAATAAGTTAAATTTTATTATTTGGATCTATTAATACAAAGAATAATAGTTTTCTAATTTGTGTATGATAAAATGGATTAACAAACATTTTAGATACTTCTTTAAAAAAATATAAGTACTCTTTAATATATCAATTAAATTAATAGTACTATCATACATAAATGGAATATCTAGATTATTGTAGTAATTAATAAAAAGTATATCTTTTCTATCATAATTTTAATAGATTCAAATGCTAATATGAATTGTATGAATGAGAGAATAATTCTTTTAAAATGTTTTTCAAAAATCATTGAAGTGTTAAATGCTATTGATAAAAGTAAATTTGTTATTAAATATAAGATATCACAAATTACTATATGTAATGAGGAAATTTGTATAAAAATTCCCTTTGTACTAGATAAAAGCCTGTCACAATTAATAAAAAGTATATCTTTTCTACCATAACCTTAATAAATTTAGACCCTAATATGAATTATATTAATAAGAAAATAATTCCTTTAAAATACTTTTCAAAAATTACTAAAATATTAAACACTATTGATAAAAGTAAGATTGTTATTAAATACATGATTTCACAAGTTGTTATATATAATTAAGGAATTTGTATTGAAATTTTGTTTATATTAGTTAAAAACCTGTCTTAGAATGTCATCTTGGAAATCTTTTTTTGCACATTTTATATCTTATTATGGAAATTAACGATATAAGGATTTTCTCAATAATTGACGAAAAGTTTATTAGTTTTAAATTTATACCTACTCCTCGATATAAAGAGATAGATTTACTCTAAAAAAAATTAAAAGAAAAGAGAGATTCATTCAATTCCTTCAAAGTGAGATAAAGAATAAATATTTACAAAAGAAAATTAATACTCTTATTATTTAAGTCAAAATAAAAAAAATATAAGAAAAATTGGAAACATGAATTTGTACGAAAATTCCTACAACTTTTTGGAATAGGAAAAAATGTGGTAGAATTACCATATCATACAACTTTTAATGAAAGTCAAAACTTACTAACCCTTAGCCTAAAGCTATAGGGGTAAAGCACTTATAGATCTATAAGAAAGAGAAACAATTTCTCAGAAAAAGGGTTTATTAGACAAAGTAAAAATCCTTGGTGTTGCTCAACATTTTATGTAGAAAATGTTGCAAAATTAAAGTGAGGAGTTCAAAGACTAGTTATAAATTACAATTCTTTAAATAAGGTTTTGACATGGGTTAGGTATCCTAAACCTAATAAAAAAAATTTGCTAAATAAGTTTTATGAAACCTTGATATTTTCAAAATTTGATATAAAGTCTAGTGATTAGCAAATTCAAATTTACGACAAAAGATAAGTACAAAACAACATTCAAAATTTCATTTAGACATTATGAATATAATGTAATGTCTTTTAGGTTAAAAATGCACTTTCTAAATTTCAAAAAATTATGAATGAAATATTTAATACTTATTCAACATTTACTATTGTTTATATCAATGATATGTTAGTATTTTCTAATACAATGGAGAAACACTTTAAACATTTAAACTTATTTTTAAAGGTTATTGAAAAGGCTAGTTTACCTATATCAACCAGAAAAATGAAGTTATTTCAAATTAGGGTTAGATTCCTTGGCCATAGCATTGAAAATGAAACCATTTTTTCAATTGATCAGTGAATTAAGTTTGTCTCTAAATTTCTATGAAATTAGAAAAAAACAATAATTGTAAAAGTTTTTAAGATTTCTTAATTATATTTTAGAATTTTATAAAAAATTAACTTATGATGTTAAACCTTTGTTGGATAGATTACAAACAATCCTCCTTAATTGATGAATAATCATACAAAAATAATTAAAAAAAATAAAAACAAAGGAACTGCCATGCCTTAGCCTACCTTATTTAATACTTTTAAAATAAAGAAATTGATGCATCAGATAGAGGTTATAGTGGAATGCTTAAGCATTGGTTCGATTCAAAAAAACATTTAATTTGCTTTACTTTTGAGGTCTAGAGAGGAGATAAAGTTAATTACTCTACAATTAAAAAAGGAATCTTAGTTATTGTACCATGTATTCAAAAATTCAAAAGTGACTTGCTGAATTAGAAATTTCTTTTAAGAATAAATTATAAGGCAATTAAAAATATCCTTACTAAAGATGCTAAAAACATAACATCTAAACAAATCTTTGCAAGACAAAAAGGACTACTTTCTGTTTTCAAATTTGATATCGAGTTTATTAAATGAAATTCTAGCACTTTACATGATTTCTTAACTCGTGAATTTTGGTAGCAAACTAAGTATGAGTAAATGGCCTCTCATATATAGGTTACAATCCCAAAAAAAAATTGATTCATTTAACAATAAAAGATGCAAAGGCAAAAGAAGTTGATAAACTTCATGATGATACTTGTGAGCGGGTTTCAAATAAAACTGTCACATATCCTTTGATCCCTAAGCATGTAGATTTTTTATGTGATGTGAAAAATAATTGTGCTCAATTAAGACCTAATGAGGTTGCCAAATTTTATTTTAAAGATGACATGTATCCTCATACCAGTATGAATGATTGACTATATTATCAAAAAATATTACATGAAATAAGCTCAGGGGTTATTGGACCCATAGAACATGACTCTAAAACTAGTTATGGTTTCAAAGATTGGGCCTACACTAAATTCAAGATAAAGAAAATTCTTTATCTAGAAAATTGGCAAGGTGATTTTTTAGGTTGTAGAAGACTAAAAGAATGGTGGAAGGTTAAAACCTACAATTACTTTGATTATATCAAAGTTTGAGAAAAAGTCTTATTATATGAAATCTTACTTAGTTGGTTCAATTAAATACATCTTTTGAATGACCCAAAGAGATTTCCAAACTAGTTGAAACATAGTTTTTCGAGTGGAGTTTACATCATATAACTGCCTTACAAAGTGATAATTGTTTATGAACAATTTTGTAAAACAAACAATGAGGTTAAACACCCATTATTAATGTTTGTAGATTGGTATCATGTCTCATGGAATATCAAGTAGGATTATACTATTATGACTAAATAGGTTAATGTTTTGGATGTGGATATCAAGCATATTTCATAGTTGGCAAAATGGATTGACATTCAATGGTGGGAAAAGTTTGATTATTTTGATGATGGAGTCTATACTGGTAAAGGGATTATTTGCATCAATAGTCCTAAAACTCCACCACCAAAGCCTATGCCACTTAACTTAGAAGAAATCAAATTTTAGCAATAAGTTATGGTATAAGTTGCTGATAGTGATAGGGTGAGGTATAGATAGGTTAAGACCTAATCAACTATTAGCGTAGAAATAAAAAAATAATTATTAGTGAAAATTTGGATAATAACTATTTATAGAATTGGACTCTTCCTTCCCCCTCCTCTTCCTATGTTTATAAATAGGGAAGTATCTTAACAAAAAATGATTATATTATTAAAACTATTGAAGAAGTTTAATCCTTATCTTAGGGATATAACGATTCCTTTTTGCTATCCTAAGAGCTTATTAGCTCACACTAATAAGAGTATAAATTTCTCCATGTGGGATGGTTCAAGTAAGCATTAAGGCTTATTACTAGATTGGGTTTAAAGAAATCAATAATTATTTGTATTTGTGATAAAAGACATAATAGATTTCATGACTTCTTATTAGGAGTAATTGAATCAACTTTAAATGATGGACTTATATGGTTTTCATGTTTTTCAAATTTCACTTTATCATTATTAGATCTTAATTTGATACATGCTTTATATTTGGATATTAAAACTGAAGGATTTGATATGATGTCTATTTCAAAAAATCTAATCCTTATTTGTAGGGTATACTATAGGGTTATGAACACCACTGTCCTAGGAATTAAAGATATTCTAGCAAAATATGCAAATAAAATGACTACCACATTGTTTTGACTAATAGGTCAAAATATAATGTCTTGGTTCCTAAAACATTGCTTGGGATTAGCTTAAATTACCTGAAAGATGGACATTAGGAAAAATAGTTGAACTTATTATAAAGGTTAACAAAGAGATGGAAGAAATAATTAAATTCAAAGATGAGGATGTCTAAATTTGATTTGTTCCATCTAGAGGTGTGAGGTTAAATGTCCAAAAAGGAAAAGAAAAGTTTAAACCTTGATTCTCTACTTCCTCAATGCCAATCACTAAGTTAGAGGTATTAGAAGAACAAGAAAGCAAGTCAATTAACTTCAATATAAAGTTGACTTACTTCCCTTAACTCCTACTTTTATGGTTAGTAAACCACTAGTAATTAATGAGGTAGACAAAAAGGTGAGAGGGTTATTTTACTCTCTTGAAAATACTGCAAAAAGGAAATAATTTTTTGTGACCTTTAATGAAAAAGAATGAGAAGTATGACATAAATGCTATAAGATATATACCATTAGTATGTGTGTTGTAGACATTTTTACTTATTCAAAAAAGATCTATAAACTTAAAAAGAAACCTTAGAGGAATGTATGGCCCAAGAAAAAGCTTACTAGGAGTATACTACCAAAAAAGGAAAACGAGTTATTACTATTCACCCTTCTACTTTAAATTTTAAAAATTGAAGATAATAAAGTTATAGCCTCTACATACAAAGTAAAATCCACTGCTAATAATGTTATATAGTAAGAAAATTATACTAGTTTTTGTCTTCAATTTATAGGTAATTAGTTTAATAAAATTAAAGATAAGATGGATGAAATAGCTTAGTGAACTCTAAGACTTTTGGTGTACTAGAGATAGCAAAAAAAATTATTTAAACCCATATTATCAAAAGGAATAAACTACAATATGTTAGGTAAAAATCTTGCAAAGGTAGAGTTAATGGATGAAATAATTAAAAGGCTAAAAAACCATGGACTAACAGAAAGAAGCCTTTGTCTTAGGAAACCAAGAACACAGTAAAGAAGAAGAATCTTTGAAAGCCAAAGAATATATTGACAAAATACAAGATATGTTCTTATCAAAACAAAATCCATTATAAAAAAAAGATTCATCACCTTCTTATAAAAAGATTCATCACTTTATTTCATAAATTAGTTTTTTCTTATCTTGGTAGCATAGGGTCATATATACAAATATACAAAAACTAATTTAGGAAAGAAAAAAACTAATAGAAAAGAAAAAAAATCAAATAATAATAAAATCAAAATATTTACAGATACAAAGTTTTCATCGAACACCAAACATTGTACAATCTCATATTTTACAAAGGGGAAAAAAGTGCGAGAGAAGCAAACTTAAAGAAAGAAGGAAAATTAGACTTTGCCTCTCTTGGCCTATAAAAGGTCTATTTATACATGGAAAAACATGATAACTACAATTGAAGGAATCTTCTTTTTACAAAGTGGGATGCTCCATTATATTCCATTATTCTTTCACTTTTGTTAAAGTAGCTTTATTCAAGCTATCTTTTAGGTCTTATGACAATTTGTCTATCAAAAGTTGTTTGTCCTTTTGCCCTTTACAAATCATATAGATCCTTGGAATCTTGCATAATACCATCATTAAGATGCCTTTGGTTGCTTTTTACTTGGTTGGCTTAGGTGTCTTACTCTGGTTGGAGCAAAGTAGTCATCATTTCCAATAACCTTTCTTTTGATACAAACTCCATTAAAATCTTTAAAATCTCTTCAAGACTTGTAGGAATGGGCTTTGATGGTGGAAGCTTAGGTCCATTTATGCAAATAACTCCTTTTCCTGTATAAAGGCCATTAAGAAAAGGTCAAAATTTTCCCACCATCAGATATTAATCTGTCTTGCCAATCATGGAACATGTAAAATGTCAATATCTAAGACATTAACTTGTTTAGTCATAATGGTGTAGTCCCATTTAATAATTCATGGAACATGATACTAAACTACAAACATTAACAATGAATCTTTAACCTTTTCATTTTACAAAACTATTCATAAATAATTCTAACTTTATGGGGTAAGATTAAATGATGTAAACCCTATTCGAAAAACTAGGTTGAAATCTTTTAGGGTCATTTGAAAGATTTATTTGAATGAACCAACTAAATTTCCTTGGCATATTTTCATACAAGGCTTTTTCCCATGCATCGATATAATAAAAAAAATTATAGGTTTTAATCTTTAACCATTCTTTCAACCCTTTGTAGCTAAAGAGATCCCCTTGCCAATCTTTTGGATAAATTATTCTCTTTATCCTTAATTTGGTGTAAGCCTAATCTTTGGAGCCATAAGTAGCTCTATTTCCAGCACGATAAAAATGTACGACCTCATTAGGTTTAAACTGAGCATAATTATTTTCAATAGCATATAAAAAGTCTAATTGCTTTGGATTAAATGATATATGATGGATTTATCCAAAGCTCACTTAATAGGCATCATCACGAAGTTTATCAATTTCTTTTCCCTTTGCATCTTTAGCTGGTGAATTAATCAACTTTGTCGAAGACTGAGGCCCTTATATGAGAGGCCTTTTACTCATATCTTAGTTTCTTGTGAAAATTCATAAGTTAGAAAATTTGGAAAAAAAATAGAATTTCTTTTAATAAACTTAATATCAAAATCAAATATAGAAATTATTTCTTACCATCTAGCAAAGATTTGTTTAGAAGAGAGGTTTTTAACATCTTTGGTAAGGACATCATTTGCTTTATTATGATCTATGTTTAAAAGGAATTTTTGATTTAATTGATCACTTTTGAATTTTTGAATACATAATACAATAATTAAGATTTCTTTTATAATAATAGGTAATTAACTCTAACTCATTTCTATACTTTTAAAGTGAAGCAAACTATTTGTCCTTTTGAATTAATTTTTTCCTTAAGGATTCCTCCATTACCCTTATCTGATGCATTAGTTTTAACTGTTTTAAAAGTATTAGGATGAGAAAGAGTTAAACATGACAATTTATTTTATTTTTAAGTTTATTTTTTGAATTGTCTTCGTATGTTCATTTGTCCACTTGGGAGTATTTTTCTATAACCAATCAAACAAAGACTTAGCATTATAAGCTAATTCTTTATCGAATTTTGAAATATAGTTCTAACATCCTTAAAACTATTGCAACTGTTGTTTTTCTATAATTTCATTAGAAAATTTAGAATAAACTCAATTGCTTGATCAATAAGAACAATTATTCCATTTTCAATAAAGTGACCAAGGAATCTAACTTTGGTTTGGAAAAACATCATCTTTTTGGCTGGAACAGCTAATTAGCCTTTTCAATAACTTTTAAAAGTAGGTTTAAATATTTAAAATGTTGTTCAATTATGTTAGAAAATACTAACACATTATTGATACAAATAATAGTAAATGCTGAATAAGCATTAAATATTTCATTAATCATCTTTGAAATGTTAAGGGTGCATTCTTTAACCTAAAGGACATTATATTCTATTCATAATGTCTAAATGGAACTGAAAATGTTGTTTTATATTTATCCTTTTCATGAATCATGATTTGCCAATAACTAGAATTCATATCAAAATTTTTAAATATTTAAACTTCATAAAAACTGTTTAGCAAATCTTTTTTATTAGTTATAGGATATCTAATCCATCTTAAGCCTTGATTTAAAGGCTTATAATTAATAACCAATCTTGAAACTCCTCACTTTAATTTTGTAACATTTTCCATATAAAATGCTAAGCAACTTTGTGGGCTATTACTTTTTCTAATAAGTCCTTTTTTTAAGAGATCATTTATTTCCTTTTACAAATCTCTAAATGCCTTGGTCTTATAGATATGGACTTGCCTTTGGTAGGTATTTAACTTTCATTAAAAGTCACTTCATATGGTAATTCTACCACATGCTTCTTTCTATCCCAAAAAGTAGTAGGGATTTATGCACAAGCCATATTTTCTAACTTTTTTCTATAATTCATGTATTTTAACTTGTATAATAGGAGTATTTATTTTTTACTTCATTATGAAGTGATTGAATAAATCACTCTTTTCTTCATATTGATTTTTGAAGTAAGTCTATCTCCCTATTAAAGGGTAGATATACATTTAAAGTTAATAAGTTTTCCATTTATTTATGAGAAAATCTCTTTATTGCTAATTTTATTAATAAGATATGATATGTATTGGAAAGAATTTCCCAAAATAACATCCTTAGATAAGTTTTTAACAAATATGAACAAATTCCTTTGTTGCATATGGTCACATAAGATAACTTGTATTTAATAACAAGTTTACTTTTATCAATAGTGTTTAAAACTTCTGTTACTTTTCAAAGTGTTTTAAATGAACTATTCCCTTATTAATACAATTCATGTCCATGTTGTTATTTTTGAAATGTATTTTGAAATAACTATTCTTTCATTAATGCAATTCATGTTTATGCTTGAATTAATTCAAGTAATAGTTGAAAAAATATACACTTAATTAACTACTACTATAATCTATGTATGCCACTTATAGGTAATTACCCTATCAATGAGATTAACATATTGAAAAGTACTTAACTATTTTTTTAATGAAGTATCTAAAAAGTCTGGAGATTTATTTATAGACTTAAAAAAAAAGTTCTTTCTTTTAAGTCTTTTATTTTAGCTTTTAAGTAGTTAATCTCAATTTTAAGCTCTTAAATCAAAGGTATTATTGTTGTTGCTATAGTTTTTAAACTAGAATGATTATTTCTAATTTTTTAAATAATAGTTTTTAAACTATAATCTTCTTTTGGTTCTTTAACCCTAGTTTTATTTTGGGATAAATAAAGATATTTCTCCAATTGTTTTCTTTTTTCTTTTGGATCTATAATCTCATCAGTAAGATCCAATATCAGATTGTCTTATTTTGTAATAAGTCATTACTTTTATATAAAACTTGATAATTACACTAACTATTATAACTATTACCAGAGTCATCTTTAGAGATAGTTTCTTCATTTCTAAGAAGATATACTTCTAAGTTTGATTCCTCATATTCATCCCTTAGTAAGAAGATATGTAAGAGTGACCTCTTAAGGTCTTCATCTTATGGATAATTGTTGAATTTTTGTTTCATTCTCCATTTATTAGAATGGTACCTTATTTTTTTGCATTTGTAAAAGACAACTATTTTCTTTTTCTTTTTCTATAAACTAGGTTTTTTCTTTTCTTTAACTTTCCTTTTCATAAAAGGATTTTTTTAATTATGAGTTTGTAACCCTTTCTTTTAAAATTTTTAGGATATTTCATAGTTAGATAACTCATCTATTCACAAAAGTCTCATAGGGCTTTTTTACCTTGTATCTTTTCATTTTGTAATTGTCTATATAGTTTTATCTCATTACAAACTTTAACTACTTCTATTACAACTTTTACTGCTAATTCTCCATATGTATAACTTGACTAATCAATAGCTCATCCATGATAGAATTTTAATCTATTTTTTACCCATTTAGCAAATAAGGTACGTAACCAAGACAAAAATTTATTTTTTTAAAAAATACTTTGACTATATCTTCTTTAGTAAAAACTTTTGAAAATAATATATCTTTATACCACTTAAAGTGAGACAAATCTGGACATTTCAAATTAATGAGTTACTCATATGTTTTGTTTATTAACAAGGTAGTTGTACCAATAAAATAATTAGTAATTGTATAAATTAGTGTATTAACACTGTCAGTTAACTGCACCTTTTGCTCTGATTTTATAACATTAAATATCTAGGACTTAACTTTGTTTGATAAGTAGAAATTCCACTAGTTTTTAAGTTGTCCAATAAAGCCATTTAGTATGAATCTTGCTATGTGGGGTAAGAATTACTTCTTTTAGATTTTGCAACAATGGCAAATATTATCATATAATGGACTAGAATGAGAATTTGATTGTATAACATTCCATCTAAATTCTATTTTACGATACTACTTCCATTATATTGTATATAATTATACTCATATTGTTCATTTAATAAGAGGTTGATTAAGGTTGGTCTATAATAATACAATTTTGTAGGGACTTTATTAAAAGTTAATTTGTTTATTTCCATACTTTTCTTCTTATAAAAAGGTGATAATCTTTATGAACTAGATTTTGTTCTGATAAGACTATTTCCTAAATTTTATCTATATAATCCTTAGATTTTTTATTCTTTTTGGGTAATTTATTCCTCTTTTCCTAATACAGAGGCATCTTTTTCTTTTAATCCAAGGCTTTTTGACTTTTTAATTATTTCATCAACTAATTCTATTTTTTCAAGATTTTTACTTAATTTATTGTAATCTATTTATTCTTTTGACATGTGTTTAAATAAAACTCTTTTTTTCCATTTCTAGTTTAACTAAAGGTCTTGGAGCTCTCTAAGCTACTTCTTTAATTCTATTAAGCTGATTTCCTATTAACTGAAGATAAAAATTAGTATAGTTTTCTTGTTGTATAACAACATTAATAGATGATTCTACTTTATAGGGTGAAGTTATAATTTCACTATCCTTTACTTTCATGTTTAACTTTAAAGTAGGAAGGTGAATACTAATAACCCTTTTCCTTTATTAGTACTATATTCTTTATATGCTTAAATTTAAGAACCATGTACTCTTCTAGGGTCAAAAATTTTGGAAAAGGCCTTTTCTTAATTTTGTAGATTTTTTTCAAATAAGTAAAAATATCCACAAATTTCTTATCATTGGTATAAATCTTATGTTATTTATGCCATACTTCTCCTTCTTTTTCATTAAAGGTCATGAAAAAGCATTTCCCTTCCACAGTATTTTTAGGGGAATAAAATAACTCTTTTGCCCTTTCATCTACCTCATTAATAGCCTTAAAGATATAAAGACTCCTATTTTCATCCTAATATCCCATATTAGAGAGAGGAGACCTAGGCCTCAAAGCTTGACTAGATGTTTCTGTTGGTTTGTTAATCATACACGTAAAAGTTGAGGGGGTAAAGTCAATTTATACTAAGGTCGATTGACTCATTCTCTTATTCTTTTGATACCTTCCAACTCAGTGACTAGTACTGAGGAGGTAGAGAACCTAGATTTAACCTTTTCTCTTCCTTTTTTAAGCTTTAATGTCACACTTATAGATAAAGCAAATCAAATTTTGAAATCCCCATCTTCAAATTCAATTAATTCTTCCATTTGTCTATTAACCTATTTAATAGGATTAATGACCTTTTCTAGTGTTTATTTTTCAAGTAATTTAACTTGATCCTAAGCAATTGTTTAAGGAACCATAACATTAGATTTTGACTTATTAGTCAAAAACAATGTAATTGTCCCTTTATCCATAATGCTACTTGAGCCATTCTAATATAGATAAATTTATACTTTTGTTGATGTGAGTTAATAAGCTCTTTAGATAGCAAAAAGAAATCTTTATAACCCTAAATTAAGGGTAAAACTTCTTCAACAATTTTAATAACATAATCAACTTTAGAAAAGAAGCTTCCTTATTTGTAAACTTAGGAAGATGAAGAAGAAGGAAGAGCCTAATTATGTAAATAATTATTATCTAAATTTTCACTAATTATTTTTTCTTTATTCTTATTCCTAAAAAAGCTATCACCTTTAAGCAGTTGATTGGGTCTTAACAATCCATGCCTTACCATATCACTATCAATTTCTTAAGCTACAACCCTAAATGCCTACACATGACTAACATGGATACAAAGGCAATGTGACTTAAAGTTTTAACAATGAGATATCAAAATGTTTTAGCTTTCAACTACTTAGAAGATTAACATTCCATTAAGTTTGAGGATTTGAAACCATTCCTATCTTGGCCAGATCTAGTTCTAAATCCTCTTTCTATGGGTTTAATAACTATTAAGCCTATTTCATGTAGTATTTATTAATAATACAAGTAATCCTTCATATAGTATGACATATATCATCTTTAAGATAAAAACATGAGATTTTATTAAATGTAAGTTGAGTATAATTAATTTTAATAGCACATAAAAAGTCTATGTACTTTGGAATTAAGCGATATATGATGAATTTATCAAAATCTTGCTCATAAGCATCATCACAAAGTTTATCAACTTCTTTTGCTTTTGCATCATTAGTCTTTGAATTAACCCACTTTGTTGGGGACTAAGGCTCTTGTATAAGAGTCCTTTTACTCATGTCTCAACTCCTTACAAAATTTCATGAGTTAGGAAATCTATTAAAAAATTAGAATTTCCTTTAATAAACTCAATATCAAAATTGAACATAGTAAGTATTCCTTGCCATTTACTAAAGATTTGTTCAGAAGTAATGTTTTTAACTTCTTTAGTAAAATTATCTTTAGCTACCTTACAATTTATTCTTAAAAAGAATTTCTAATTTAACATATCACTTTCAAATTTTTGAATACATAGTACAATAGTTATGATTTCGTTTTTCATAATAGAGTAATTAACTCTAGCTCCTCTTCAGACTCCTAAAGTGAAGTGAACTAATTGTTCTTTTAAATTAATCATTTACTAAAGGATTCCTCTATAACCTTTATTTGATGCATCAATTTCAACTATTTTAAAAGTATTAGGATAAGAAAGAGTTAAACATCATAGTTCTTTTGTTTTTAATTTTATTTTTGAACTGCCTTCATATGGTTATTCACCCACTCAAAAGGATTTTTTTTTATAGCCTATCAAACAAAGGCTTAGTATCATGGCTAATTCTTCATAGAATTCTAAAATATAATTTAGACATCCTAAAAACCTTTGCAATTGATGTTTTCCTCTAATTTAATTAGAAATTTAGAGGCCAACTCAATTACTCGATCAATAAGAACAATTTTTCCATTTTTTATGAAGTGACCAAGGAATCTAACCTTAGTATGGAAATAACTTAATCTTTCTGGCTGAAACAACTATGCTAGCCTTTTTAATAACCTTTTAAAATAGGTTTAAATGTTTTAAATGTTGTTCAATCATCTTAGAAAATACTAACACATCATTAATATAAATCATAGTAAATGTTGAATAAGCATTAGATAATTCATTTGTGATTTATTGAAATTCTAAGTGTGCATTCTTTAACCTAAAAGAGATTACATACCATTCATAATGCCCAAATAAAATTGTAAATGCTATTTTATATTTATCCTTTCATGAATATGGATATGCCAATAACCAGATTTTATATTAAATTTTGAAAATATTTAAACTTCACAAATGTATTTAGCAATTCTTTTTTATTAGGTATAAGATATCTTATCCATCTTAAGGACTTATTTAAAGTCTTATAATTAATAACCAATCTTAGAACTCCTCGCTCCAATTATATAGCATTTTCCACATAAAATTTTGGGCAACTCCATGGGTTGTTACTTATTCTAATAAGCCCTTTTTCTATGGGATCATTATTTCTTTTTTACAAATCTCTAAATGCCTTGATCTCATAGCTATTTGCTAGGTATTTGCTTTTCATTAAAAGCCACTTTATATGGTAATTCTGCCACATGCTTCTTTCTACCTAAGCCATATTTTCTAGCTTTTTTTTGTAATTCTTGTATTTTAACTTGCATAATAAGAGCATTTATCTTTTCTTGTAAATATTTATTTTTTACTTCACTCTAAAGAGATTGAATAAATCTCTTTGTTTTTCTTATTAATCCTTGAAGTACATCTATCTTCCTATATTGAAGGGTAGATATAAATTTAAAAATAATAAACTTTCCATCTATTTCTTAGAAAATCCCTTTCTCGCTAAATTTCTTAATAGGATATAACATGTATAGGAAAGGATTTTCCAAAATAACATCTTAAGATAAGTTTTTCACCAATACAAAAGGAATTCCTATGCAAATTTGTTCATTACATATGGGTGGATGAGATACCTTGCATTTTATTAATAGTGTTTAGCACTTTTATTGTTTATGAAACATATTTTGAAGGAACTATCTCTCATTATTATAGTTCATGTATGCACCTAAATCAATTAAGACAATAGTTGAAAAAATATACTCTTTATTGACTAATACTGTAATTTGAGTATGCCATTTATGGGTAATTACCGTATCAATGAGAGTAACATTTTGAAGAATACATAACTCTTCTTTTAAAAATGTATTTGGAATGTCTAAAAATTCATTTATAGATTCTAAGACTAAAATTCTTTCTTTTAAGTCTTTTATGTCAATTTTTAACTAATTAATCTTAACTTTAGGCTTTCTAATCAAAGGTTCTATTATTGTTACTCTAGTTTATAAATTAAAATGATTATTTTTAATTCTTTAAATAATAGTTTTTGAACTATGATCTTCTTTTCATTCTTTAACCCTAGTCTTGTTTCAAGATAAATGTAGATATTTTCTAACTATACATTTTTCTTTTGGATATGTAATTTTACCAATAAAATCCAATATTAGATTGTCTTATTTTGTAATTTTGTAAGGATTAACAAGTCATTACTTTTACATAAAACTTGATAATAGTTGCACTAACCATTATAACTATTACTAGAGTTGTCTATAGTAGTAATTTCTTCTTCCTCGAGAAGATTTACTTCTAAGTTTGATTCCTCAAATTCATCAAATTCGGCCTCTAATAGGAAGATATGCATAAGTGACTTCTTAAGGTCTTCTTTTATAGATAATTCTTGAATGTTTTGTTTTATTTTGCATTCATTAGAATAATGCCATATTTTTTTGTATTTGTAATATGCAACTATTTTCTTTATTTTTGCAAACTAGGTTTCTTCTTTTCTTTTAACTTTTTCCTTTTTATAAAAGGATTTATGTTAATGCACAAGTTTATAATCCTTTCTTCTAAATTTTTTAAGATATTTCATGGGTGGATAACCTATTTGTTCATAAAAATCTCCTATAGCCTTTTTACCTTGTATCTTTTCATTATGTAATTGTTTATGCAATTTTATCTCATTACAGAGTTTAACTCTTTATACTATAACTTTTGTAACTAATTCTCCATATGTATAACTAAAGTAATCAATAATTCTTCCATGATAAGATTTCAATCTACTTTTTTCCCTTTTAGCAAATAAGGTAAGTAACTTAGATATAATTTTTTTTTTTAGAAAATGCTCTAATTGTCTTTTCTAGTGAAACTTTTAAAAAGAATACATATTTATATCACATAAAGTGAGCCAAATTTGGGCATCTCAAATTAATGAGTTGCTTATATGTTTTGTCTACTAATAAAGTAGATATACCAATAAAATGATTAGGAATTGTATAAATTAGTGTATTAACACTGTCAACCAACTACACCCCTTGCTTTAATTTTACAATATTAAATATCTAAGACATAATTTTGTTTGATAAGTAATAATTCCACCAGCCTTTAAGTTGTTTAGTAAAACTATTAACTATGAATGCTACTATTTTAGGGTCAGAATTACCTCATTTATATTTTGCAGCAGTAACAAATATCATCATGTAATGGAGTAAAATGAGAATATGATTTTCTAACATTCCTTCTAAATTCCATTGTACAATGCTACTTCCATTATATTGTACATAATTATTCTCAAATTGTTTGTCTAATAAGAAGTTAATTGGGGTTGGTTTAAGATAATATAATTTTATGAGGACTTTATTAAAAGTTATTTTGTTTATTTCCATACTTTCCTTCTTATAAAAAGATGATAGATCTTTGTGAATTGGATTTTGATCAAATAAGAATATTTCCTAAATTTTATTCATATAATCCCTAGCTTAGTATTCTTCTTTGGTAATCTGTTCCTCTTTTCCTAATACAAAGGTGTCTTTTTCTTTTAATCCAAATAGGTAAAAGAAATTTAGTTGGTTCATACTTCTCTTTCTTTTTCTTAACCAGTTTGTGATATGCATACTAATACACCTTAGGTGGTCTAAATCTTTTAAATGCCATTAAATAAAGGAGTCATTCATCTTTATTTGCTTTTCTTACATGAATAGAATGCTTCCTTGGTTGGCACATCATTTCTATTTGATAAGGCTCATCTTTTCATTCCAAGGAGTTATTTGCACAAAGGAGTCATGAACTTATCTTGTTTATTACCACAACTAATTTTTTGTAAGCTACATGTTATTATTTCTTAGGTATTTCAAATCCATTAAAGTCCATCTAATAAGGAAGCCATTACTCTTGATTAGCATTATTTACTGTGAGAGAATCATTCATTATTTGAAACTTAGGATCATCAACCCATTCCTTGGCTAATAAGGCTTCTCTTGTCAATGCAAGGAATCATTCACACAAAATATCATGCAAATAACATATGTGTATACACCAAACTTTAATTTTCTCTCAACATGCACTTCAATAAACCTTGTATAGTCTAAATCCATTGAATTCCATAAAATAATATAAGAATTCATCATGGTTAGCCTTTTTTTTTCTTCTTCTTATAGGATAGAATGGTTCATTGCATGAAAGATGAGACCAACTCTTTCTTTCTATCTAATAAGATTTCTCTTTTTGTTTCAAAGAGTCATTCTAATGGTTACTTGCTAGAAAGATTGGCAAGTATTCCCAAATGAAAAGATTTAGCCATTAAAGAATAAGGATTGGATAGTTAAGTTCACCATTAAGGTGACAAGATAAGAAGTTAGGAAATCACCATACTTAAAAAAACATAGGTGATAAGATTTATAACAATGAAATTAAACCCAAATTCATATAACAATAATCATAATATAATGGATTTCCTTGTTCTATGTAGTTCCTTTTAAAGGAGAAAGGTCACAAGTTTTTAGTAACTTTCACTAACACACACATTGAAAATAAGCATTAATCATAGAAACATTGAAAACAAGTATGGGATAAAGAGCTTTATTATATGAAAATAGGCAAAAGAAATTTGGATGGTTTATTTAGATTCTCTTTTGAATGATCCAAAGAAATTTTCTAATTGATTTAAAACCTAATTCTTTAATTAGGGTTTACATCACTTAACCCTTATTTGGTATAATGGATTGCTTTAGAACTCCTTACTCCAATTCTATAGCATTTTCCACATAAAATACTGGGCAACTACATTAGTTGTTATTTTTTCTAATAAGCCCTTTTTCTAACAGATTATTTATTTCTTTTCTAACAAATCTCTAAATGTCTTGATCTTATTGTTATGGGCCTAACTTTGGTAGGTATTTGACTTTCATAAAAGTCACTTCACATCATAATTCTACCACAAGCTTCTTCCTATCCTAAAAGCCTATAGGGATACACAAACCATTTTTTCTAGCTTTTCTAACTTGTATAACAAGAGTATTTATCTTTCCTTGGAAATATTTGTTTTCTTGCCTCACTTTGAAGAGATCGAATAAATCTTTTTTTTCTTCTTATTGATTTTTAAAGTATGTCTATCTCTTTATATCGAGAGGTAGATATAAAATCTAGCCTATTTATAAGTTGAACTAACAATTCTAACCCTAATAGGAAAGATAATGATATACTTTTAAAATATCAAAACATTCTTATTTTATAACAAACTCCTACTTTATAACAAATTACTACTTAGGAGTGGATTTTATTACTTAATCTGACCCATTAAGTACTCTAATCATTTTAATAAAAACTTGGTCACCTTTTAAACTTGAATTCACACCATTTGTTACTTAGTTGATTAAAATATTCTCAATCAACCCATTAAGTGCTTTTTCCAATAATGAGGCACTGAAAAGTTTAAGCTTTCAATTATTTAGAAGATCAATATTCCTCTAGATACATGGCTTTGATTCCATTTCTATCTTGGCAGCATGGGATCTTACACATACACACACACACACACACACACACACACACACACACACACACACACAACTAATTTAACATGCTAATATAAAAGAAGATAAGAAAGAAAAGAATAGAGTACTTACAAAAATAAAACTTTCATTAAACACCAAAAGTCATTGCAAGCTTATGTTATAAAGAGGGAAGGAGAGAAGAGATGTTACAAGAGAGAGAGAAAAAAGCTAATTGGACTCTATCACCTTTAGCCTGTAAAAGGATTATTTATACATAAAAAAAGGTGATAACCATAATGGGAGGAATCTACTTTTTCAAAGTGAAATACTCTATTATTTTCTATTATCCTTCACTTTTACTAAAGTAGCTTTATTAAGACTAACCCATAACATTTTGTCCACTGAAAATTGCTTGTCCTTTTCTTTTTACGACTCATATAAGTCATGGGAATCTTGCATAATATCATCATTAAGGTGCTTTTGATTGTTCTTAGCTTGGTTAGCTTAGGTGTCTTCATTTGGTTGGAGCAAAGTATCAATGGGAGTGGGCTTTAGTAATGGAGCCTTAGGTTCATTTATACAAATGACTCTTTTCTTGTGTAAACTCCATTATAAAAAGAGTCAAAATTTTTCCACCACCATATATTAATCCACCTTGCCAACCATGAAATATGTCTAATATCAACATCTATGATATTAGCCTATTTAGCTATAATAGTATAGTCCCATTTAATAATCCATGGAACATGATACTAGGCTACAAACATTAACAAGGGGTATTTAATCACTTTGTTTGTTTCACAAAACTATTTATAGATAGTCCTTACTTTCTAGGGTAAAGTTAAATGATGTTAACCCCATTTAGAAAACCAGGTTTTAAACCAACTTGGAAATCTTTTTGGGTCATTTGGAAGATGATTTGAATGAACCAACTAAATTTCTTTTGCCTATTTTCATTTAATATGGCTTTTTCCCATGCTTTGATATAATTAAAGTAATTGTAAGTTTGAACCTTTTACCATTCTTTTAGTTCTTGGTAGCTAAAGAGATACACTTGCTAGTCCTCCGAATAAAGGATTTTCTTTACCTTGAATTTGGCATAGGCCCAATCCCTAAAGTCATAACTAGATCCTCTCCTTATAGGTTTGATTTCCATTGAGCCTATTTTATGAAGTATCTAATATTAATATAGGCAATCCTTTATATCATTATAAGGATACATATCATCCTTAAGATAACACTGTGTGATCTTATTAGGTTTGGGTTAAGCATAATTGGTTCCAATAGCATATAAAAAATCTATATGTTTTGGAATTAAAGGATATGTGATGAATTTATCCAAAGTTCACTTAAGCATCATCATGAAGTTTATTAACTTCCTTACCTTTCACACCTTTAGCAGGTGAATTAACCAACTTTGTTAGGGGCTAAGGCCCTTAGATAAAAGGCCTTTTACTCATTTCTTAGTTCCTTATAAAAGTTCACGAGTTAGAAAATTAGGTAAAGAATTATAATTTCCTTTAATCAACTTACTATCAAAATCAAACATAGAAAGTATTCCTTACTAATTAGCAAAGATTTGTTTAAAGGTGATGTTTTAAATGCTTTTAGTAAGGACATCATTTACTACTTTACAATTAATTCCTAATAGGAATTTCTAATTTAACAGATTACTTTCAAATTTTTGAATACATAGCACAATAGCAAAGATTTCTTTTTTGATAGTAAAGTAATTAACTCTAGCTTATTTCCATACTCCTAAAGTGAAGCAAACGAGCTATTCTTTCAAGTTAATCTTTGTTTAAAGATCCTTTTATAATCCTTATCTAATACATTAGTTTCAACTATTTTAAAGGCATTCAGATGAGGAAGACTTAGACATGAAAATTCTTTTGTCTTCAATTTTATCTTCTCAACTACCTTAGTATGCTCATCTGTCCATTTAAAAGGATTTTTCTTTAATCTTTTGAAAAAAAGTTTAGCATCATAAACTAATTCTTTATAAAATTTTGAAATATAATTCATATATGCTTAAAATGTTGTTCTATTGTGTTAGAAAATACTAATGCATCAATCAATATAGACAATAGTAAATGTTGCATAAGTATTAAATATTTCATTCATAATCTTTTGAAATTCAAAAGGTGTATTTTTTAACCCAAAAGGCATTACATTATACTCATAGTGTTAAAATGGTACTATAAATGTTGTTTCATACTTATCCTTTTCATGAATCTGAATTTACCAATAACTAGATTTCATAATAAATTTTGAAATTGTTTGGGTTTCATAAAGCCTATTAAGTAAATCTTTCTTATTATGTATAGAATACCTAATCTATCTCAAGGTTTTATTAAAGGCTTATAGTTAATAACCAATCTTGGAACTCCTTCCTCTAATTCTATAGCATTTTCAACATAAAATGTTAGGCAACCATTACTTTTTCTTCTAAGCCTTTTGTTTTAGAGATCATTTATTTCCTTTATACAAATTTCTAAATGTCTTAACTCTATAATTATGGGTTGAGCCTTAGTAGGGATTTGAGTTTCATTAAAAGTTGCTTCATATGGTGATTCTACCATATGCTTTTTCTCATTCTAAAAATTTGTAGAAATCTAAGTATAGACAATTGTTTCTAACTTTCTTTGTATTTCCTATATCTTAATTTGAATAATATGAGTATTAATTTTTTTCTTGTGGATGTTTATTCTTTACTTCATTCTAAAGAGATTGAATAAATCTCTCTTTTCTTTTTATTTTTTCTTAAAGCAAGTCTATCTCCCTATATTATAGAATAGATATAAATTTGAAACTAATAAGCTTTTCATTTATTTCTAAGAAAATCCCCTTATCACTAATCTCCTTAATAAGATATAACGTTTGCAAGAAAGGATTTCCTAAAATAACATCTTGCGACAGGTTTTTAACTAATATGAATGGAATTTCAATCTAAATTCCTTTGTTGCATTTAACAATTTGAGATAATTTATACTTAATAAAATGCTTGCTTTTGTTAGCCATGTTTAACACTTTTATTGTTCTTGAAAAATATTTTGAAAGAACTATCTCTTCATTAATACAATTCATATTAGTGCCTGAATCAATTAAGGTTATGACAAAAAAGATATACTCCTTATTGACTATTATAGTAATCTAACTATGCCATTTATGGGTAATAACTTTATTAATTAAGTTAACATATTGAGGAGTGCTTAATTCTTCTTTTAAAGAAGTATCTAAAATATTAGAAGATTTTTGTCCTTCTTCATTACTGATTCCAATTTGATACCTTTTCTTTTAATCCTTTTATCTTAGTTTTTAAATGATTAATTCTAGCTTTAAACTCTCTAATAGAAGATTCTATTACTGCTTTTTTAGTTTTTAAATTAAAATGGTCATTTCTAATTCTCTATATAATAGTTTTTAAATTATAATTTTCTTTTAATTCTTTAACTTTGGTCTCATTTTAAGACATATGAAGATATTTCTCCAATTGTTCTCTTTTTTTTTTTTTTGGATATGTAATCTTATCAATAAAATTCAATATTATATTATCTTCTTTTGTGAGGACTAATAAGCAATAACTTTTACATAAAACTTGATAATAGTTACACTAACCATTACAACTATCTCTAAACTCGTCTTTAGAAAGAGTATCTTCCTTAAGATCTACCTCCAAATCTGATTCTTCATATTCATCTTTTAATAAGAAGGTATGTATTAATGACCTTTTAAGATTTTCATCTATAGATAATTCTTGAATTTTATGTTTCAGCTTATATCTATTAAAATAATGCACTATTTTTCTACATTTATAACAGATAACTATGTTCTTTTTCTTTGCCTATAGAGTAGACCTTTTTTTTTCTTTTAATTTTTCCTTTTCATAAAAGGATTTCTTTTGAGGTATGAGTTTATAATCCTTCTTTTTGAATTTTTTAGGATATTTCATAAATAGATAACCTATTTGTTTATAAAAGTCTCCTAAGGCCTTTTTGCCTTGAATTTTTTCATTCTATAATTGCATATACAATTTTATTTCATTATAGAGTTTAACTCCTTTAACTACCACTTCTCTGTCTAATACTCTATAAGTATAACTAGAGTAATCAATAACTTGACCACGATAAGATTTTAACCTATTTTTTAACTCCTTCAATAAATAGGGTAGGTAACCTAGACAAAAATTTTTCTTTCTAGAACATACTTTGCTTATCTTTCCTAGTAAAGACTTTAAAGAAGAAAATATCTCTATACCACCCAAAGTGAGATAGATTTGGACACTTTAAATTAATAAGTTGCTTATATTTCTTATCTACCAATAAGGTAGCTATACTAATAAAATATGTGGTAATCATATAAATTAGTGTAGTAATACTATCAGCAAATTAAATTCCTTACTTTATTTTTACAACATTAAATATATGAGATTCAGCTTCTTTTAACAAATAAAAATCCCATCAACCTTTAACTTGTCCAATAAACCTATTTACTATAAATCTTGCTATTTAGGGTTCAAAATCACCTCCTTTAAATTTTGATATAACATCATCATATAATGGAGTAAAATGAGAGTCTGATTTTCTATTATTCCATCTAAATTTCATTCTATGATACTGTTACCATCATATTATACATAAATGCACTTAGACTATTCCTCTAATAAGAGGTTGACTAGAGTAGGCTTAGGATAATATAATTTTGTAGACTTCATTAGAAGTCATTTTGTTAATTTCCATTATTTCCTTCTTATAAAGAGGTAAAGGATTTTTTTGACTTAACTGTTGTTTTAATAAGAACATTTCTTGAACTTTGTTCACATAATCCTCAACTTTTGATTATTCTTTTATAATTTGTTCCTCTTTTCCTAATACAGAAACATCTTTTTCTTTTTATCCAAGGTTTTTTTATCCTTTTGATTATTTCATCGACTAATTATGTTTTTTAGGAGTTTTACTTGACATGTTGTAATTTATTTCTTCTAATGACATGAGTTTAAATAAAACCCTTTTTTCTATTTCTAGTTTAACTAGAGGTTTTGTGGCTTTTTGAGCCACTTTTTCTATCTTTTCATCAACTTTATTAAGTTGATTTCTTATAGATTAAAGATAAATATTAGTATAACTTCCTTACTCTATAATAACATTGGTAAAAGGCTTCACTTTATATGGTGAAACAATAACTTCGTAGTCTTCTATTTTCACATTTAGGTTAAGTGCAGGTGGGTGAATTCTATTAACCTGTTTTCCTTTTTTTTGTAACATATTCTTGATATACCTTTTCAACAACCATGCATTCTTCTAAGGAAGAAAAATTTGGGAAAGGTTTTTTCTTAAGTTTGTCAATCTTTTCAAAATAAGTAAATATATCTATAGTTCTCATTCTATTGGTATATATATCTTATGACATTTATGTTATACTTCTTGTTTCTTTTCATTAAAGGTCATAAAAAATCATTTTCTTTTTATAATATTTCCAAAAGAGTAAAATAACTCTCTCATCTTGTCATCTATCTCATTAACTACTTTGAGGACATAAAGACTCATGTCCCATATCAGAGAGAGAAGGGGACCTAGGCCTAGGAGCCTAACTAGATGTTTTTAATGGCTTGTTAACCCCAAAAGTAGAAGTTGAGGGAGAAAAGTCAACTCTATATGAGGTTGACTAACTTACTCTTTTATTCTTCTAAAGCCTTTTAGCTCAGTAATTGGTATTGAGGAGGTAGAGAACCTATATTTAACCTTTTCTTCTCCCTTTTTGAGGATTAACCTCATACTTCTAGATGGAGCAAATCAGATTTTGACATCCCTATCTTAGAATTCAATTACTTCTTCCACTTGTCTATTAACCTATTTAATAGGTTTAACTACCTTTTCTAATATCCATTTTTGAAGTAATTTAATTTGATTCCAAACAATTGCTTTACAATCATAACATTAGATTTTGACTTATTAGTAAAAAAAATGTAGTCGTCCCTTTATCAACATATTGTGTTGGAATTTCTTTAATCCTTGAAACAGTGGTGTTTATAACTTTATAATGTATCCTATAACTAAAAATTAGATTTTCTAAAGTATGCATCATATCAAATCCTTTAGTTTTAATATCCAAACATAAAGCACGCATCAAATTAGGATCTGATGTTGACTGGGTAAAATTAGGAAAACAAGAGAACCAAATTGTCCCATCATTAAGAATAGACTCAATTACTCATAGTAATGAGTCATGGACTTAGTTATGTCTTTTGTCTCTAACACATTCCAATATGGATAAATATATACTTTTACTAATAAAAGCTAATAAGCTCTTAGGATAGCAAAAAGAAATTATTGTAATCATGAGTTAAGGGTAAGGCTTCTTCAATAGTTTAATAACTTAATTGACCTTTGAAAAGAAACTTTCCCATTTATAAAACTAGGAAGATGATGGAAAAGTGAGAATGCAATTTTGTAAATAGTTATTATCTAAATTTTCACTAATTACTATTTCTTTATTTCTCTTCCTAGAAAAACTATCACTTCTAAACAATCAATTAGGTCTTAATCTATCCATGCCTTACCATATCACTATCACTATCTTAAGCCATAACCTTACACACCTACACATGGCTAATACAGGTACAAAGGTAGCATAACTTAGGGTTTCAATAATGAAACATTGACAAGTTTAAACTTTCAATTATTTAGAAGATCAATATTCTTTTAGATTTATGACTTTGATACTATTCCTATCTGAGCAATATAGGATTCCTTACTAAAAATGTTGAAAACATCACATTTAAACAAATGTTTACTAGATGGTAAAGAATACTTTTTATAGTTGATTTTGATATTAAGCTTATTAAAGGAAATTCTAATTCTTTACTAGATTTCCTAACTTGTAAATTTTTGTAAGGAACTAAGAAATGAGTAAAAGACCTCTTATGCAAGGGCCTTAATCCCTAGCAAATTTGATTAATTCACCGATTAAAGGTGCGAAAGATAAGGAAGTTGATAAACTTTTTGATGATGCTTATGAGCTTTGGATAAATTCATCATATATCCTTTAACTCCAAAGCATATAGGTTTTTTATGTACTATTGAAAACAACTAAATTTCCTTGACCTATTTTCATATAATAAGGCTTTGTCTCATGCTTCGATATAATCAAAGTAATTATAAGTTTTAACCTTCATTCTTGTTAGCCAAAGAGATTCATCTACTAGTCCTTTAGACAAAGGATTTTCTTTACCTTGAATTTGGCATAGCCCTAATCTATGAAATCATAACCAGATACATTCTCAAATCCTTTTTCTATAGGTTTGATTGCCACTAGGCTTGTTTCATGAAATATCTATTGATAATACAAGCAATCCTTTATATTATTATGAGGATACATATCATCTTTTAAATAAAATTGTGTGACCTTAGTAGGTATAAGCTAAGCATAATTGTTTTTAATAACACATAAAAGATCTATGTGCTTTGGAATTAAATGATATGTGATGGATTTATCCAAAATTCGTTCATAAGCATCATCACAATGTTTATCAACTTCCTTATCTTTTTTACTTTTCGTTGGTGAATTAACTAATTTTACTAAGGATTTGGACTCTTGCATAAGAGGCTTTTTACTCATTTCTTAGTTCCTTGCAAAAATTCATGAGTTAGGAAATTTGGTAAAGAATTAAAATTTCCTTTAATAAACTCAATATCAAAATCAAACACAAAAATTATTCCTTTCCATTTAGCATAGATTTGTTTAGAGGCGATGTTTTTAACATCTTTAGTAAAGACATCTTTTGCTAGTTTTTAGTCAAATTTTAAAAGGAATTTCTAATTTAACAAATCACTTTCAAAATTTTGAATACATAGCACAATAGCTAAGATTTCTTTTTTGATAATTGAATAATTAACTCTACCTCATTTCCAAATTCCTAAAGTGAAGTAAACAAGCTATTCTTCTAAGTTAATCCTTTGCTTAAGGATTCTTCCATAACCCTTATTTAATGCATTAGTTTCAACTATTTTAAAGGCATTAGGATGAAGAAGAGTTAGACATGATAATTCTTTTGTCTTCAATTTTATCTTCTTAACTACTTTAGTATGATCATTTGTCCATTTGGGAGGATTTTTCTTTAATCTTTCAATTAAAGGCTTAGCATCATAAACTAATTCTCTATAAAATTTTGAAATGTAATTCAAACATTCTAAAAATCTTTGCAATTGTTGTTTTTCTTTAGTTAATATCAAAATTAAGAGGCAAACTCTATTGCTCAGTCAATAGGAATAATCATACCATTTTCAATAAAGTGACCAAGGAATCTAACTATGATTTGGAATAACTTCATCTTTTCAGCTGATATGGCTAATCTAACATTTTCAATAACCTTTAAAAATTGGTTTAAATGCTAAAAATATTGTTATATTGTGTTAGAAAATACTAATATATCATCAATATAGACAATAGTAAATGTTGTATAAGTATTAAATATTTCATTCATAATTTTTTAAAATTCAGAAGGTGCAATTTTTTAACCCAAAAGGCATTACATTCCATACATAATATCTGAATAGTATTGTAAATGCTATTTTATTCTTATCCTTTTCACAAATTTGAATTTGCCTATAATTTATATTCTTTGCCAACATATTAGAATCCTAATGGGTCATCCATATAAAGAGAATTGAGAAAATACAAAATCGAGATAAAGTCAAATTGGTTTTAAAAGTTTAGGAAACTTTTGGGGCTAAATTTATAATATTTTAAACTATAGGAATTAAAATGTAATTTGTCAAAAATTGGCAAAGGTATCTTAAATAGGATTCAAGAATTATAAAAGTTATAAACACTCTAATATATGGCCAATCATCGTATTCCTAACATATTAAGGTTACTTGCCTCTCTCTTCCCTCTTTCTCTCTCTCTCTCCCTCTTTAAAAGAATTTTAGGCTTTAAGAGTTGTTTCTTTATTGTTTGTGTGGATTACTATTAGAAATCATATGCTTGGACAATGGTAGTTTACAACAACTTGTCAATTAGACTTGAAAGCAGACAAGAATTAAAGATTATCATGATAATAGTTCTATCTTCTATGATAGATTGTAATTAATTTGCTCTTTGATGAGAAGTTTGGAGATGATTCATGGAAGGCTTCAAAGAATGCAAGAGATCCATTACACATTCTAGAAAGTCCAATAATGCAAACTAAAGCCAAAAAGATGAAATAATCACTAAATGGGCTGATTGAAGACATTCAGGCTAACCAAATTACAAATAGTGTGAATTTAAGCTTGAAAGAGAGTTAGTGTCTTATTGATATGATTAGAGTGCCTTAATCTAGGCAAGGTTAAGTAATAGCGTTTACTCTTAAATAAGAGTTTGTTTTAATTAGAAATTTGTCCTAAATAAGAATTTATGTCTCTTTTGGAGTTGTTATCTTAGACTATAAATAAGCACCTCCTTGTGAGCTTCAAAATTAGATAATTTGAGCAAAATAAATAGCAAGAGTTTTCTCCCTCCATTCTTTCAAGAATTAGAGAACTTATCAAGAAGCAACTCTGCTTATGGCATTCAACTTGACCTATCACTCCCAATTCCCTTCTTTTTTAAAGTGTGGTGTCCATATTCTTCTTAATTCCCTAGGTTCATGTTCCTTTGACTATTGGGTATGGGTTTTGTGTGATTGAGATCTGACTTAACTTTTCTGGGCATTATTTGATTTCTTTCATGTGTTGGGTTCTTAGGCCACACCTTTTAGGGTTTGCATTAGTTAGTATTAAAGTCTGATTCTAAATTAGGTTGAATTAATTAATTCTTTAATTTGTTGCCTTGTGATTTATCAATTTTTATTTAGTTTGTCTATTAAGTGCATTACCATTCAATTGTACTAATTTGGCCATTTGTAATCCTTTTTACTTTTCTCATTTGTTTGAGCATATAACTATCAAAACATGCTATTTTCAATTCCATTTGTTGTCTTTATTCTATTGTTGTTTTTATGTTGAGTAAAAGAAAAAAAAAAAGAGGAATGAAAAAGAAAAGAAAGGAGGAACAAAAATAGAAACATCAACTTCTAGTTATCAATAAAAGCTAAATGATTTAGTTAAATTGGCCACAATAGTAATATAGTTTTCTTATGTAACTCCAATTTGGCCATCTATTTTCTTATTATGTCATCCAAGTTTGTCCTCTACGATTAACCTCCTATCTTGATTTATATAAGTGTAGTTCATTAAATTCATTTGCCTTGATATCCTTCTTCATTCTTTTCTTTTTCTTTTGACCCTTTATTCTCTAGTTAGTTCAATTCTACCCCATTTATCTTATTTTGTTCAAAATCAATCCTCTTGATTTAGCTTGTTTAATTCTTTAAAGAACTGAAAGGGGAAATTTGAGTGGTAAAAGGCAATAGTGCAAGACCATATTAAGAAAAAGCCATAAAAGTGTAAAACACGAGGAAGTGTGACACCTTTTTTGAGTGAAACATATGAGGAAGTGTTTTGTGAGGTATCCTAATCAATTTGTGGAGAAGTAATACTATGACTTCCAAAGATAAAAGTGTAGTGCAAGGGGGAGTTAGTGATGTGTTCTTCATGATCAAAGTTATGAAACTACAATTTAAGTGCATGAATACCATATTTGATGATATAAATGAGAGGATGAAGGAGCAAGCTAGTATAATAGTATAGTTACAAAGGAGGCATGGGGTTTATGAGTTTCCTAATGTAAGAAGGCAAGTGAGATGAGTTTATGACTAAGAAGATGATGAATTTGATGATAAACCTAGTGTGGTTAGAGTTGCCAACACTTTAGGATTAGAGAGATTTTAAGAGGGGAGGCATTTATGACTGTGATTTGGGTAGCATTAAAATGGAAATTCTTCTATTTCTAGGTAAGAAGGATCCTGAAGTGTGCCTACAATGGGAGAACAAGGTTGAATTGGTTTTTAATAGCCATAACTATTTCAAAGAGAAAAAGGTAAAGCCTATTACTATTGAATTTATTGATTATACTATTATTTAATAGGATCAACTTTTTTTGACTAGAAGAAGGAAGTATGAGAGGCCTATTGACACATGTAAGGAGATGAAGGCTATCATGAGGAGGAGGTTCATCTTTAATCACTATTATAGGGATTTCTACAATGAAGATTATGTAAAAGATGATGAATTTGACAATTGAGCTATTGTGGTTAGAACTTCCAGCAACATAAGGGATCGGGGAGATTTTAAGAGGCAAGGCACCTATGACTATGATTTGGGTTACATTAAAATGGAAATTCCTCCGTTTCAAGGTAAGAATGATCTTGATGTGTACCTAGAATAAGAGAAAAAGGTTGAATTGGTTTTTTACGGCCACAATTATTCTAAGGAGAAAAAGGAAAAGATTGTTAAAGTTGAATTTACTAACTATGCGATTATTTGGTGGGATCAAATTATTTTAACTAGGAGAAGGAATCATGAGTGGCCTATTGATACATGGGTGGAGATAAAGGCTATCATGAGGAGGAGGTTCATCCCTAATCACTATTATAGGGATTTGTACCAAAGGCTGCAAGGGCTCACTCAAGGCACCAAAAGTGTGGAGGACAACCACAAGGAGATGGAGATTACCATGATTAGGGTGAATGTATAAGAAAATAGAGAAGCAACCATGGCTTGATTTTTGCAAAGGCTAAATAAGGACATAACCAATGTGGTTGAGTTGCAACACTACTTGGAATTAGAAGACATGGTGCACATGGTAATAAAAGTTGAAAGACAACTTAAACAAAAGGGTTCCATAAGGTTTGGGTAGAATTTGGATTCTACCTCATATAAGAAGCCAAATTGGAGTAAAAGGGACAAGAAGGCTGATTTCAAGTCCAAAGCCAAGCTATCTAAGAGCAAGAATATGGGTTTTAGTAAGGAGGCAGGTAATTCGGATCCTTAACTAAGTAGAAATAAAGATTTTAAATGTCTGAAGTGTTTAGGATGGGGTCACATTGCATCTCAATATCCAAATAAGCGTGCAATAATCTTGAGAGGTAATGGTAATATTGAAACTGCAAGTGAATAAGGTGATGATTCTATGCGATCATTAAAGGGTGAAAATGATAGAGATGAGTATATAGTTAATGGAGTAGCTCTTGTCATAAAGTGAGTGTTAAATATGCAAGTGAAGGAAGAAAATGAGGTGTAATGAGATAACATCTTTCATACAAGGTGTCTCATTAGAGATAAGGTATGTAGTACCTATGCATGTGGTCCATATTTTATTAGGTAAGTCATGGAAATTTGAGAGGCAAGTTATGCATGATGGTTTTAAGAATTGATATTCCTTTGTAATGAATGAAAAACCCATCACTCTTGTACCATTACCACCTTAACAAGCTTACAAGGATAAATTAAGGATCAAAAGTGAGAGTGAACGAAAAACATAAGAGAGAGAGAAGAAAACAAAAAGTTTTTATGCTCAAAAAAGCATTTTATGCCAAACAACCTATGATCATACTTTTGTACAAATAGGCTTATTTTAACACTAATAAGTTTAACCCATCTTTATCTAGTGCTGTTATTTTTCTTTTGTAGGAATTTAAGGATGTATTCCCTAAGGATGTTCTAAGTGGATTGCCACCTAAGAGAAGAATTGAGTATCAATTTGATTTTAACCTCGGTGCATTTATCCCAAACTGGCCAACATATAAGAGTACTCTTAAGGAGACAAAGGAGCTTCAAAAGCAAGTTAAGGAACTTATGTTAAAAGGATATGTGAGGGAAAGCATGAGTCCCTATATGGTTCCTGTCCAACTTGTACCTAAGAAGGATGGGACTTAGAGGATGTTTGTTGACCGTCGAGCAATCAATAAAATCATTGTAAAGTAATGTCATCCTATACCTATGTTAGATGAATTGCATGGACCATGTGTCTAGCCTAAAATTGATTTGAAAAGTAGATATCACCAAATTAGGATGAGAGAGGGAGATGAGTGGAAAACAACTTTTAAGACTAAGTGTAGTTTGTATGAATGTCTTGTTGTGCCATTTGGTCTCACTAATGCACCAAGCACTTTTATGCAATTAATAAATCATGTTTTGCGTCCATTCATTAGTAAATTTATGGTTGTATATTTTGATGATACTTTGCACTATAGCAAAAGCCTAGAAGAACATTTTGATCATTTACATTTTGTTTTAATTGTTTTACATTATGAGAAATTGTATGCTAATTTCAAAAAATGTTCATTTTGTACTAATTAGATCATATTTCTTAGCTATGTTGTAAGTGCTAAAGGTATTAAAGTTGATGAGGAAAAAGTTAGGGCAATCTGTGATTGGCCTACACCTAAATTAGTTAGTGATGTGTGTAGCTTTCATGGTCTAAGTAGTTTCTATAAATGCTTTGTTAGGGATTTTAGCACTATTGCTACATCACTAATTAAAAAGGACATAAGTTTTAAGTGGGGTAGTGACCAAGACAAGGCTTTTAATTGCATTAAGGAAAAATTAGGTTCATTGTACATTCCAAAAAGTCCAATAACATAAGTTAGGACCAAAAAGATGAAAGAAGCACTAAATGGGTTGATTGAGGATATTCAGACTAACCAAGCCAAAAATGGTTTGAATTCAAGTGTGAAAAGTAGCTAAGCCTTATTAATATGATTGGAGTACTTAATGGGTCAAGGCTAAGTAATATCATTCACTCTTAAATAAAAGTATGTCCTAAATAAGTGATTGTTATAAAGGAGGAAACATTTTGCAAAAGAATTTGTCTTAAGTAGGAGTTTGTCCTAAATAAGGATTTGTCCCAAGTAGGATTTTATACCTTTTTAGGATTGTTATCTCAGCTTATAAATAGATGCCTCCCCGCAAGCTCTAAAAAAATGAGACAATTTAAGGAAAATAAAAAGCAAAAGTTTTCTCCTTCAATTTTTTCAAGAACTAAAGAACTTATCTAAAAGTACCTTTTCTCGTGGCTTTCAATTTGACTAATCACTCCCAATTCCCTCCTTTTATGGAGTGTGGTGTCTATATCCTTCTTAAACACCTTAAGTTTGTGATCCTTTGAATGTTGGGTCTAGGGTTTGTATTGTTAAAGTCTAATTTAGCTTTCCTAGATATTCTTTGACTCCTTATGTGTATTGGGTCCCTAAGCCATGTCTTTTTGGGGTTTTTCACATCTCATGTTAGATGAATTACATGGTCCATATGTCTTTCTAAAATTGATTTAAGAAGTGGATATCACCAGATTAGGATGGGAGAGGGAGATTAGAGGAAAACAATTTTTAAAACTAAGAATTGTATGTATGAATGACTTGTTATGCCATTTGGTCTCCCTTATGCACTGAGCACTTTATGCAATTGATGAATCATGTTTTGCATACATTCATTGGTAAATTTATGGCTGTGTATTTTGATGATATTTTGGTTTATAGTAAAAGCCTAAAAGAGCATCTCGATGATTTACATTCTATTTTAATTGTTTTACATTTTGAGAAATTGTATGCTAGCTTCAAGAAATGTTCCTTTTGTAGCAACTAGATCATATTTCTTGGCTATGTTATGAGTGCTAAAGGTATTGAGATTGATGAGGAAAAAGTTAGGGTAATCTATGATTGACCTATACCTGAATTAATTAGTGATGTGCCTAGGTTTCATGGTCTAGCTAGTTTTTATAGATGCTTTGTTAATGACTTTAACACCATTGTTGCACCACTAACTAAGGTTATCAAAAATAACATGAGTTTTAAGTAGAGTAGTGATCAACACAAGGCTTTTAATTACATTAAGAAAAAATTAAGTTTTGCACCCTTTCTCGTTTTACTTGACTTTGCAAAAACTTTCGAGATTGAATATGATGCTTCAAGCATTAGCATTATAGCTATTTTGATGCAAGAAAGGTTTCCAATTGCCTACTTTAGTGAAAAGCTAAGTGGAGCAAGTCTTAATTATCCTACTTATGATAAAGAGATGTATGCTTTGGTATAGGCTTTGGAGACATAGCTACATTACCTTTAGCCTAAGGAGTTTGTCATCCATACTGACCATAAGTCCTTAAAGCACTTAAAGAGACAAGGAAAGTTGAACAAATGACATGCCAAGTGGATCAAATTCATTGACACTTTTCCTTACATCATCAAATATAAACAAGGTAAAGAACATGTGGTAGTTGGTGCATTATCTTACAAGTATATCCTTATCTCTACACTTACTACAAAATTATTAGGATTTGAACATATTAAAGATTTATATATGAAAGATCTTAACTTTACTAATGTGTATAAAACATGTGAGAAGTTAGCCTTTGAGAAGTTTTATAAGTATGAGGGTTTCTTATTTAGGGAAAAAGTTAAAAAAAGCACTAAATCGGCTAGGGCTAAGTAATACAGAGTCAAGTCAAGGCTATAAATGGCGCAAATTCAATCTTAGAAGAAAATAATAGAGAGTCAAGGCCTTATTAATATGATTGGAGTATTTAATAGGTCGAGGCTAAGTAATAACATTCACTCCTAAATAGGAATTTATCCTAAATAAGTGATGTAATTGTTATAAAAGTGGAAGTTTTCTGTATAAAAATTTATCTTATATAGGAGTTTGTCCTAAATAAGGATTTGTCTTAAATAAGAATTTATGCATCTTTAAAATTGCTATCTTAGTTTATAAATAATAACCTCTTTGTAAGCTTTGAAAAATGAGACAATTTTAAGAGAAACAAAAAGTGAGGGTTTTCTCCTTTCATTTTTTTAAGAACTAAAGAACTTATTAAGATGAACCTCTTCTTGTAGCATTCAACTTGATTTATCACTCCCAATTCCCCTTTTTTTTTTTTTGGAGTGTGACACTAATGTCCTTCTTAAAAACCATAATTTTATGTTCCTTTAAATGTTAGGTTAGGGTTTGTGTTGTTAAAGTCTAATTTACCTTTCCTAGATATTCTTTGATTCCTTACGTGTGTTGAGTTCCTAAGCGATGTCCTTTTGGGGTTTTTCACTTTAGTTGGTATTAAAGGTCAATTCTAAATTAGGTTTGATTTGTTAATTCTTCAATTTGCTGTCTTGTGATTTATTTATTTCTATTTAGTTTTCTATTAAGCCTATTACTATTCAAACATGCTAATCTATTTATTTGTAATCCTTCTTACTTTGCTCATTTGTTTAAGATCATAACTATCAAAATGTGCTATTTTCAATTCCATTTGTTGTCTCTAAGTATTCTACTATTGTTTTGTGTTGAGCAAAAGAAAAAAAAAAGGAACAAAAAAAAATAAGCATTAAATTTAAGTTATTGGCTATAATAATAATATAGTTTTCTTGCTCAACTCTACTTTTGCCATCTATTTTCTTGTTATATTATCCAAGTTTGTCCTCTAGGTTTAACCCTCTATCTTGATTTATGTAAGTCTAGTTCATTAAATTTGTTTGCCTTCATATCCTTGTTCATTTTTTTGTTATCCAATTAGTTCAATTCTACTCTCATTTACCTTATTCTATTCAAAATCAATCCTCTTAATTTAGCTTGTTTAGTTACTTGAAGAGCTGAAAAGAAAAATTTGAGTGGTAAAAGGCAAGAGTGCAAGTTCATATTAAGAAAAGGCCATAACAAGTATAAACATGAGGGAGTGTGACACCTTTTCTTTTAAGCGAAACATATGACAGAGTGTTTTGTAAGGTATCCTAATCATTTTATGTAGAAGTAATACTATGACTTTCATAGACAAAGGTATAACTTATGAAGGAGTTAGTGATGTGTCCCTCATGATCAAAGCTATGCAATAACAATTTAAGTGCATAAATACCATATTTGATGATATGAGTCAGAGGATGGAAGAGTAAGCTAATACAATAGTAAAGTTGTAAAGGAGGCAAGGGGATTATGAGTTTCCTAATGCAAGAAGGCAATTGAGACAAGCTTATGTCTATAACAATGATGAACTTAATGATCAAGTGACTGTGGTTAGAATTCCCAATAATAGAAAGGATCAGAGAGATTTTGGGATAAGGAGGTTCGTCATTAATCACTATTATAGGAATTTGTGCCAAAGGCTACAAGCACTCACTTAGGGCACCAAAAGTATGGGGGAAAACCATATGAAGATGGAGATTGGCATGATTAAGACAAATGAAGAAGAAGATAAAGAGGTAACCATGGCTCAATTTTTTGGAAGGGCTAAATAAAGACGTAGCCAATATGGTTTATTTTCAACACTATGTGGAATTAAAAGACATGGTGCATATGGCAATGAAAGTTTAAAGACAATTTCAATGAAAGGGTTCCACACAGTTTAGGTAGAATTCAAGTTCTAACTCATCTTGGAAGCCAAATTAGAGTAAAAGGGATAAGAAGGCCAATTACAAGTCCAAAGTTACGCTATTTAAGAGTAAGAATGTGGGTTCTAGCAAGAAGGAAGGTAATTACGATCCCAACCAAGTAAAAATAGAGATGTTAAATGTTTTAAGTGTTTAAGAAGAGGTCACATTGCATCTCATTGTCCAAATAAACGTGTAATGATCTTAAAAGGTAATAGTGATGTTAAAATTACAAGTGAATCAAATGATGATTCTATGCCATCATCAGAGGGTGAAAGTGATGGAGAGGAGTATCCAATTAATGGAGTAGTTCTCATCACAAGGTAAGCATTAAATGTGCAAGTGAAGGAAGAAAAAAAAGTTCAATAAGATAACATCTTTGATATAAGGAGTCTCATAAAAAATGAGGTATGTAGTATGATTATTAATGGTAAGACTTGCACTAATGTGGCTAGCACAATTATGGTGGAAAAGTTGAATTTACCTACTATGAAGCATCGTAGGTCATATAAACTTCGATGGCTAAATGATAGTGGAGAAGTCAAGGTAAATAAGCAAGTGCTCATATTGTATTCTATTAAAAAGTACCGTGTTAAAGATTAATGTGATGTTGTACTAATGCAAGTGGGTCATATTCTATTGGGAAGGCCATGACAATTTGATAGGGGAGTTATGCATGATGGCTTTAAGAACCACTATTCATTTGCAATGAATGGAAAATTCGTTACTTTTATACCATTAACACTTTAACAAACTTATTAGGACCAATTGAGGATTAAGAATGAAAATGAACAAAAAAAAAGAGATTGAAAAGAGAGAGATAACCAAAATAGAAAATAAGGGAGAAAAAGTGAGGACATAAGTGAGAAAGAAGAAAATAGAATGTTTCTATGCAAAAGAAAAAAAAAATGTCAAAAGAGCATTTTATGCTAAATAGCCTATGATCGTACTTTTGTACAAAGACTCTTATTTTAACACTAACAAGTTTGACCCATTTTTTCCTAGTGTTGTTATTTCTCTTTTGTAGGAATTTGAAGATGTATTCCTTGAGGATGTTCCAAGTGGATTGCCACCTGAAAGAGGAATTAAGCATCAAATTGATTTTTGCCTTAATGCATCCATTCGAAACTAGCTAGCATATAGGAGTAATCCTAAAGAGACAATGGAGCTTTAAAAGTAGGTTGAGGAACTTATGTTGAAAGGATATGTGAGGGAAAGTATAAGTCCCTGTGCAGTTCTTGTTCTACATGTACCTAAGAAGGATGGGACTTAGGGGATGTGTCTTGACTGTCTAGTAGTCAACAAAATCACTATAAAGTATCACCACTTTATACCTAGGTTAAATGACATGTTAGATGAATTGCATGGTTTATATGTCTTTTCTAAAATTGATTTGAAAAATGGATATCACTTGATTAGGATGAGAGAGGGAGATGAGTGGAAAACAACTTTCAAAACTAAGTATGGTCTACATGAATGGCTTGTTATGCCATTTGGTCTCACTAATGCACCAAGCACTTTTATGTGATTAATGAATCATGTTTTATGTCCATTCATTGGTAAATTTGTGGTTGTGTATTTTGATAATATTTCAGTTTACAGCTAAAGTCTAAAAAGCATCTTGATTATTTACATTATGTTTTAATTATTTTATGTTCCATGAAATTGTATGCTAACTTCAAGAAATGTTCCTTTTGTACTAACCAAATCATATTTCTTGGCTATATTATGAGTTTTAAAGGTATTAAGGTTGATGATGAAAACGTTAGGACAATTCGTAATTGGCCTACACATAAGTCAATTAGTGATGTGCATAACTTTCATGGTCTAGCTAGTTTCTATAATTGCCTTGTTAAGGACTTTAGCACCATTATTGCACCACTAACTAAGGTTATAAAAAAGAACATAGGTTTTAAGTGGGTAGTGACCAAGACAAGGTTTTTAATTTCATGAAGGAAAAATTAGGTTCTGCACCTTTACTTACTTTACCTGACTTTGCAAAAACTTTTGAGATTGAGTGTGATACTTCATGTATTGGCATTAGAGCTATTTTTATGTAGGAAAGACATCTAATTGCCTACTTTAATGAAAAGCTAAATGGAGCAAGCCTTAATTATCCTACTTATGATAAAAGAGATGTATGCATTGGTATGGGCTTTGGAGACACAGCAACAGGACTTTTGGCCTAAGGAGTTTATCATCCATATTGACCATGAATCCTTGAAGCACTTGAAGGGACAAGGAAAATTGAATAAAAGACATGCCAAGTGGATCAAATTCATTAAGACCTTTCCCTACATCATGAAATATAAACAAGGTAAGGAAAATGTGTTAACTGATGCATTATCTTGCAGGTATGCCCTTATCTATACATTTATTGCAAAATTATTAGGATTTAGATATATTAAAGATTTATACGTGAGAGATCCTGACTTTGCTAATGTGTATAAAGCATGTGAGCAATTAACCTTTGAGAAGTTTTATAGGCATAAGGGTTTCTTATTTAGGAAAAATTGTTAATGTGTGCCTATAAGTTTTTAAAGGGAGTTAGTAGGGAGAGAGGCTCATATAGGCATACCTGCAAGATAACACATGAAATTAAATGTTGAGAGGGTATGTGAGAAATGCATAACATACAAATAGGAAAAATCTATAATTTTACCCCATGGGTTGTATACCCCTTTACTAATACCTAGCCATCCCTAGGTTAATTTATCTATGGACTTTATATTAGGGTTACTATGATAAAAAAGGAGTAGGGATTCTTTATTTGTTGTTGTTGACATATTTTTAAAGATGACACACTTCATCCCATGTCATAAAACTGACAATGCAAGCAATATGGTTGACTTATTCTTTAAAGAAGTAGTACATTTACATGACATGCCACGAAGCATTGTTTTAGATCGGGATACAAAGTTCTTGAGCTACTTCTAGAAGACTTTGTGGGGTAAGTTAGGTACTAAGTTATTGTTTTCAACTACTTGTCATCTACAAATAGATGGGCAAACTAAGTGGTTAATCAAACTCTTTATACTCTTTTGCATACTATTATTTTAATGAATTTAAAAACATAGGAAGATTATTTGTCACACGTCAGGTTTACCTATAATAAGAGTGTTCATTCTACTACTAATTACTCTTCATTTGAAATTGTATATGGTTTTAATCACTTGACTCCTTTGGATTTGGTGTCTATACTTGTTGATTAGTGTGCTAGTTTAAATGGTGAACATAAGGCTGACATGGTGAAGAAATTACATAAGAAGGTGCGATAACAAATTAAGCAATATACATCCCATGTCAACAAAGGGTGAAAGAAGGTGGTGTTTAAACATAATGATTGGGTTTGGGTGCATATGCATAAGGAACAATTCTAAGCTTAGAGGCATTTAAAGCTACACCTTAAAAGAGATGGTCCATTTCAAGTATTAGCATGAATTAATGACAATGCCTATAAGTTAGACCTTCTTGGTAAGTATAATGTGAATGCAACATTTAATGTTTTTGATCTTTTCCCTTTTAATATAGGTGATAATTAGACAAATCCTTTCAAGGAGAGGGATAATGATGAGAAGCTTGGAGATGATGTATGACAAGCTTTAAAGGATGCAAAGGTTCCATTACACATTTTAAAAGGTCTAATAACACAAGTTAGAGCCAAAAAGATGAAATAAGCACCAACTGGGCTGATTGAAGACATTTAGGCTAACCAAGCTACAAATGGTGCAAAATCAAACTTGGAAGAGAGTTAAGGACTTATTAATATGATTGGAGTACTTTATGGGTTAGGGCTAAGTAATAACATTCACTCCTAAATAAGAGTTTATCATAAATAAGTGATTGTTATAAAAGTGGAAGTTTTTTTGTGTAAGAATTTATCCTAGATAGGAGTTTTTTTCCTAAATAAGGATTTGTCCTAAATTGTAATTTATGCCTATTTAAGATTGCTATCTTAGCTTATAAATAGGGACCTTTTTATAAGCTTTGAAAATGAGACAATTTTGAGAGAAATAAAATGAGGTTTTTATCCTACGGTTCATTCGAGAACTAAATAACTTATCAAGAAGTACCTTTTCTTATGGCATTTAACTTAACTTATCACTCCTAATTCCCTTCTTTTCTAGAGTGTGACATTCAATCCTTCTTAAATACCCTAAGTTCATGTTCCTTTGAAGGTTAGGTTTGGGGCTTATGTTATTAAAGTTTGATTTAGCTTTCATAAATATTCTTTGATTCCTTATGTGTGTTGGGTCCCTAAGCCACATCTTTTTAGAGTTTTTCACATCAATAGGCGTGGTCTCATAGGTCATTTTGGAGTTAGGAAAACCCTAGATGTGTTAGCTGAATATTTCTTTTGGCCACACATGAAACGAGATGTTAAGAGGGCAAGTTAGAAATGTATAACTTGCAAATAGGCTAAATCTAGTGTTTTACCCTATGGCTTATACACCCATACCTACCTAGCCTTAAGTTGGCATACCTATGAATTTTGTACTAGGGTTGTCAAGGTAAAGAAAAAGGTAGAAATTTTGTATTTGTTATTGTTGACAGATTTTCAAAGATGTACACTTTATACTATGCCATAAAACCAATTATTAGAACAATGTGGCCAAATTATTCTTTACAAAAGTAGTCTATTTGCATGGCATGCCTCGAAGTATTTTTTATATTGAGATACAAAGTTCTTAATCTACTTTTGGAAGACTTTGTGGGGTAAGTTAGGTACTAAACTATTGTTTTCAACTACTTGCCATCCATAAATTAATGGGTAGACTAAAGTGGTTAGTCGAACTCTTTCTACTTTGTTGCATGCTATTATTCGAATGAATTTGAAAATATGGGACGATTGTTTACCGCACGTCAAGTTTGCATATGATAAGAGTGTTTATTCTACTACTAGTTACTGTTCATTTGAAATTGTATATGATTTTAACCCTTTGACTCCTTTGGATTTTGTACCTATACCTATCGATGAGTATGCTAGCCTAGATGGTGAACTCAAGACTGATAATGCCATGTCAATAGAGGGCATAAGAAAGTGTTGTTTAAACTTGGTGATTGGGTTTGGGCGCAGATGCATAGGGAACAGTTCTTAACTCAAAGGCATTGAAAGCTACAACTTAAAGGAGATGGTCCATTTCAGGTTGTTTCATGGATTAATGGTAATGCCTATAAGTTGGAGCTTCCTAATGAGTATAATGTAAGTGTAACATTTAATGTTTCTAATCTTTCTCCTTTTAATGTAAGTGATGATTCAAGGACAAATCCTTTCAAGGAAAAAAGGAATGATGAGAAGCTTAAAGATGATATATAGAAGGCTTCAAAGGATGCAAGAGATCCATTCCACATTCCAAAAGCTCTTATAACACATGCTAGAGCCAAAAAGATGAAAGAAGCACTAAATGAGCTAATTGAAGACATTCATACCAACCAAATTACAAATTGTGCGAATTCAAACTTGAAAGGGTGTCAAGGCCTTATTAATATGATTAGAGTGCTTAATGGGTCAGGGTTAAATAATATCATTCACTCCTAAATAAAAGTTTGTCCTAAATAAGTATTTGTTATAAAAGTGGAAGTTTTTTGAATGAGAATTTATCCTAGATAGGAGTTTGTGCTAAATAGGGATTTATTCTAAATAGGAATTTATGTCTCTTTTAGAGTTGCTATCTTAAACTATAAGTAGGCACATCTTTGTAAGTTTAAAAATCAAACAATTTGAGCAAAATAAATAGTGAGATTTGTTTTCCTTTGGTTCTTTCAAGAACTAAAAAATTTACCAATAAGCAACTCTTCTAGTAACGTTCAACCTGACTTATCACTCATAATTCCTTCATTTATAGAGTGTGACATCCATATTCTTCTTGATACCCTAGGTTGTGTTCCTTTGAATATTGGGTCTGGAATTTATGTAATTGAAATCTAAATTAACTTTCTTAGGCATTGTTTGATTTATTGTGTGTATTGGGTCCTTAAGCCACATCTATTGGGATTCACATCACCCTTAAGAATCTAAATTTTAAACTATATATTAATTATGTATTGTTATGAAAAATATATCTACAATTCCTAACATTTAAAAAGCCTTTAACATACATAGGGATCCTTTTCACCTTTATTAAGTTTTGAAAAAGGGAGAATCTTTTGTTAGGATTTCCTTCATTCTCTTAGTCAATTTTTAGCAAGTAAAGACAAGCTGCCAAACTAAAGAAAGAGTCATAGCACACAATAAGAAGAGACACCAACTTTCCTTCTATAAGGGGGCATAAAATCAAAAGGGAAGAATTTCAGTCCCTAAAAGCCACATCAAACATCGCATGCATATAAAGAATCATAATATTTACAAAAGAAGAAGAAAACCAAGAATTGAGCATACATACACCTTTTTTTTTTGGCAATTGAAAGACTCATTTTCTCACATTGTAGACAAAAAATCTGTGGGCATGAGCTAATCTAAGCTAGCTTTTCAATTGGGGAACACCCCATTTCAGTTTAATATCTAATTTGGACACATGCAAAAGGATTAAGGAAAATCCTTGCAGTTGAGTATCAAATTCGAGTAAGGGCTTATTGTGTTTTATTGGCTTTTCAGCCTCATAAAAATGCATCCTGTTGGCTTTTCAAACTCATGAAATTCCTATTTTAATATTTTGTAATTTACATATTTATAGCTTAGTTTTATGCAATTTTACTTTCTAGTAGCTATACTAACTTCTGTTTTAGCAACTTTACTAATCCTTACTAAATTGTAATAACACAATTTGCATTGTCATTTTATTCTTTCTTACTTCTATTGTGATCAACACATTTAGCTTATGCATCCATATTTGCCACCCCCAACATAAGTGTCCACTTCACAAGCAGCACATGTATTCACAAGAAACACAAAAAAGGGCACCAATAACATATGAGAGAGCAAGATGCTCATCTCATGTTCTTGGTCTCAAATATGTTCAGGATTGCATTTTGAACATCCGCAACATCCTCACATCACAAGAATAAGAAAAAATGAGCATATTGCCCTTCTTTTAGGATCTCTCAGTGATGAAAATAGTCATCTATAATGGTTGGAGGTTGTTCACCAAACCGCCTATAACAAAATACCCTCCTTTCTCTTGTTCTCCATGTTAGTCCCCCAATAAATCAGAAACGTGAAAAAGGAAAACAAATTGGAAAATTAAAGAAAATAAAACCAAAAATTGAAAAAAAAAACATAAAAACACTAAACTAGTTAATCTAGGCCAAATTGACCATGTTAATGCCCTTGTAATCACTTAAGCCCTTAAACGGATAGAATTGCATGTTGTCATATGGTAGTCAGATAGACAAAGGGCTTCCACACCAACTTAGGTCACAAGAAACCAAAAGGGATCTAATTGGTATCTATCTCATTATCCAACTTATAACCCATCTCCCCCTTCCTTTTCCTCTCTAATATGGTAGTAGAGTCAAAGTCTACCCCTTTTAATAGGCAATGTTCTTATCCCCATAGGATACAAAATCATAGGATCATTTCACTAGGTAGGCAAGATTCTAGAGGTGACCCTTATAAGCTCAAGAGCTAGCTCTCACTATGTAGCACTTTGTCTTATAAGTTCAAGATGTAGCTCCCATAATGTAGCACTTTGCCTTATGTGAGAATTAGCTCTTGCCACCAATTAAACTTATAGGACAAAATGCTACATAGTGGAAGCCACCTCTTGAGCCTATGGGGGCAACTTTTAGAATTCTAACTACCTTGTGAAACAATCTTATGTTTTGTACCCCATGGTGATGAGGACGTTGCCTATCTAAAGGGTGACAACCCTCCCACATCAAAAAGGAAAGGGATGGGGTATAGTTTATAAGTTGGATAATGAAATAAATAAGGTACCAACTAGATCCCTTTTGAGTTATGGTGACTCAAGTTGGTGTTGAAAATATGGGCCCTTTAGTGTGAGGCTTAGGTTGTTATAGCTTTTATCCTTTCTCTCCATTCTAAGACCCAGTCAAGACCCTAAACTGAGATTTTAATCCAAAACCTACAAACATGACTCGAGGCCACCTCACTCCTACCAAGATTAAACACCCTACTCCAAAATCCAACACATGAATAAAGACCAACAAACACTCTCCTAGAATTTCAAAAAGCCATAAAACACTTAATCTCAAATAAGAAAATTCATGGATTAAAGCTAGAACTTTTGAATTTGAATGCAAGTTGTTGGGCAACACATACAAATAATTGAAAAATCAAAGCTAAACCCTAAATTGAACCTATAAACTACCAAAATCCTCCAAAGTCCTTATCTCCAAATCTAAAAAATGTAGTAAAAACTAATATTTTTCTCCTTCATTTCAAAACTTCATAGAAAACCAAATCATTATAACATTCTTTTAGCATTTTTTGTGAGGGAGCTAAGGTAGTTTTGATAGTTATAATAAAAAAGTAAATGGGTTGAAATATGTTGGGTTTTTAGTTGAGTTAGGTCCATTATAAGGTTGACCTACTAGGCCAAATAGATAGTAGTTAATAAGTAGTCTAAGATTTCAATATCTTAAAGGTTATGATTCTTTTATATTTCTTTTAATCACAACTATTTGTTTGTAATTAAGGAGCTATATAATGCTTCCCTAATTTGTTGCTATCGCAACGCGCTCCTAAGAGGGAAATGCAGTAGATGCAAAAGAGATGCATTAGCTTCACCCTCAGGCTTTGAATGAGGCCCAAGTCTTCTCATTGGTTGACTTGGAGTTGTCACTAATCATTTTAAGTGCCATTGGAATACAATACAACATCAACCTTAAAAGATTGTTCTATCTTTTAAACTAATGAAACTCAATTTGTATTACTAGAATTCATTAGATTCTAAGAATACAATTACACTTGGTGGAGACCACATTCAACCTAGATACGTGTTGCAAACAATGGTGTCACTATTTACCTACATATACTTAAATACTTCTTCCTATTTTTACTTTATTTATTTATCTCTTTCTCCATTAAATATAATTTCTCATAAACACACATCAGGATTATAAGAAATTTGGATATGAAGCAAGTTTACAAAGAGGTGAAGTTTTTATAAAGGCACTATGCTTTAATGAGGAAATTTATTGAAGTTAAGGGATGATTTTAGTGAAGATCCCTTACTTTGAGATGAGGTATAGGGAAGGGTTTTGAGACATTTTTTACAATGATCCTTTGCATTGAGATGAGAATGGGATTTTATGAAAAGAAATGTTGAAAGTGTTTAGATATTTTTTATGGTGATTCTTTGCACTAATAATAAGAATGAGATTTTCTAAAAGTTTTTAAAGGTATTCAAATGCTTTTTATAGTGAACCTTTGCACTAGTAATAATTTTGATAAAGGACTAGGATGTTTTTATGGTGATCCTTTGCACCTAGGAGAGAAAATTTTCAACTTTGCACCAGCAATAATTTTGACGGTGGGATAGTATGCTTTTTTGAACTTTGCCTTTCCATTTCATTTATTCTTACTACCCAAGTCCCCCTCTCAATGCCTCTCCCTTATGCTTCTCATTTCAAAGACATCAAAATGTTCTAGACAAGTCAATTCTCAATCCTTACCTAATTCTACCTTTAAGCTTTAGTTTATATCTCATTTTACACAAAGGTTCTAAGCTAAATCAGAAGTGTTCAAGATCCTTAAGTCCTAGTGAAGATAGATCTGAGCTTTGGTGGGATACTATGAGCCAAGAAGGCGATGAACTCTTTTTTTTTATTCTTCTTTATTTCTATTATTTTGTTTCTTTTTTCTTCTAACTATTTTCAGAAAAAACATGTAGGAAAGAAAAAAACACTTTCTTCTTTTTTGATTACTTAAAGACAAAAACTAATTATTTATTTTTGAAAAGTTTTTCTTTTACTGTTGATTTGTCCTTAATGATTTACAAAAATAAAAGAGGGGAAAAAAAGTTTACTATTTTTTTTTAAATTATTCAATTCTTTAATACTTTTTGATTTTGGTTTTAGGAAAAAGAAAAGTTTAATATCTAAATCTACTTATGTAGAGACCCTTTTTGTGTTTTTTTTTTGGTTATAATCTTAGTTATCATTTTTTATTATTTTTGGATTTTTCTTAAGAATTTTTTTATTTCTCCTCTTTTCCTTGCTAATTTCACCCTTCATATTTTATAATTATTGTCATTTAAAAGAAAAAAGAATATATCTTTGACTTTCAAATGGAGCAATGCCTTCCTATTGTGACTTCTAAGAGTGATTTTGTTTAAGGTTTACTTTTTATCTTTTCTTCATTTTATATTTTGTTGGGATTTTATTATGGTACCTACAAAGCTAGATTTGTGATTTAGAAGTAAAGGAGACATTGATTTGTGGGTTTTTGGTGTTATGGAGGTTTGATTGGGTGGAGAGGAGCCAATAACAACAAATCTTGTTTGCTGTTTGGTTGATTTTTGGGGAGGAGCGTTGATTGGGTCAGATTTGTAGTGGTTTTGAGTCCGAGAGATAGAGAGAAGAAGGTTGACCAGATCAAACTAACTTGGTTTGACTAAGTTTTCTGTATTTATTGAAAACTATTAAATTTTTTTCTTGTTTTTGTTGGTTGATTTTTTGTTTTTTTATATTTTTCATGTTGTAAATTACCGGGGGAGGAAAGAGAAGGCGGCAGTTTGAGTTGACTAATGGCCGCAAGTTGTCATTTACGACAGCTCTATTGACTAGCCAAAGACCAAATTCTGATATCAGTCACTGGAGAATTCAAAAGAAAGTCAATAGACACGTTATAACCTGATCTATTTGCTTTTAAAAAAAGAGCATGATAATAAACTCAATATCTATATAAAAGGAAGAGAAGGCTAATCTTTTGTGTTTTTTGATTACAAAGAGATGGAAAAATGACAAGAAAGGAGGACAGTGGAAATGTTGGACCAGTTGACAAACAGCAAAAGATTTAGATAAGAGTATTATGTTCTCTCTTAAGGTTTTTTGTTACTGGTTGCTTATGGAGTATTTTGCTAGCTTGAAATAGATGAGTCCCATTTATTGTGATCGATTTATTAGAAAATGATAGTAGATAATGAGCTTCATACTTATTTGAAAAAGCATCCTTTATGTGATTGAGTGATGCAATAATAGGATGGCAGTAAATAGCACCAAGGAAGAACTAAATTGTCGGGTTAGGACTGATCTTCTTTGTGGGTTTAGATTGCTTCATTTAAGTTTCTTTAAGCTACATTAATGTGAAGAATAGTGAAAAGAAAGCTAAAAAAGAAATGTCATTTACACAGTTAGCAAGAGAAAGACTAGAAATAATCAACCATATAGGTGAAACCCAACAAGGAAATCTAAACTAGAATATAAATGCGTGTATTTGTGAATGACAAGGGGATGAAAAGAGTCCTTTATTAAGGTTGGTTAGTAGCTCCTAAAAGATTCTTCTTCAACCATTTCTTGGACATAGCCAATATAGCATAGCAAGTTATTCAAATGTGTGTGTGTGTGTGTGTGTGTGTGTGTGTGTTTTGTTTCTATTGTATTCTTAATGTCATCTATAAAATGATTGGAGAAGCGATGAACAAATATTGTAATAACTTGTATATTACTTTCTTGAGTGCACATGTGGCTTGATTATGATACTTTCCACTTCTAGTCTAAGCAAAATGTGCTTACAACTCCTTTTTTCTCTCTCTTGCTAAACAAATGAAAGAAAACTTAAGCTATATATTTGAAAGTGACTTCGGAAGCCTTTTTCTGGTTTTCTTATTTCTCTTCTGCTGCTTTGTTGCTGTTTTTGTGTTTATTGCTTTGTTTTTTCCCTATTGGCGTCATTCTTCTTTCTCTTCCCTTCTTTCTTTTTGGCTACTGTTAGGGTCCTTCCTCTTATCGGAGAATTTACCCCATTTCATTGGTTAGTTAGACTTACTAGATCTTTTCATTCTTAAAATTGTACTTCAAGCATTGTTACAAACAATGCACTCACTTTGTGCGCTTTTTAACTGGTAATTGGGCTTGCTGATCTCCTTGTTAGGCTTGTTGATGCTTATCTAGATCCCTTGGTTCTCCCATACTACTATTATGGACTATATTTGAAGAAGTTGGGCCTTATCTCCTTTGCTAATATCGTGTATGTGCTGCTTCCTAATTCACTAGGCTCATTCATCTTCTCTTATGCTAGATGTAAAAAATTGGTCCTTTTGAGAAGTCCTCTAGAATAGCTGCCCTTCATACTTAAATATGCATTTGATGTAATGGGCCTTTGGACTTCTTTTATATTATGGGTTTGTACAAAATCAAATGCATCAGGTTATGAGCATTCATAAAATAGAAACTACCCCCCCTTCCCATTATGGGTTAAGAAAGGCTAGGCTGCCTTGAGGACTTGGTGATGCATCTAGCCCCAACAAATATTACCTAGTAAAAAGCAATCTTTTTAGGTCATCATATGAGCCTAGAGATTGGATGGCTTTTATTTCTTATATTGGGCTTCATATGAGGGCCTAATGAGGGTTAATCCTCCATTTTCTTGGTTTATAATAGGTTAGGCTTTGTGTACAGGGGTTGTAATGAAGATTTAATTGTAATTGAACACTTTAAATAATAAAAATTATTTACTTTTCATTTTCCATTTTCTATTTTTATCTTTTTATCTTTTTTCTTTTCTTTTTATTTTTCCCTTTTACTTTTTTCTTCTTTCTTTTTTCCATTTCTTTTTCATTTTTTGGTGCCAAAATACTACTTTTAATTGCAATTTAAACACATCTATTTAGCACAATCTAACTATTAACTTTATAATCTAATTGCAAAATGCTCAATAAAAATATGCCCGAAGATAGAAAACACAACTTCTTGTTTAGGCTAGACAAAATGAGGGTACAACAATTGTCCCTATTTATGAGTTGCTTTAGAATAAAGGAGCAAATAAATACTTTTTTGGATCCCTATTTTGTTTGCTCCTTTAAATGCCCATGTCAAAGAATGTTGTCATTTAATGTGAGTGCTTATGTGCACTTAAAATTGAGGAACTAGCAAGACTTCCTGGGTTGGTGATCATTTGTTTGTGGTCTTGCATGATAAGGATAACCAATTCACATGTAACTTGATCAATGGCCTATCAAAGGTCACATAATGTCACCAAAAATTGTGATGTCTCCACTGGGGATTTTCTTCTTGCGAGTAAATCTATCTATGACATTGCAAATTTCGATAAAGCTCATTGATTTCCTAATGAACATGCAAATACTTTTTTGAATCCTTATTTTGTCTGCTCCTTTAAATGCCTATGTGTGAGAATGTTGTCTTTTAGTGTGAGTGCTTATGTGCACCTAAAATTAAGGAACTACCAAGACTTGATGGGTTGGTGATCATTTTTTTGTGGCCTTGCATGACAAGGATAACCAATTCACATGTAACTTTATCAATGGCTTGTCAAAGGTCATGTGATGTCACCAAAAACTATGTCTCCATTGGGGATTTTCTTGTCGCAAGTGAATCTATCTGTGACATTGCAAATTTGGATAAGGATGATTGATTTCTTAATGAGGGATCCATTTGAAATTATGTTTACAATGATTATGAAGGTCATGGTTGATGAAATAAGGTTAAAGGACTATTGAGATTACATTAGGTCAAAAGAAAGGACACCATATTGCTTAGAGTATGATTACCATTAGCATGCTTAAACTTGTCCAAGATGGTTGCATCACCCTACTTACCAAGGTTTAAGTTCAAAGCATATTCTTAAATGTGTTTAGAGTTGTTATTGTAAATTAGCTTCATTGGCTCTAGGTGTTTACAAACGTGTTCAAGCTTGCACAATATGGTTGCATTGCTTGATTTGTTAGGGTTCAATCACAAAATGCACTCTTAACCATGCTCATGGTTGTTGGAAATTGGGGTATGACCTAATGAACCTATCAAAGATTTACCTTTTTTCATCACCATTTGTTTGTGTTCTTTCCAAATGCCTCTATAGATAGAACCATTATTTAGAAATCTCTCTTGGCTTTAATTCATTATGGTTAATGTCTTACCCCAAATTTGGAGTTTCTTATTTCCTATAATAGCTTTTGATTTTATGTTGCTCATTTTAGCTTCTTAACTTATTGTCTAGAGCTATGACCTATTGTTGTTTGTGACCTATGGTATGTCATGCTCTTGCCATGCAAAATCTTTATCTTTAAATTTTTTATCTCCCTTTACTTGCCCCCATACTAAAAGATAATCTTATCCTTTCTTTTAGAAACTAAGCCATTACAAGACCTTTACTGTCACTTGCTCCCTATTTGAGAGACCTTCTTCTCCCTTATGGGTTACTTGCTCCCTATTTGAGAGACCTTCTTCTCCCTCATAGGTTACTTCTTACTTAAAAGCCTAAGCCTAAAATAATTAAAGCCATTATAAGCTACTTTTGCTCCTAGATTTCTTTTTGCTTTTTAAGTTAAGTGCCTATGCCCATAATGATTATTTTACTTTTGAAAGCTTCTCCACTAAAAAGTGCCTACCTCCTTAGCCTATTCATTTCTTGACTTTTGCACCAATAAGGATCTCAAGTTATTGATTCCTCCTTATTTGTTGACATCATAGGAGGACTCTCAATACAACATTAAAAAAAATACCCTATGCCCCTATGGATCTCTAACGAAGTAATGCCACTTGTGCTATCTTTATCTTAGATGTCTGTTGGCATAAGGCTTCTCCACCAAGAAGTGCCTAGCTCCTTAGCCTATTCATTTCTTGACCTTGGCACCAATAGGGATCTCAAGTTATTGATTCCTCTTTATTTGTTGACATCATATGAGGACTCTCAACACAACATTAAAAAAAGTACCCTATGCCTCTGTGAATCTCCAACAAAGTAATGCCAACTATGCCATGTTTATCTTAGATGTCTATTGGCATATTTCAGCTAACAATGTATAATTATATTAATTACACTAGGAAAAAGGTTATGAAAAACAAAAATGCCCTATTCATGACAAAAAAGGGTTATTATTCATAATGTGATAAGGATGAATGATGATGCTTCATGGGTTGAAACAAAGAAAGTGATGAGTTTTGAGATAAAGAGATGAAAGGATAATTAAGCCAATGTAAAAGGATAACACCTATCATATGCAAATCCTGTCTCTCTAATTATGTCTTAAATCCTTTTTGAACTCATTTATAAGGCTCCTTTCCCTAGCTAATGGACAAGGGTTTAATTGTTATACACTTTCTAGTAAACCTTGTTTAGTTGATTATAGTTCACATTTTGTCTTGGGAATTCTTAGTCTTGGCTATGGATTAAACCAAATGTTTTTTTACTATATCTGAGGTAATAGGATTTGAAAGATTGTCATTATCTATATTAGCCAAAATTAGTGCTTCACCTAAGAATGCCTTTTATACAATATATAAACCTTTATAGTTTTGGCACCTACTTGCCCCTCAGGTCATTTTGACTTGGTGAGATCTTGTTTAAGACCGAGTCTTTTTCTTTGAATTACTTAAGGCACATTTTCTTTAATAATTTTTAGTTGCTTATACCTAACACTAATCCATTTTACCACTTTTAATTTTGCCTTTATCAAAATCCTTAAGTAGGGGAATTCAACTTGAACTAGTAGAACTACCTTTATCCTATAAAATAAGGCAAATGGGTTATTGTGCAATAAGTGTGCAATGTAAATGGCATATCTCATACCAAATCCTTGTATGTAACCATCACTTTCTAATAATTCACGTGAGCTTTTATTAGTTGCTTCAACTAGCCATTCATCTTTAATCTAATAAAATAATATTATGGTGCTTAAATTTAAATCAGTTGTAGAAGTTTATCATCATTTTATTGTTCAAGTTGGTAACATTGCTTATAATCAGCCATACTAGCATGTCATACTAACCTTAGATGTTCTAGCTAAACATTTCTTTTGGCTATAGATGAAGTAAATGTTGAGAGGGTATATGAAAAATACATAACATGCAAATAGGCTAAATTTAGAATTTACCCCATGGCTTGTATACTCCTTTACCCATACCTAGCCATCCTTGGGTTGATTTATTTATGGACTTTGTATTAAGGTTGCCACAATCAACAAGGGGTAGGGATTTTGTATTTGTTGTTGTTGATAGATTTTCAAAGATGACATACTTCATCCTATGCCATAAAATTGATGATGCAAGTAATGTGATTGACTTATTATGACAGATTTTCAACTACTTGTCATCTATAAACTAATGGGTAGACTAAGTTGGTTAATCAAACACTTTCTACTCTTTTATGTGCTATTATTTGAATGAATTGAAAATATGGAAAGATTATTTACCACATGTTGAGTTTCTATGTAGTAAGAGTGTTCATTTTGCTATTTGTTGTTCTTTATTTAAAATTGTATATGGTTCTTAAACTCCTTTAAACTTGGTACCTATCCCTATTGATGAGTATGCTAACTTAGATGGTGAATGCAAGGTTGACATGGTGAAGAAATTGAATAAGAAGGTGTGGCAACATATTGTAAAATGAACTGAGAAATATGTATCTCATGTCAATAAAGGGCAAGAGAAGGTAGTGTTTGAACTTAGTGATTAGGTTTGGGTGCATATATGCAAGTAACGGTTCCCAGCTCAAAGGTGTTCAAAGCTACAATATAGAGGAAATGGTCCATTTCAAATAGTAGCATGAATTAATTCAATGCCTATAAGTTGGACAATCCTAATAAGTATAATGTGATTGTAATATTTAATGTTTTTGATCTTTCTCCTTTTTATATAGGTGATGATTTGAGGATGAATCCTTTCAAGGAAAGGGGGAATGATAAGAAGGTTAAAGATGATGCTTGGAAGGCTTTAAAGGATGCAAGAGGTCCATTGCACATTTTAGAAGGTCTAATAACCCAAGTTATAACTAAAAAGATGAGAGAAGCATTAAATGGGCTAATTAAGGACATTTAGGCCAACTAAGTTTCAAATGATGCAAATTCAACTTTAAAAGATATGATTGAAGTACTTAATGGGTTAGGGTTAAGTAATAACATTCACTCATAAACAGGAGTTTATCCCAAATAAGTAGTTGTTATAAAAGTGAAATTTTCTATTTAAGAATTTGTCCTAGATGGGAGTTTGTCATAAATAAGAATGTTATCTTTGCATATAAATAGGTACCTCTTTGTAAGCTTTGAAAAATTAGGAAATTTTGAGAGAAATAAAGAGCAAGGGTTTTCTCTTTTAGTACTTTTGAGAACTAAAGAAGTTAGAAAGGAGTACCTTTTATTATGGTGTTTAACTTGACTTATCACTCCTAATTCCCTTATTTTTTGAAGTGTGGTGTCCATATCCTTATGAAATACCCTAAGTTCATGTTCCTTTACATGTTGGGTCTAAGGTTTGTGTTATTAAAGTCTGATTTAACTTTCATAAATATTCTTTGATTCCTTGCATGCATTAGGTCCCTAAGCCATGTCTTTTTAGGGCATTATTATGCGAATAAAAGTAAATATTAAGATGACAAATGAAACAAGTGAATTAGAATTACATGTGCAACTACCATAAACATATGTTACTTTTGATATGTAGCAAAATATTGCACATTTTGTTACATAATTGCCCCTAAATGTCATGGACATTAACAAATAAGGGAACTATAATACATTACCTTGTAAGAGGCTCGAGTACTATGGAATCTCCTAAACTTGTCAGTTGCTAATAGGAGCACTAAGATTGCAAGGTTCAGTCAATGGAACTTGATTCAAATCTTTATCTTTTTCTTTAGAGATCATCTAGATTATTAAAGTACCAAGTTCAAAAGTGAATTTGGTTGACCCATCACATTCATTATTGGTTTGATTGATGAATCTTACATTCAAAGCAATAAGCTAGGGGAAGCACAAGTTTGTTTACTTCATCCTTTAGGCATCCATTGGTAAGCATCGCATTGGCTAAGTTTGTATCCAATTCCAAAACATCCTTGATACTTGACAAATTGCATAGGAGTTTTAATGCCTTGAAGGTGTTTGCCAATACCTTTACTTAGATAATAACATTCTTCATCATTACTTTAGATGCTTTTAGCAATGCTTTAGATGGCTGAGATGGTATCTTAAGGAATCAATATTTTGACCAGAGAGTTGCATTTGTAGTTTTGAAGGATTAAAAAATGCATTCTAATGCTTTTTTAGTTGCCTCCACATAAGGCATTCTTAGAGTTTTACAGACAAGCAAATCATATTTTACTTGAACTTTAATTAATTCATCACTTACAATGAACTTCACATTTTAGTGCAAAATGGAGGGAATAACCTTTATGGAATTAATCTATAAGTGAATTAATAGGTAATTATGGGTAGTCTTAATATACATGACTTGAAAAGCCACATTAAAAGCACATGTTTCCACTTGTATAGGAAATTTAGTGGTCCCTATGACTTCTTATTTTATGCCATAAAATTATTGAATAATCATATAAATTGGCATCATAATGGCAATGTTAATTGGTAATTGGACTAGAGTAACCTTAGGCATGACATTCAAGGACATCCCATTATTAATAGGGACTCAAGACATGTTGTAGCCATAACAAATGATTGAGATATATAATACCTTAGTGTGGTCTTGCCTCTTAACTATAATATCCTTATTTAAGAATGAGATGCAATTGCTCATCACTATGTTATTGAGGATGTCGTTAAAGTTGCCCAAAGAAAGATTGAGTGAAACATATGCTTGATCAAGATATGTAGTAGTAATATGTGATGAGGCTTAAAATTCCTTAACATAAAGAGGATATGGTCCTACCTCTATAATATCCTCATATGAGAATGAGATGCAATTGCTCATCATTATATTATTGAGGTTATGGTTAAAGCTGCCTAACGAAAGATTGAGTAAAACATATGTTTGTTGAGGATATGTAGTAGTAATATGAGATGAGGCTCATCATTTACCAACACTAGACATACTACTTGAAAGTCTCCTCTAGCATTTTTTTTCCATGGCTTGAAGATCCAATTAGGTAGACTTTAACTCAAAGATGCACTTAAACCCAGCCATGAATGCAACTAGTAATTCTTTTAAGTTCTAATGTTCTTTATATGTTATTTGATGTAATAAGAGGAAGTCGCATCCATCACATTATATTGGAAGCTATCATGATGGCCTTTTTGGGATGGGGAGAGCTTGTATATACAAATAGGGGTTGGATCAAAAGAAAGGTTATTAGAAATGATAGCTACTCTACTCCAACTAGATTAAGACACCTAAGTTGACCAAGCTAAAAGTAGTCAAAAGCATCTTAGTGATGATATTATGCAAGATTCCCATGACCTATATGAGTTGTAAAAGGCAAAAAGACAAACAACTTTTAATAGACAACTTCTGATGGGACTAAAAGATAGCTTTAATAAAGCTACTTTAGCAAAAGTGGAGAAAATGGAAAATAATGAAGAACCCACTTTGCAAAAAAAAGATTCCTTCAATTATGGTTGTCACCTTTTTCTATGTATAAATAGACCTCTCATAGGCAAAGAGAGGCAAAGTCCAATTTCCTTCCTTCTCAAAGTTTACTTCTTTCTCTCTTGTAACATCTCTTCTCTCCTCCCCTCTTTGTAACATAAGCTTGTAATGACTTGCGATGTTCAATGAAAGCTTTTGTTCTATAAGTAGTCTATTCTTTTCTTTATGCTCCATTTTTATATCAATGTACTTAAATTAGTTTCTATATATCTCTTAAAGAAGTATCTATATATCCTTGTTTATCCATATATATCTCTGTGTGTATGATATGATCCTGTGTTGCCAAGATTGGAATGGTATCAGAGCCTTAATCTAATGGAACTCTAATCTTCAAAGTAGTTGAATTCTTGTAGGAAAAGTTAGTCATTATGAAAGACTTTTTTGTTTGATGGAATTCTATGGATTACCAAAACCAAAGATGTGTAGACATGTTTATTACAAGGAATAAAATGTCTACTTTGAGCAAAAAAGTAATTTTCTAGATCATTTTGCATGAAAAAGTTCTTGCAATGATGGCTAGAGTCTTATTAGGAAGAAATAAAGAGACAATCTCATTATTTAGGAATTTAACAAGAAATACCTACAAGAAAGGCTAATCATTATTAGAGACTTCTTTGTTTGATAGAATTCTATGGATTCCTCATACCAAACATGTACAGACATGCTTGTTTCAGTGGATAGTCTATTATGGAACACAAGTTATTTTCTAGATCATTTTGGGTGAATGAGTTCTCTTAATTACTACAAAAGCCTTGTTAGGAAGAAATGATGAAACAATTTCACTATTCAAAAATTGAAACAAAAATACTTGTAGAAAAGCTAGTTATTATTATAGACTCTTTTGTTTAATGAAATTCTATGGATTCATAATTCCAAAGGTGTATCAACGTGCTTATTGCAATGAATAAATGTCTGTTGTGGGCAAAAAGTTATTTTCAAGATCATTTTTCATAAATGAGTTCTTTTAGTGGAAGTTGAAGCCTTGTTAAGAAGGAATGAAGAAATAGTATCATTATTAAAGAATTAAATGAAAAATATTTGTAAGAAAAGCTAATTAATATCAAAGACTCCTTTGATGAATTTTTATGGATTCATAGTTCCAAAAGTGTATCAACATGCTTGTTGTAATGAATAAATGTCTGTTATGGGAAAAAAGTTATTTCAAGATCATTTTTCATAAATGAGTTCTTTTAGTGGAAGTTATTGCCTTATTAGGAAGGAATAAAGAGATAGTACTTTCAGTGGAAGTTATAGCCTTGTTAGGAAGGAATAAAGAGATAGTATCATTATTGAGGAATTGAATGAAAAATACTTGTAAGAAAAGCTAATCAATATCAAAGACACTTTTGTTTGGTGGAATTTAATGGATTCCTTGTTCCAAGGGTGTAAAGATGTGCTTGTTGCAATGAATAAATGTCTATTATGGGCAAAAAGTTATTTTCAAGATTGTTTTTCACAAATGATTTCTTTCAATGGAAGTTAAGGCCTTGTTAGGAAGGAATGAAGAGACAATCTCATTATTTAGAAATTGAACAAAAAATTCTTGTAGGAAAAGCTAGTCATTATCAGAGACTCCTTTCTTTAATGGAATTCTATGGATTCCTAGTACTAAAGGTTTATAGAGGTGCTTATTGTAATGGATATAATGTTTGTGGTGGGCACATAAGATAATTTCCAAATCATTTTTCATAAATGAGTTCTTGTATTGAAAGATAATAATGATCAATGCCTTAATTGTTTGATGGAATTTAAGGGATTCCTAATACCAAAAGTGTACAGACATGCTTGTTACAATAAATATACTATCTATAATAAGCACATCCTTCTACTTTTAGTACACAGAATCCATTGAGTTCGATTAAATAAAGGAGTTGTTGATCTTGATTAGCTTTTTTTTTTTTTTCAAGTATTGAAAGGTTTAATACTTAAAGAATGAGACTATCACTTCATTTCTTGCTAAAAAGGTTTCTCCTTTCATTACAAGGACTTGTTCACACGAAACAAACATGAAATTAACATTTATGGCTACACCAAATGTTATATTCATTATGATAAACATGTCCTTACACTTTTGTTTATTTGAATCCATCACTTCATTTTTTAATAACAAGGTTTCTTATTTTATTGCAAGATCTTATTCCAATAAAATAATCATGAAGTAATAAGGCTCGATGGATAGATTATTTAGAGGTTGGCATGTTGATGGTGGTACTAGTAGTAGTGATAATACTAAGAAAAATAAATATATCATTACAAGCAAGAATTGAAATTATAATTTTTGCAAAACTAGAAACTACCACCTTTATCTTCTCCATATATTTATAAATCTAGTGATAGCTTTATTTCTTGTTCTAATTTTAAAGATTGTTAAAGAGGTTATAACCTTATTTCAAAGTTATAATAACTTTCTCTTGCTCTCTCAAAAAGCTTATAAGATCTTATCAAAGAAAGTATGAATTTTTGCATATTGGAATTGTCCAAGTTACCTTAAAACCAAGAACCAGACATAGCATCATAAGATAAGCCATTGTAGAATTTTGAAATATAATTCAGAATTTCTAAAAATCTTTGCAATTGTTATTTATCTCTTATTTCATCAAGACATTTAAAGGTAAACACAATTTCTTGTTCAATGAAAACTATAATTTCATTTTCAACAAAGTGCCTAAGGAATCTAACCTTTACTTGAATGACTTCATAATTTTAGCAAATACTGCCAAACCTATTTCTTTAATAACTTTTAAGAAAAAGTTTAGATGTTTAAAATGTTATTTGATGGTATTAAAAAATACTAATATATCATCAATGTAAACAATCATAAATGCTAAATAAGTATTAAAGATTTTATTACATGATGATATTTGCTACTATTGCAAAATCAAAGGGTAATTTGTACTCTCAAATAGCAAAATTTATAGCTAATAGGTTTACTGAATAACTTAAAAGTTGGTTGGATTTTTATTTGACCAAGAAGCAAAAGCTCAAATCTTTTTTGCTATAAAACTATAATGAGGGGTTCAACTTGCTAACAATATTAATAAACTACTAGATATCATTACTAATCATTTTATTGGTACAAGCACCATATTAATAGACAAGACATATGAGTAACTCATTAACATGAGATGCCCTAACTTGTCTTATTTAAGATGGTCTAAAGATGTGTTCTTCTTTAGGATTTTTACTAAAGAAGATAGCCAAAGTATTTTTTGAAAAGAAAAATTCCTTAATGGGTTACTTACCTTATTTGTAGAAGGAGTAAAAAATTGATTAAAATCCTATCATGCTGGAGTTATTGATTAATTTAGTTATACTTATGGAAAATTGGTTATGGAGGTAATAGTTGAAAGAGTTAAACTTTACAACAAAATTAAACTATATAGGTAGTTATAGAAGGATAAAACCTAAGGTAAAAAAGCTTTGAGGGATTTTTTGTGAGTAAATAGGTTATCCATCAATGAATTATTCAAAAAAATTAAAAAATGGTTATAAGCCTTTAATTAAAAAAAAACCTCTTATTTAAAAGAAAAGAAAGAGAAAAAACCAAAGGAAAAGCTTGGTTTGCAAAAGAAAAACAAATAGTGATTTATTATAAATGTAAAAATTTACGGCATTATTCAAACAAGTGTAAAATGAAACAAAATATCCAAGAGTTATCTTTGAATGAAGACCTTAAGAGGTCATTAATGTATATTTTCTTATTAGAAAAAAGCAACAAAATAATCAAACTTAGAAGTAAATCTTCTTGAAGAAGAAGTTACCTTTAATACCAATTCAGATAATAGTTGTAATAGAAAATACAACTATTATCAAGTGATATGCAAAAGTAATAGTTTATTAGTCTTAACAAAATAAGATAATTTGATCTTAGATCTTATTGACAAGATAGCAAATCCAAAAGAAAAAAGAAAATAGTTAGAAAAATATCTTTATCTAACTCGAGATCATTCTAAAAGTAAAGAACTAGAAGAAGATTACTATTTAAAAACTATTATTGAAGGAGTTAGAAATAACCATTCTACTTTAACAACTAAAAAGTCATAACCATTTATAAGTGAGCTTAAAACTAAAATTGATTAGTTAAAATTTGAAATTAAAGAACTAAGAGACAGGATTATAGTCTTGGAAACAACATCTTAAAAGGATAAAGATCTTTCAGATATATAAGATACCTCTTTAAAAGAGAAATTAGGAGCTCTTTAATATATTAATCTTATTGATAGGGTTATTGCCCATAAATGGCATACAAAAATTACAATGGTAATCAATAAAGAATACATTGTCCAGCCATTTCCATAAAATATTTATATGCTAACATGAATTATATTAACAAAAGAATAGTATTTTTGAAATACTTACTTATGAGAGTAAGCTTGTTATAAGGTACAAGCTATCACAAGCTACTATTTTCAATGAGGTAATTTGTACTAAAATCCCTTTTGTCTTGGTTAAAAACTTGTCTCAAGATGTTATCTTTGGGAAATCCCCTTTTACACATGTTATATGTTATTAAGAAAATTAGTAATCAAGGGATAAACCTCTTGATAATAGTTGCATTTTCCATTACAAATATTACTTGAATCAATATCAAAGGTAGCTTCTTCTTTAAGAAGATCTACTTTTAAGTTTGATTCTTCTATTTCACTTTTTGATAAGAAAATGTGTATTAGTGACCACTTAAGGTCTTCCAAGTCTTACATATTATCTATTAATAAAGTAGTTATACCAATAAAATGATTAGGAATCATTTATAATAGTGTATTAACATTGTTAGCAAGTTAAACTCTTTATTCTACTTTTATAACAAAAAAGATTTGAACTTTTACTTCTTTGGTCAAATAAAAATTCCATTAACTTATAAACTATCCAACAAACCCACTAGTTATAATCTTTTCTATTTGATTGTTTGAATTACCCTTTGATTTTGTAGTAGTAGTAAACATCATTATGTAATGAAGTACAATAAGAATTTGATATTTAGACATCTCATCTAAATTCCATTTTACTATACTACTACTATCATATTGAACAAAATTATATTTAAGTCGTTCCTCTAATAAGAGGTTGACTAGAATTGGTCTAAGATAATATAATTTTGTAGGGATCTTATTAATGGTCATTTTGTTGATATTCATAGTTTTCTTCTCATAAGAAGTTGATGAATCTTTTTGTGTTAGATTATATTCTGATAAGAACATTTCCAAAAGTTTATCGATATTTTCTTCAATTTCTATTTTTTCTTCTTCAATTTAGTTCACTTTACTTTAGAACAAAGGCTTCCTTTTCTTTTAGTCCAAAGTTTTTTAGCCTTTTGACTATTTTATTTTATAAGTCTACTTATTTAGGATTTTTAGCTAACATATTATAATTTTTTTTCCAAAATAGGGGATTAAATAAAATTCTTTTTTCTTTTTAATATTTGTTGTATGGTGTCATGTTCAATGGATTATGAAATGGGATTATAGTGTCACGACAAAGCAAGCTAATGTCTTAGATATATTAGACATATCTATTGGTTAGCTTGAAGGATTAATATCCGATGATGGAAAAATTTGATTTCTTTGATGATGGAGTTTATACAACTAAAGGCATCATTTGTATAAATGGTCCAAAGGCTTATTAAGATCATGACTCCTTATTAAGAGTAATTGAATCTACTTTAAGTGATGGACCTATTTGGTTCTTCTATTTTCCAAATTTTACCTTATCTTTATCAAATCCAAATTTAATCCCTTCTTTATGTTTAGACATAAAAATGGAAGGATTTGATTGATAGCAGCTTCAAAAAACTTAATCCTTATTTACAGGATACATTATAAAGTTATAAATACCCTAGTCTTAAAATTTAAGAAAATTCCCTCGAAATATGCAGATAAGGGGACTACAACATTATTTTAAACTAATAAAGTTAATGTTTTGCTTCCAAAAATCATTTCATGGAATGAAGTTAAGTTACCTGAGAAATGGACTCTAGAAAAAGCAATTGAACTTGTTAAACATGAAAATCAATAAATGGAAGAAATTATTGAATATAAAGATAAGAATGCTGAAATTTGATTTACTCCACCTTAAAGTATAAGGTTAAACATTGAAAAGGGAAAAGAAAAGGTTAAGTCTAGATACTTTACCTTTTATATACTTATTACTAAACTAGAAGATATACAATGAACTAAAGAATAGGTTAGTTAGTCTTAATATAAAGTTGACTTTCCTCCTTTAATTAATGCTTCAGTAGTTAATGAACTATTAAAAACATCTAATCAAGCTTTTACGATTGGCACCTATATGTCCTTAAACTAGTAAATAAGGTACAAGAAAAAGCAAGAAAGTTATTTTACTCTCTTAAAAATCTTATAAAAAGAAAATGGTTTTTTTTTTATGACTTTTAGCTTAAAAGACCAAAAGCTTTAATGTAATTGTCATAAAAAAATATTAATGAAATAAAAGCAGTTGATATTTATACTTATTTGGAAAAGATTTATAAAATAAAGAAAAAAACCAAAAATAAAGAATTGCATTGGAGGAGTGTATAGTGCTTGAAAAAAACTTATCAAGAATATAGAAAAGAGAAAAAAGTTATTATTATCCACTTTCCTACTTTAAATTTAAGCTTTAAAGTTGAAGACAATGAGGTTATAACCTCTCTATATAAAGTAGAAGTTTATACCAATATTGTAATTCAATGAAGAAATTATATTAATCTTTATCTTTAGTCAATAAGCAATCAGATGAGTTGTGTTAAAGAAAAGATTGAGAAGATTTCTTTGCAAGCTTTAACACCTTTGGTTAAACCAAAAATAGGAAAAAATATTTTATTTAAACCCTCGCCTTCAGACGAAATAAATTATAATATGATAGAAATTAAACCAAAAGTACTTGGAAGAAAAGCTAATCACTATTAAAGATATCTTTGTTTGATTGAATTCTATGGATTCTTAGTACCAAACATGTATAGGCATGCTTATTGCAATAGATATAGTGTTTGTTGTGGACACAAAAGTTATTTTCTAAGTGATTTTGCATGAACGAGTTCTTGCATTGAAAGCTAGAACCTTGTTATGAAAAAATGAAGAGACAGTATCATTTTTTAGGGATTGAACCAAAAATACTTGTAAGAAAAGCTAATTACTATAAAAAACTCCTTTGTTTGATGAAATTCAATGGATTCATAGTTTTGAAGGTGTAAATAGGTGCTTTTTGCAATGAATACAACGTTTATTCTAGGCATAAAAGTTACTTTCAAAATCATTTTGCATAAATGAGTTGTTGTAATGAAAGCTAGAGCCTTATTAAGAAGAAATGAAGTGAAAGTGTCATTACCTATGAATTCAACCAAAAATAATTTTAAGAAAATCTAATCACTATCAAAGATTCCTTTGTTTGATGGAATTCTATGGATTCCTAGTATTCAAGTTGTGCAGATGTACTTGTCACAAGGAATATAGAGTTTGTTGTGGGCAAAAATTTTATTTTTTAGATTATTTTGCATATATGAGTTCTTGTAATGAAATTTGGAGACTTGTTAGGAAGAAATGAATCAATGATGTTATTATTAAAAAATTTAACTGAAAATACCTATAAGAAAAGCTAATTATTGTCAAAGACTTCCTTGTTTTATGGAATTCTACAAATTCATAGTACCAAGGGTGTACAAACATGTTTGTTGAAATGAATAAATGTTGACATTAAACATGTATACAACTTAGACCTAATGAGGCTCCACATTTTTATCTTAAAGATGATATGTATCCCCTTACTAACATGAAGGATTGCCTGTATTATCAACATGAAAGAAACTCGGAGATTATTGAATCTATAGAAAGAGGATCTAAAACTAGATTTGGTTATGACTTTAGAAATTAGGCCTATGCCAAGTTTAAGATAAAGAAAATTCCTTATTCAAAAGATTGGCAAAGGGATCTCTTTGGCTACAAAGAATTGAAAGAATGGTGCAAGATTAAAACTTATAACTATTTTGACTATATCGTTGGATGGGATAAAGCCTTATTATATGAAAATAGGTAAAAAAAAAAAATTAGTTAGTTCATTCAAATACATTTCCTAAATGACCCAAAATGATGCAAAACCCCAAAAGATATTGCTTAGGGACCCAACACATGTAAGGAATCAAACAATACCCAGGAAAGATAAGTTAGATTTCAATCACATAAACCCCAAACCCAATATTCAAAGGAACACAAACCTAGGGTATTAAAAAGAATATGGACACCACACTCTAGAAAAGAAGGGAATTAGAAGTGATAAGTTGGGTTAAATGCCATAAGAAAAGTTATTTCTTGATAAGTTGTTTAGTTCTTGAAATAATTAAAGGAGAAAACTCTTGCTTGTTATTTCTCTCAAATTATTTGATTTTAGAGCTTACAAAGTGGAGCTGATTTATAGGCTAAGATAATAACCTTAAAAGAGACATAAATTTCTATTTATGAAAAATCTTTATCTAGAACAAACTCTTATCTAGGATAAATTCTTATTTGGAAAACTTTCACTTTTATAACAAACACTTGACAAATCCCTATTTGGGAAAAACTTCTATGTAGGACAAATTCTTCTTTAGAAAACTTCTGCTTTTATAACAAATACTTATTTAGGACAAACTCCTATTTAGGAGGGAATATTATTACTTAACTCTGACCCATTAAGCACTTCAATTATATTAATAAAACCTTGAGTCTCTTTCAAGCCTAAATTTGCATCATTTGTAACTTGGTTGGCTTGAATGTTTTCAATTAGCTCATTTAGTACTTCTTTCATCTTTTTGGCTATAGCTTACATTGTTGGATTATTTGGAATGTGTAATAGATTTCTTGCATCCTTTGAATCCTTCCACGCATCATCTCTAAGATTCTTATCATCCCCCTTCTCCCCAAAAGGATTCATTCTTGAATAATCACTTACATCAAAAGGTAAAAAGATCAGAAACATTAAATATTGCCCTTATATTATACTCACTAGGAAGATCTAACTTATAGCCATTATCATTAATTTGTGTTACCACTTGAAATGGATCATCTACTCTAAGTTGTAGTTTTAAATGCTTTTGAGCTAGAAACCATTGCTTACATATATGTTGTAGCCTATTGTTGACATGAGATGCATATTGCTCAGTTTGTTTTACAATATGTTGTCACACCTTCTCATGCAAGTTCTTTACTATGTCAACCTTGTCTTCACCATCTAAGTTAGCATACTCATTGATAGGTATAGATACTAAATCTAAAGGAGTCAAAGGATTAAAATCATATACAATTTCAAATAGAGAGTAACTAGTAGTAGAATGAACACTCTTATTATATGCAAACTAGACATGTGGTAAACAATCTTCTCATGCTTTCAAATTCATTCAAATAATAACATGCAACAAAGTATAAGAGTTTCATTAACCATTTTAGTTTGCCTGTTAGTTTATAAATGGCAAGTAGTTGAAAACAATAGTTTGGTATTTAACTTACCTTATAAAGTCTTATATAAGTAGGTTAAGAACTTTGTATCCCAATTTGAAACAACACTCTGAGGCATGCCATGCAAACGTACTATGTCTTTAAAAAATAATTTAGTCATATTGTTTACATTCTCAATTTTATGGCATGAGATAAAGTGTACTATCTTTGAAAATCTATCAACAACAATAAATAAAAAGTCCCTACCCCTTTTTGACCATGATAGCCATAGTATAAAGTCTATAGGTAAATCAACCCAGGGATGGCTAGGTATAGGTAAAAGCGTGCATAAGCCATAAGGTAAAACTCTAAATTTAACTTTTTTGCATGTTATGTATTTCTCACATACCCTCTCAACATCTTGTTTCATGTGTGGCCAACAGAAATGTTTAGCTAAGACATCTAAGGTTTTTCTAACTCTAAAATGACCTATTGGACCACCCCCATAAACTTCTCTCACAACTAACTCCCTCAAAGAATCTATAGGTATGCATAATTGAATTTTCCTAAATAAGCAACCCTTATGCCTATAAAATTTCTCAAAGGCTGACTTATCACATACTTCATACACATTAGCTAAGTCAAGATCATTCACATATAAATCTTTAATATATTCAAATCCTAATGATTTGGTAGTAAGTGTAGAGATAAGGCATACCTATAAGATAATGTCTTAGCTATCACATTATCCTTACCTTATTTATAATTGATGATGTAAGGAAAGGTCTCAATGTATTCAACCCACTTGGCATGCCTTTTGTTCAACTTTCCTTGTTCCTTTAAGTGCTTCAAGGGTTCATGTTCAATGTAGATGACAAACTCCTTAGGGCAAAGGTAGTGTTGTTACATCTCCAAAACCATTACCAATGCATACATTTCTTTACTATAAGTAGGATAATTAAGGCCCACTTCACTTAACTTTTCACTAAAGTAGGCAATTAAATGCCTTACCCACATCAAAATAGCTCTAATACCAATACCTAAAGCATCACACTTAATCTCAAAATTTTTTGTAAAGTCAAGTAAAGCAAATAAGAGTGTAAAACTAATTTTTTCCTTAACATAATTAAAAGCCTTGTCTTGATCACTACCCCACTTAAAACCCATGTTCTTTTTAATAACCTTAGTTAGTGGTGTAGCAATGGTGGTAAAGCATATATAGAAACTAGCTAGACCATGAAAGTTATGCACATCACTAATTGACTTAGGTGTAAGCCTATCACAGATTGCCTTAACCTTTTCCTTGTCAACCTTAATACCTTTAGCACTCACAATATAGCCAAGAAATATGATTTAGTTAGTACAAAAGGAAAATTTCTTGAAGTTAACATACAAATTCTCAAGTTATAAAATAATTAAAACAAAATGTAAATGATCCAGATGCTTTTCTAAACTTTTGCTATGGACCAAAACATCATCAAAATGCAAACCTGCAAATTTACCAATGGATGGATGCAAAACATTATTCATTAATTGCATAAAAGTGTTCAGTGCATTAGTGAGACCAAATGGCATAGGAAGCCATTCATATAATTTTGAAAGTTGTTTTCCACTTATCTATCTCTTTCATCTTAAGCTAGTGATATCCACTTTTTAAATCAATTTTAAAAAATACACATGAACCATGCAATTCATCTAACATGTCATCTAACCATAACAAGTTTTGATAGTTATGCACTCAAATAAATGAGCAAAGTAAGAAAGATTACAAGCAGACATATTAATGTGTCCAAATGGTTATGCATTTAATAGATAAGTTAAACAGAAATAAATAAATCACAAGGTAGCAAATTGAAGAATTAATTGATCTAACTTGATTTAAAGTCAAGCTTTGATACCAACAAATGTGGACCCCAAAAGGCAAGGCATAGGGATCCAACACAAGGAATCAAGTAATACTTAGAAAAGCTAAGTCATATTTCAATCACACAAACCCCAGACCCAACATTCAAAGGAACACAAACTTAGGGTATTAAGGAGAATATGGACACCACACTCCAAAAAAGAAAGGAATTAGGAGTGATAAGTTAGGTTAAATGCCATAAGAAGAGTTATTTTTCTTTATAAGTTCTTTAGTTCTTGAAAGAATTGAAGGAAAAAACTGTCACTTTTTATTTGTCTCAAATTGTTTAATTTTAGAGCTTACAAGAAGGTGTTATAGGCTAAGATAGTACCTTTAAAAGAGACATAAATTCCTATTTAGGACAAACTCCTATTTTAGGACAAATTCTTATTTAGAAAACTTCCACTTTTATAACAAACATTTATTTAGAACAAACTCTTATTTAGGATAGAAAGCTATTACTTAACCTTGACCCATTAAGCACTCCAATCATATTAAGAAGACCTTGACTTTCTTTCAAACTTGAATTTGCACCATTTGGAGGTTGGTTGACCCAAATATCTTTAATTAGCCCATTTAGTACTTCTTTCATCTTTTTGGCTTTAGTTAATGTTATTGGACCTTCTGGAATGTGTAATGGATCTCTTGCATCCTTTGAACCCTTCAATACATCATTTCCAAACTTCTCATCACAAAAAGATTTCTAGATTTATTTAAAACCTAGTTTTTCAAATGGGGTTTACATCATTTATCCCTTCCCCATAAAGTCAAAACTGTTTATGAATAGTTTTGTGAAACTTTTTGCTGACATTTAACAGACCTTGTAACTCTTTATGTTTCAAAGTTATAATCAATCAAATTTGACATTAAGATGTCAATGTTTTGCCCTTGTTTACCAAATCAAATTAGGTTTCAATCCTTTAATAAATAGTCTTACCATAAATTTATATCCTAATGAAATTAAGACTCATTATTAGATTATAATTCCTATTCCAAATAGGTTTTCTAATTCACTTAGATTTTTTTTGTCCAATTAGACTTACTATTTCAAATAAAAGTCTCAGTTGTGGTAAAAAATAATTTTTAATCAAATAACAAATCTATTTAAATTTAATTTCTCAATTATAATCCAATTAGGATCTTTAATCTTGGTCAAACATTAGTTATAATTTAAAAAATAATTTTTAAAATTATAATTGAATTTTATTACTTCTTTTATTTGTTTATTAACTTATTTAATAGGGTCAATGGCTTTTCCTAATATCCATCTTTCATGTAATTTAACTTGATCTTAAGTAATTATTTTAGGAACCATAACATTAGATTCTGATCTATTAGTCAAAAACAATGTAGTAGACCCTTTATCCATATATTTTGCTAGAATTTTTTTAATTCTTAAAACAATGATGTTGATAACCTTATAGTGTATCTTGTAAATAAGGATTAGACTTTTTAAAGCAAGCATCAAATCAAATCATTTAGTTTTGATATCCAATTATAAAGTATGCATTAAATTAATATTTGATAATAATAAAGTAAAATTTAGAAAACAAGAGAACCGAATAGGTCTATTACTAAGAGTAAATTTTGTTACTCCTAATAAGGAGTCATAGAAGTGATTATGTCTTTTGTTTCTAACACATATAATTGTTGAGTTATTTAAACCCAATTTATAGCCTGTTTAAGTGCTACCTAAACCATTATAAAATGGATAAATTTATACATTTGTTGATGTGAGCTAATAAGCTCTTAGGATAGCAAAAAGAAATCATTATAAGCCTGAGTTGAGGGTAAAGCCTCTTTTACCATTTTAATAACATAATCAACTTTAGAAAAGAAACTTTATTGATTATAAACTTAGGAAGATGTAGAAGAAGGAAGAGTCCAATTTTGTAAATAATTATTATATAAATTTTTACCAGTTATTGTTTCTTTATTCTATTCCTAGAAGAATTATCATCTTTAAACAATCAACCAGGTCCTAACCTATCCATGCCTCACCATATCATTTTCAACATCTTAAGCTATAACATTACATGCCTACATATGGCCAACATGGGTACAAAGGCAGTGCAACTTAAGGTTTCACCAATGAGGCACCAATAAGTTTAAGCTTTCAATAACTTAGAAGATTAGTGTTCCACTAGGTTTATGACTTTGATACTATTCTTATCTTGGCAGTGCATATAGTAAATATATAGAATAGTACACAAATATAGAGAAGGGTAATTTAAGAAACTAAATTAAGCATAAAAGAAAGAAACTTAAAACAAATAATATCAAAATTAGAATTCTTACATAAACAAAGCTTTCTTGAACATCAAATGTCACTACAAGCTTATATTTTATAAAGAAGAGAGAAGAGAAGAGAAGATGAGCAAACTTTGGGAAAGAAGGAAATTAGACTTTACCTCCCTTGGCTTATAAAAGGTTAGAAAAGTGATAACCATAATTGGAGGAATCTTCTTTTTGCAAAGTGGGATGCTCCATTATGTTCCCTTTTACTTCACTTTTGTTAAAGTAGCTTTATTAAAGCTATCTCTTAGGACCCTTGACAATTTCTCCATCAAAAGTTGTTTGTCCTTTTGCCCTTTACAACTTATATAGATTTTAGGAATCTTGCATAATATCATTATTAAGATGCCTCTAACTACTTTTAGTTTAGTTAGCTTAGGTGTCTAAATTTGGTTGGAGCAGAGTAGCCAATCATTTCTAGTGACATTTCTTTTGATATGGACTCCATTAAAGTCTTTAATATCTCTTTAGGACTAGTAAGAATGGGCTTTGGTGGTGGAGCTTTAGGTCCATTTATGCAAATAACTCCTTCTCATATGTAGACTCAATAAAAAAAAGTCAAACTTTTTTCCACAATTGAATATTAATCCATCTTCCTAGCCATGGAACATGTCTAATGTCAACATCTAGGACATTAACCTATTTGGAGATAATGTAGTTCAATTTAATAATCCATGAAACATGATACCAAACTACAAACATTAACCTTTTCATTGGCTTTACAAAATTGTTCATAAACATTTTTGACTTTATGGGATAAGGTTACATCATTTAATAAGATTATAGTCCAAGCCTTTATTAATAAGATTATAGTGCTTAATGGGTTAAGATTAAATAATAAAATCTACTCTTAAGTAGAAGTTTGTTATAAAATAAAAGTATTCTTATATTTTGGGAGCATATCATTGTCTATACTTTTAGGGTTTTAGGATTGTTATTAGTTTATAATAAGCTTGATTTCTTGTTAAATCATATAGATCATTGGTGAAAAAAAATTGAGAATTTTCTCTTATAGTTCTTTATTGAATTTTGCAAACTTATCAAAATTATTATTTTGTAGCATTTCACCCTGACTTACCACTCCTAAATCCCTTCTTTATAGAGTGTAGCATCCATATCCTTTTGTATACATTTAGTTTGTGTTCCTTTGAACATTGGTTCAAGGTTTTACTTTTGTTAAATTTGATTCATCTTTCTTAGGGTTTTGAATTCCTTGTTTTACTTATAGGTTTCATTGTGCTCTTTGAGGTTCACATTAGTAGTAGGGTAATGTCAACTTTTCAACTAGTTGATGAAGAAAGATTTCAACTTTCAATAGGTCAAAGCATACAAGAAGGCTTTGAAAGCATAAAGAAGTATCTTTCAAACTTACTAGTCTTGGGTGTTGCAATTCAAGAAAAGACGATAGTTCTCTACATTGCAATGTTGGAGGAGTCTTTGGGAGCTCTATCTGTGCAACAAAATAATATATACTACTTAAACAGAACATTTAATGGCTTAGAGTTGGATTACTCTCCCATTAGGAAGATGTGTCTAGCACTCTTCTTTGTTGTGGACAAGTTGAAGCACTACATGCATGTTCACATGGTTTGCCTTATCACTAGAGCTGATCTTATTAAGTACATATTCTCTTGACTAGTCTTATATGGATGACTAGCTATGTGGGCCATCATCCTATAAAATTATAACATTTGCCACTTCATTTGAATAAATAGATTTGTGCTTAATAACATGAGAAAATGATTCTAAGAACTCCATCTAACAAACATGTCTCTTGCTGAGTTTACCTTGTCCATTCAAATGCTTAATTGACTCATGATTAGTGTGAATAACAAGCTCTCTTGGAAGAAAATAATTCTGCCATATTTAAAGTGCATGATTAAGAGCATAAAATCTTTTATCGTGCATAAAATAGTTTAATAAAGAACTAAAGAAGTTCTCACTAACATAGGTAATGGATCAACCTTCTTGTATTGATATAGCTCCAATATCAATTCAAAAGTATTAAATTCAATCTTAAAAGTTCTGCCAAATTACGGAAGAGATAATGGAAACTAAACAAAGCTTCTCTTTAACAAGCCTAAAACTACTTTGAGTAGTGTTGGTCCTTGGAACTCTCCTCTTTTTATGCATTCTATCAATGGCACCAAGAGAGTTTCATGAATCTCTTGCAGAATGATGCAAGATCATGAAAGCTTCTAACATCATAAATGGAGGCTAGAATAGGCCATTTATGGACAGCTTGAACCTTATTTAGATCTACTTTAGTTACTTTATAGGAGATTACATAACTAAAGATTGTGAATTGATTTTGAAAAAATTGGCAATGGTTGATATTGCCATAAAGCTTTTCCTTCCTTAGCATTTCAAATACTTGTAAAGATGTCCCACATACTCATGTGTAAAGAATCATAGATGATGTGAACCCTAATGAGCATAATGAGACTAACAAGCAAAACAAGGAATTCAAACTCCAAGAAATTCAAATTTGGTTTAACAAAAGTAAAACCTTAAACCAATGTTCAAAACCAATCCTAAAACCTATCTAAAATGGAAGAAAAAGGTTAAGTTGGTTTTTGATTGTCATAACTACTTTGAAGAAAAAAAAAGGTAAAACTTGCTACCAGTGACTAATTATGCTATTATTTGGTGGGATCAACTTGTTTTGACTAGGAAAAGGAATCATGAGAGGCTTATTGATACATAGGAGGAGATGAAGGATATCATGAGGAAGAGGTTCAACCCTTATCACTATCATAGGGATTTGTACCAAAGACTTCAAGGGCTTATGTAAGGTACCAAAAGTGTGGAGGATTACCACAAAGAGATGAAGATTGCTATGATTCAGGCTAATATGGAGGAAGATAGAGAAGTAACCATGGCTGGGTTCTTACGAGGGCTGAATAGAGACATTGGCAATATAGTTAGATTGCAGCATTACATGGAGTTGGAGATGGTGCACATGGTAATGAAAGTTGAGTGGCAACTCAAATGAAAGGGTTCTACATGGTTTGGGTAGAATTCAAGTTCCACTTTATCATTGAAGCCTATTTAGAGCAAAAGGGAAGAGAGGGCTTACTATAAGCCTAAGGCCAAATCTTACAAGAGTAAGGGAGTGAGTTCTAGCCAAGAGAAGATGTTAAATGTTTTAAGTGTTTAGGAAGGGAACATATTTCATCTTAATGTCCAAATAAGCATATAATGGTGTTGCAAGGTAATGCCAATATTGAGATTGAAAGTGTGTTTGATGATGATTCCATGCCACCATTGAAGATCCAACTGATGGAGAGGAGTAACCAGTTGAGGGAGATGTTGGTAGCTACACAAGCATTGAGTGCACAAGTAAAGGAAAATGATGAAGTGCAAATACATAATATCTTCCATATACGGTGCCACATCAAAGATAAGGTATTAATATAATTCCCTATGGGGATGTTTGTACAAATATAACTATCATTGATTTAATTGAAAAAGCTTAATTTACCTACCATGAAGCACCCTAAGCTATATAAGCTTTAATGGTTGAATGAATGTAAGGAGGTTAAGGTAAATAAGCACATATTAGTATTGTTTACTATTGGGAGATATATTGATGAGATATGGTGTGATATAGTACCCATGCGTGATCAATATATTTTGTTGGGAGGACCAATTGCCTACTTTAGTGAAAAGCTAAATGGAGTAGCCCATAATTATCCCATTTATGATAAGGAGATGTATGCATTAGTATGGGCTTTGGAGACATGATAGCATTACCTTTGGCCCAAGGAGTTTGTCATTTGTACTAACCACAAATCCTTGAAACACTTAAAGGGGCAAGGAAAGTTAAATAAAAAACATGCCAAATGGGTTAAATTCATGGAGACATTTCCCTACATTGTTAAATATAAACAAGGTAAGGGGAATGTTGTGATTAATGCTCTTAAAGGCATGCCCTGGTTTCTACTTTAAATGCAAAATTATTAGGATTTAAGTACATTAAAGACTTATATGCTATTGATCCTAATTTTTCCAATGTTCACAAAACTTGTGAGAAAATGACTTTAAAGAACAAATTATGTGTGCCTATAAGTTCCTTGTGAGAGCTACTTATGCATGAGGCTCTTGAGGGTGGTCTAATAGGTCATTTTGGAGTTAAGAAAACCCTAGATATCTTAATTGAGCATTCTTTGGTCAAACATGAAATGAGATGTTGAGAGGATGTATGGGAAGTGCATAACATGCAAACAGATGAAATTTAGAGTTATACTCCATAACTTGTACACTCCTTGACCTATAGTTAGTCAGCCTTGAGTTGATTTATTTATAGATTTTGTATTGGGACTACCATAATCAAAAAAGGGTAGAGATTCTATATTTATTGTTGTCGATAGATTTTCAAAGATGACACTCTTCATTTCATGTCATAAAACAAACAATGTAAACAACGTAGTAGAATTGTTCTTTAGAGAGACAATACACTTGCATGACATGCCTCAAAATATTATTTGAGATCAAGATACAAAGTTCCTGAGCACTTTTAGAAGACTTTGTGAGATAAGTTAGGTACTAAATT